>LR738711.1:583545463-583724393 GCA_902687465.1 Secale cereale | reverse complement strand
CCCCCCCGAGGCTAGCTCCTGAGGCCCCCTTTGCATGCAGATGCATCGAGGCCGCCAGGCCAACCTCGCGCTACACGTGGGTGACGTGAGCCACGACGAGCATCGCGAAGACCGGCGCCAGCGGGCGCGGATAGTGAGGCTTCCTCTTTGGTGCAAATGAGGCAAGGCTAGCGTGTGGGTTCCCTAGGAAGCCCCAAAGGCTTCCTCTTAAGTGCAACAGGACCAGGACGGCGGGCGCGTCAAGACGTAGGCCGTCACTGAGCCCACCTACGCGTCATCAACAGAAGATTTGCAGGCGAAGACCACCTTTCGTCAGGACAAGATGTAATTCATGTTCCCCTTCAAAATTGGCCATTGTGGCAACCCTTCTCGCCTGGTATTTTCGGGGGAAGAGGACCGGGGCCTATATAAATATAGGTAGTGCTCCACCGTACAATGGATGGATCGGCCTTTGGATCCATTCCCCGATCCTCATGAGGCCACTCTTGTACTCATACTCATCCACACTCGCGAGGCAATCCGACCACAAAGCAGGAGTAGGGTTTTACACTGCAAGGTGGCCCGAACCTGGTAAACTGTTGTGTTCTTCATCCTCCTTCCTCAGCTGGATAGCATAGGAATTTTGGCCGTGAGGTTGGGAGTAGCTGGTAGGGCGAGGTGAGAAGTGGTAAGCGTGCCCCAGAGTTCGAACCTTCCTTGGGTCCGCGGAGCCCCGATTCCGACACCAGGAGGTAATGGTTATTTTTTTTGGAGTCGGAAGAAGGAAGTGAAGGAAATATGCCATAGAGGCAATAATAAAGTTGTTATTTTATATTTCCTTATATCATGATAAATGTTTATTATTCATGCTAGAATTGTATTAATCAGAACCTTGATACATGTGTGGATGCATAGACAAAGCATCGTGTCCCTAGTAAGCCTCTACTAGACTAGCTCGTTAATCAAAGATGGTTAAGTTTCCTAACCATAGACATGTGTTGTCATTGGATGAATGGGATCACATCATTAGGAGAATGATGTGATGGACAAGACCCATCTGTTTGCTTAGCATAATGGTCGTTCAGTTTTACTGTTATTGCTTTCTTCATGTCAAATACATATTCCTCCGACTAAGCAATTATGCAACTCCCGAATACCGGAGGAATGCCTTGTGTGCTATAAAATGTCACAACGTGACTGGGTGATCATAAAGATGCTCTACAGGTGTCTCCAAAGGTGTTTGTTGGGTTGGCATAGATCAAGATTAGAATTTGTCACTCCGAGTATCGGTGAGGTATCTCCGGGACCTCTCGGTAATACACATCATAATAAGCCTTGCCAGCAAATGACTAAGGAGTTAGTCACGGGATGGTGTATTACGGAACGAGTAAAGAGATTTGCTGGTAACGAGATTGAACTAGGTATGAAGATACCGACGATCGAATCTCATGCAAGTAACGTACTAATGACAAAGGGAATAACCTATGTTGTCATTACGGTTTGACCGAGAAAGATCTTCGTAGAATATGTGGGAGCCAATATGAGCATCCAGGTTCCGCTATTGGTTATTGACCGGAGAAGTGTCTTGGTCATGTCTACATAGTTCTCGAACCCGTAGGGTCCGCACACTTAACGTTCGATGACGATTTGTATTATGAGTTATGTGTTTTTGGTGACCAAAGATTGTTCGGAGTCCCGGATGAGATCCCGGACATGATGAGGAGTCTCAAAATAATCGAGAGGTAAAGATTGATATATAGGATGATGGTATTTGGACACCGAAAGTGTTTCGGCTGATACCGGGTCACCGGAAGGGGTTCTGGGCAACCCCCGGCAAAGATATGGGCTTAATGGGCCAAGTAAGGGAACACACCAGCCCACAAGGTGCTAGTGCGCCCCCTATAGGGTCATCCACGTGAGGTGGAAGGGAAAGGAGAGGAGGAAATGGAAAGTATGAAGTTGGACTCCTACTTCGTTCCCCTCCCCCCTCCTTCCTTTCCCCTTGTCCAAATATGGTAAAGGGGGCCGAATTGGACTAGGGGGGATCCTCCTACTTGGGCGCGCCCTAGGCTGCCTCCCTCCCTCTCCCTCCTTTATATACGTGGGGAGGGCACCCCTAGAACACACATCAATTATTCTTAGCCGTGTGCGGTGCCCCCCTCCACAGTTTACTCCTCGGTTTATAGGGTCGTAGTGCTTAGACAAAGCCCTGCGCTGATCACATCACCATCACCGTCACCATGCTGTCGTGCTGACGAAACTCTCCCTCGACCCTCTACTGGATCAAGAGTTCGAGGGACGTCATCGAGCTGAATGTGTGGAGAACTCGGCGGTGTTGTACGTTCAGTGCTTGATTGGTTGAATCATGAAGACGTTCGACTACATCAACCGTGTTAATATAACACTTCCGCTTTTGGTCTACGAGGATACGTGGACACACTCTTCCTGTCTCGTTACTATGCTTCTCCTAGATAGATCTTGCGTGAGCGTAGGAAATTTTTTGAAATTGCATGCTACGTTCCCAACAGTGGGATCATGAGCCGGGTCTATGCGTAGATGGTATGCACGAGTAGAACAGAAAGGAGTTGTGGGCGGTGATAGTCATACTACTTACCACCAACGTCTTATTTTGATTCAGCGGTATTGTAAGATGAAACGGCCCAGATCAACATTACATGACCGTTGTCATGAGACCGGTTCCACCATTACGTGCAACCTGTTTGCATAACGGCGGCTGGCGGTGTTGGGGAACGTAGTATTTTAAAATTTTCCTACGATCACGCAAGATCTATCTACCAAATGCATAGCAACGAGAGGGGAGAGTGTGTCTACGTACCCTCGTAGACCGGGAGCGGAAGCGTCAAGTGACGCGGTTGATGTTGTCGAACTTCTTCGCGATCCAACCGATCAAGCACCGAACGTACGGCACCTCCGCGTTCAGCACACGTTCAGCTTGATGACGTCCCACGAGCTCCTGATCCAGTTGAGCTTCACGGGAGAGTTTCGTCAGCACGACGGCGTGGTGACGGATATGATGTGTTCACCGGCGCAGGGCTTCGCCTAAGCTCCGCGACGGTATGACCGAGGTGTGATTCTGTGGAGGGGGGCACCGCACACGGCTAAAACAATTCAGCTTGTGTGTCTTTGGGTACCCCCCTGCCCCCGTATATAAAGGAGCAGGGGAGGGAGGTCGGCCGGCCCTTCCTGGTGCGGCTAGGGAAGGAGTCCTACTAGGAATAGGATTGCAATCCTATTCCTAGTAGGATTCACCGAAAGGAAGAAGGGGGAAAGGAATAGGAGAGGTGGCGCCCCCCCCCATCCTAGTCCAACTAGGAACCCTAGGTGGGGGCGCCGGCCAGCCCTATGGGCTGCCTCTCTCTTTCCCTTTAGGCCCACTATGGACCATCCCCTCTCGTAGGGGGTTCCGGTAACCCCCTCCGGCATTCCCGATAAATCCGAAACTTTTCCGGTATACTTCCGGTGTCCGAATATAGCCGTCCAATATATCAATCTTTATGTCTCGGACATTCCGAGACTCCTCGTCATGTCCGTGATCTCATCCGGGACTCCGAACTACCTTCGGTACATCAATACTCATAAACTCATAATACCGATCGTCATCAAACGTTAAGCGTGCGGACCCTACGGGTTCGAGAACTATGTAAACATGACCGAGACTCATCTCCGATCAATAACCAATAGCGGAACCTGGATGTTCATATTGGCTCCTACATATCCTACGAAGATCTTTTATCGGTCAGAACCGCATAACTACATACGTGTTCCTTTTGTCAAACGGTATGTTACTTGCCCGAGATTCGATCGTCGGTATCTTTATACCTAGTTCAATCTCGTTACCGGCAAGTCTCTTTACTCGTTCCGTAACACATCATCTCGTGACTAACTCATTAGTCTTTTGCTTGCAAGGCTTATTATGATGTGTGTTACCGAGAGGGCCCAGAGATACCTCTCCGACACTCGGAGTGACAAATCCTAATCTTGATCTATGCCAACACCACGAATACTTTCGGAGACACCTGTAGAGCATCTTTATGATCACCCAGTTACGTTGTGACGTTTGATAGCACACAGGTGTTCCTACGGTATTCGGGAGTTGCATAATCTCATAGTCATAGGAACATGTATAAGTTATGAAGAAAGCAATAGCAGTTAAACTAAACGATCATAGTGTTATGCTAACGGATGGGTCTTGTCCATCACATCATTCTCCTAATGATGTGATCCTGTTGATCAAATGACAACTCATGTCTATGGCTAGGAAACATAACCATCTTTGATCAATGAGCTAGTCTAGTAGAGGCATACTAGGGACATAATGTTTTGTCTATGTATCCACACATGTACTAAGTTTCCGGTTAATACAATTCTAGCATGAATAAAAGACATTTATCATGATATAAGGAAATACAAATAACATCTTTATTATTGCCTCTAGGGCATATTTTCTTCAGTCTCCCACTTGAACTAGAGTCAATAATCTAGATTACCAAGTGATGATCCTCACACCCATGGAGTCTTGGTGCTGATCATGTTTTGCCCGTGGAAGAGGCTTAGTCAACGGGTCTGCAACATTCAGATCCGTATGTATTTTGCAAATCTCTATGTCTCCCTCCTTGACTAGATCGCGGATGGAATTGAAGCGTCTTTTGATGTGCTTTGTTCTCTTGTGAAACCTGGATTCCTTCGCCAAGGCTATGGCTCCAGTGTTGTCACAAAAGATTTTCATTGGACCCGATGCACTAGGTACTACACCTAGATCGGATATGAACTCCTTCATCCAGACTCCTTCATTTGCTGCTTCCGAAGTAGCTATGTATTCCGCTTCACACGTAGATCCCGCCACGACGCTCTGCTTGGAACTGCACCAGCTGACAGCTCCACCGTTCAATAAAAATACATATCCAGTTTGTGACTTTGAGTCATCCGGATCAGTGTCAAAGCTAGAATCGACGTAACCGTTTACGACGAGCTCTTTGTCACCTCCATATACGAGAAACATATCCTTTGTTCTTTTCAGATACTTTAGGATGTTTTTGACCACTGTCCAGTGATCCACTCCTGGATTACTTTGGTACCTCCCTGCTAGACTTATAGCAAGGCACACATCAGGTCTGGTACACAGCATTGCATACATGATAGATCCTATGGCTGAGGCATAGGGAATGACTTTCATTTTCTCTCTATCTTCTGCAGTGGTCGGGCATTGAGTCTTACTCAACTTCATACCTTGTAAAACAGGCAAGAATCCTTTCTTTGACTGATCCATTTTGAACTTCTTCAAAATCTTATCAAGGTATGTGCTTTGTGAAAGTCCAATTAAGCGTCTTGATCTATCTCTATAGATTTTGATGCCTAATATGTAAGCAGCTTCTCCGAGGTCTTTCATTGAAAAACTTTTATTCAAGTATCCTTTTATGCTATCCAGAAATTCTATATCATTTCCAATCAACAATATGTCATCTACATATAATATTAGAAATGCTACAGAGCTCCCACTCACTTTCTTGTAAATACAGGCTTCTCCTAAAGTCTGTATAAAACCATATGCTTTGATCACCTCATCAAAGCGTATATTCCAACTCCGAGATGCTTGCACCAGTCCATAGATGGATCGCTGGAGTTTGCATACTTTGTTAGCACCTTTTGGATCGACAAAACCTTCTGGTTGCATCATATACAACTCTTCTTTGAGATATCCATTTAGGAATGCAGTTTTGACATCCATTTGCCAGATTTCATAATCATAAAATGCGGCAATTGCTAACATGATTCGGACAGACTTAAGCATCGCTACAGGTGAGAAAGTCTCATCGTAGTAAACTCCTTGAACTTGTCGAAAACCTTTCGCAACAAGTCGAGCTTTGTAAACAGTAATATTACCGTCTGCGTCGGTCTTCCTCTTGAAGATCCATTTATTTTCGATGGCTTGCCGATCATCGGGCAAGTCAACCAAAGTCCACACTTTGTTCTCATACATGGATCCCATCTCAGATTTCATGGCTTCAAGCCATTTTGCGGAATCTGGGCTCATCATCGCTTCCTCATAGTTCGTAGGTTCATCATGGTCTAGTAACATGATTTCCAGAACTGGGTTGCCGTACCACTCTGGTGCGGAATGTACTCTGGTTGATCTACGACGTTCAGCAGAAACTTGATCCGAAGTTTCATGATCATTATCATCAACTTCCTCACTAATTGGTGTAGGAATCACTGGAACAATTTCCTGTGATGTACTACTTTCCAATATGGGAGAAGGTACAATTACCTCATCAAGTTCTACTTTCCTCCCACTCACTTCTTTCGAGAGAAACTCTTTTTCTAGAAAGGATCCGTTCTTAGCAACGAATATTTTGCCTTCGGATCTGTGATAGAAGGTGTACCCAATAGTCTCTTTTGGGTATCTTATGAAGACACATTTTTCCGACTTGGGATCGAGCTTATCAGGTTGAAGTGTTTTCACATAAGCATCGCAGCCCCAAATTTTAAGAAACGACAACTTTGGTTTCTTGCCAAACCATAGTTCATAAGGTGTCGTATCAACGGATTTAGATGGTGCCCTATTTAACGTGAATGCAGCTGTCTCTAAAGCATAACCCCAAAACGATAGTGGTAAATCGGTAAGAGACATCATAGATCGCACCATATCCAATAAAGTACGGTTACGACGTTCGGACACACCATTACGCTGTGGTGTTCCAGGTGGCGTGAGTTGTGAAACTATTCCACATTGTTTTAAATGAAGACCAAACTCGTAACTCAAATATTCTCCTCCACGATCAGATCGTAGGAACTTTATTTTCTTGTTACGATGATTCTCTACTTCACTCTGAAATTCTTTGAACTTTTCAAATGTTTCAGACTTGTGTTTCACTAAGTAGATATACCCATATCTGCTCAAATCATCAGTGAAGGTTAGAAAATAACGATACCTGCCGCGAGCATCAACACTCATTGGTCCACATACATCAGTATGTATGATTTCCAACAAATCTGTTGCTCGCTCCATAGTTCCGGAGAACGGAGTTTTAGTCATCTTGCCCGTGAGGCATGGTTCGCAAGCACCAAGTGATTCATAATCAAGTAATTCCAAAAGTCCATCTTTATGGAGTTTCTTCATGCGTTTTACACCAATATGACCTAAACGGCAGTGCCACAAATAAGTTGCACTATCATTATTAACCTTGCATCTTTTGGTTTCAATATTATGAATATGTGTATCACTACAATCGAGATCCAATAAGAATAGACCACTCTTCAAGGGTGCATGACCATAAAAGATATTATTCATAAAAATGGAACAACCATTATTCTCTGATTTAAATGAATAACCGTCTCGCAATAAACAAGATCCAGATATAATGTTCATGCTCAACGCTGGCACCAAATAACAATTATTTAGGTCTAAAACTAATCCCGAAGGTAGATGTAGAGGTAGCGTGCCGACGGCGATCACATCGACTTTGGAACCGTTTCCCACGCGCATCGTCACCTCGTCCTTAGCTAATCTTCGTTTAATCCGTAGTCCCTGTTTCGAGTTACAAATATTAGCAACCGAACCGGTATCAAATACCCAGGTACTACTACGAGCATTAGTAAGGTACACATCAATAACATGTTTATCACATATACCTTTGTTCATCTTGCCATCCTTCTTATCCGCCAAATACTTGGGGCAGTTCCGCTTCCAGTGTCCAGTCCCCTTGCAGTAGAAGCACTCAGTTTCAGGCTTGGCTCCAGATTTGGGTTTCTTCGTGGAAGTAGCAACTGACTTGCTATTCTTTTTGAAGTTCCCTTTCTTTCCCTTGCCCTTTTTCTTGAAACTAGTGGTCTTGTTAACCATCAACACTTGATGCTCCTTTTTGATTTCTACCTCCGCAGCTTTGAGCATAGCGAAGAGCTCGGGAATTGTCTTTTGCATCCCTTGCATGTTATAGTTCATCACGAAGCCTTTATAGCTTGGTGGCAGTGATTGAAGAACTCTATCAATAACACTATCCTCGTCAACTTTGCAACCAAGTTGAGTCATATGATTGTAGTACCCAGACATTCTGAGCAAGTGTTCACTGATAGAACTGTTCTCCTCCATTTTGCAGCTGTAGAACTTATTGGAAATCTCATATTTCTCAATTCGGGCATTTGCTTGAAATATTAACTTCAACTCTTGGAACATCTCATATGGTCCATGACGTTCAAAACGTCGTTGAAGTCCCGGTTCTAAGCCGTAAAGCATGGCACACTGAACTATCGTGTAGTCATCAGACCGCGACTGCCAGACGTTCAAAGCGTCTGCATCAGCGGAAGGGGGCTTGTCACCTAGCGGTGCTTCAAGCACATAATTCTTCTGTGCAGCAATGAGGGTAATCCTCAGGTTACGGACCCAGTCCGTGTAATTGCTACCATCATCTTTCAACTTAGCTTTCTCTAGGAATGCATTAAAATTCAAAGGAACGGTAGCACGGGCCATTGATCTACAACGACATAGATATGCAAAACTATCAGGACTAAGTTCATGATAAATTAAAGTTCAATTTAATCATATTAATTTAAAGAACTCCCACTTAGATAGACATCCCTCTGGTCATCTAAATGATCACGTGATCCAAATCAACTAAACCATGTCCGATCATCACGTGAGATGGAGTAGTTTTCAATGGTGAACATCTTATGTTGATCATATCTACTATATGATTCACGCTCGACCTTTCGGTCTCCAGTGTTCCGAGGCCATATCTGTATATGCTAGGCTCGTCAAGTTTAACCCGAGTATTCTGCGTGTGCAAAACTGGCTTACACCCGTTGTATTTGAACGTAGAGCTTATCACACCCGATCATCACGTGGTGTCTCGGCACGACGAACTTTCGCAACGGTGCATACTCAAGGAGAACACTTATACCTTGAAATTTAGTAAGGGATCATCTTATAATGCTACCGTCGTTCTAAGCAAAATAAGAAGCATAATAAGATAAACATCACATGCAATCAAAACATGTGACATGATATGGCCATCATCATCTTGTGCTTTTGATCTCCATCTTCAAAGCACCGTCATGATCACCTTCGTCACCGGCTTGACACCTTGATCTTCATCGTAGCATCGTTGTCGTCTCGCCAACTATTGCTTCCACGACTATCGCTACCGCTTAGTGATAAAGTAAAGCAATTACATGGCGATTGCATTTCATACAATAAAGCGACAACCATATGGCTCCTGCCAGTTGCCGATAACTTTACAAAACATGATCATCTCATACAAAACCGTATAACTCATCATGTCTTGACCATATCACATCACAACATGCCCTGCAAAAACAAGTTAGACGTCCTCTACTTTGTTTGTTGCAAGTTTTACGTGGCTGCTACGGGCTTAGCAAGATCCGTTCTTACCTACGCATACAAAACCACAACGATGTTTCGTCAAGTATGTGCTGTTTTAACCTTCACAAGGACCGGGCGTAGCCACACTTGATTCAGCTAAAGTGAGAGAGACAGACACCCGCCAGTCACCTTTAAGCAACGAGTGCTCGTAACGGTGAAACCAGTCTCGCGTAAGCGTACGCGTAATGTCGGTCCGGGCCGCTTCATCTCACAATACCGCCGAAGCAAAGTATGACATGCTGGTAAGCAGTATGACTAGTATCGTCCACAATCTCAATGTGTTCTACTTGTGCATATCATCTACACATAGACCTGGCTCTGATGCCACTGTTGGGGAACGTAGTATTTTAAAATTTTCCTACGATCACGCAAGATCTATCTACCAGATGCATAGCAACGAGAGGGGAGAGTGTGTCTACGTACCCTCGTAGACCGGGAGCGGAAGCGTCAAGTGACGCGGTTGATGTTGTCGAACTTCTTCGCGATCCAACCGATCAAGCACCGAACGTACGGCACCTCCGCGTTCAGCACACGTTCAGTTTGATGACGTCCCACGAGCTCTTGATCCAGTTGAGCTTCACGGGAGAGTTTCGTCAGCACGACGGCGTGGTGACGGATATGATGTGTTCACCGGCGCAGGGCTTCGCCTAAGCTCCGCAACGGTATGACCGAGGTGTGTTTCTGTGGAGGGGGGCACCGCACACGGCTAAAACAATTCAACTTGTGTGTCTTTGGGAGCCCCCCTGCCCCGTATATAAAGGAGCAGGGGAGGGAGGCCGGCCGGCCCTTCCTGGTGCGGCTAGGGAAGGAGTCCTACTAGGAATAGGATTGCAATCCTATTCCTAGTAGTAGGATTCACCGAAAGGAAGAAGGGGGAAAGGAATAGGAGAGGTGGCGCCCCCCCCCCCCAATCCTAGTCCAACTAGGAACCCTAGGTGGGGCCACCGGCCAGCCCTATGGGCTGCCTCTCTCTTTCCCTTTAGGCCCACTATGGACCATCCCCTCTCGTAGGGGGTTCCGGTAACCCCCTCCGGCATTCCCGATAAATCTGAAACTTTTCCGGTATACTTCCGGTGTCCGAATATAGCCGTCCAATATATCAATCTTTATGTCTCGGACATTCCGAGACTCCTCGTCATGTCCGTGATCTCATCCGGGACTCTGAACTACCTTCGGTACATCAATACTCATAAACTCATAATACCGATCGTCATCAAACGTTAAGCGTGCGAACCCTACGGGTTCGAGAACTATGTAGACATGAACGAGACTCATCTCCGGTCAATAGCCAATAGCGGAACCTGGATGTTCATATTGGCTCCTACATATCCTACGAAGATCTTTTATCGGTCAGAACCGCATAACTACATACGTTGTTCCTTTTGTCAAACGGTATGTTACTTGCCCGAGATTCGATCGTCGGTATCTTTATACCTAGTTCAATCTCGTTACCGGCAAGTCTCTTTACTCGTTCCGTAACACATCATCTCGTGACTAACTCATTAGTCTTTTGCTTACAAGGCTTATTATGATGTGTGTTACCGAGAGGGCCCAGAGATACCTCTCCGACACTCGGAGTGACAAATCCTAATCTTGATCTATGCCAACACCACAAATACTTTCGGAGACACCTGTAGAGCATCTTTATGATCACCCAGTTACGTTGTGACGTTTGATAGCACACAAGGTGTTCCTACGGTATTCGGGAGTTGCATAATCTCATAGTCATAGGAACATGTATAAGTTATGAAGAAAGCAATAGCAGTTAAACTAAACGATCATAGTGCTATGCTAACGGATGGGTCTTGTCCATCACATCATTCTCCTAATGATGTGATCCCGTTGATCAAATGACAACTCATGTCTATGGCTAGGAAACATAACCATCTTTGATCAATGAGCTAGTCTAGTAGAGGCATACTAGGGACATACTGTTTTGTCTATGTATCCACACATGTACTAAGTTTCCGGTTAATACAATTCTAGCATGAATAAAAGACATTTATCATGATATAAGGAAATACAAATAACATCTTTATTATTGCCTCTAGGGCATATTTCCTTCAGGCGGGTGTCTGTCTCTCTTGCTTTAGTTGAATTTAATTTGACTACGGCCGGTCCTTGTTGAAGGTTAAAACAGCAAACTTGATGAAACATCGTCGTGGTTTTGTGCCGTAGGAAAGAACGCTTCTTGCTAGAAGCCCGTAGCAGCCACGTAAAACTTGCAGCACAAAGTAGAGGACGTCTAACTTGTTTTCGTAGGGCATGTTGTGATGTGATATGGTCAAGACATGATGAGTTATAAGTTATTGTATGAGATGATCATGTTTTGTAAATTATCGACAACCGGCAGGAGCCTTATGGTTGTCTCTTTATTGTATGAAGTGCAAGCCCCATGTAATTGCTTTACTTTATCTTTATGAGTTAGCAATAGTCATAGAAGCAATAGTTGGTGAGACGACTACGACGCTATGATGGAGATCAAGGTGTCAAGCCAGTAATGATGGAGATCATGACGATGCTTTGGAGATGGAGATCAAAAGCACAAGATGATGATGGTCATATCATGTCACATATTTTGATTGCATGTGATGTTTATATTTTATGCATCTTATTTTTCTTAGTAGGGCGATAGCATTATAAGATGATCCCTCACTAAAAATTTCAAGGTACAAGTGTTCTCCCCGAGTATGCACCGTTGCGACAGTTCATCGTGCTGAGACACCACGTGATGATCGGGTGTGATAAGATCTGCGTTCACATACAACGGTGCAAGACAGTTTTTCACATGCGGAATACTCGGGTTAAATTTGACGAGCCTAGCATGTACAGACATGGCCTCGGAACACTAGAGACCGAAAGGTCGAGCGTGAATCATATAGCAGATATGATCAACATAAGATGTTTACCATTGAAAACTACTCCATCTCATGTGATGATCGAACATGGTTTAGTTGATTTGGATCATGTGATCATATTAGATGACTCGAGGGATGTCTATCTAAGTGGGAGTTCTTTAGTAATATGATTAATTGAACTTTAATTTATCATGAACTTAGTCCTAATAGTATTTGCAAATTATGTTGTAGATCAATAGCTTGGTTGTAACTCCCCTATGTTTTTTATATGTTCCTTGGAAAAACTAAGTTGAAAGATGTTAGTAGCAAGGATGTGGACTAGGTCCATGATTAGAGGATTATCCTCATTTCTCCACAAAAGTACTATGTCCTTGATGCACCGCTATGTGACAGACCTATTGCAGGAGTAGATGCAAGGATGCAAACGTTTCTTGATTTCTTCATGCGCTTTACGGCTTAGAACCAGGACTTCAAAAACGTTTTGAACGCCATGGAGCATATGTGATGTTCCAAGAGCTGAAATTGGTATTTTAGACTCATGCCCATGTCGGGAGGTATGAGACCTCTCACAAATACTTTGCCTACAAGATGGAGGAGAATAGCTCAGCTATGAGCATGTGCTCAGAATGTCTGGGTACTACAGTCACTTGAATCAAGTGGGAGTTAATCTTCCAGATAAGATAATGATTGACAGAGTTCTCTAGTCACTATCACCAAGCTACTAGAACATCGTGATGAACTATAATATGCAAGGGATGACGAAAATGATTCTCGAGCTCTTCGTGATGCTGAAACCAGTGAAGGTAGAAATCAAGAAAGAGCATCAAGTGTTGATGGTTAAACAAGACCACTAGTTTCAAGAAAAAGGGCAAGGGAAATAAAGGGAACTTCAAGAAGAACGGCAAGCAAGTTGCCACTCCCAAGAAGAAGGCCAAAGCTAGACCGAAGCCTGAAACTGAGTGCTTCTAAACTTCAAATGAAATGGTCACAGGAAGTGGAACTACCCCCAAATATTTGGCGGATAAGAAGGATGGTGAAGTGGACAAAGGTATATTTGATATACATGTTATTGATGTGTAGCTCACTAGTGCTCGTAGTAGCCCCTGGGTATTTGATACCTGTTCGGTTGCTAAGATTAGTAACTCGAAACAGGAGTTGAAAAATAAACGGAGAGTAGTTGAGGGTAAGGTGACGATGTGTGTTGGAAGTAGTTCCAATATTGATATGATCATCATCGCACACTCCTTGTACTTTCGAGATTAGTGTTGAACCTAAATAAATGTTATTTGGTGTTCGCGTTGAGCATGAACACGATTGGATCGTGTTTATTGCAATACGATTATTCATTTAAGTCACAGAATAATTTTTATTCTGTTTACATGAATAAAACCTTCTATGGTCATACACCCTAGGTGAATGGTTTATTGAATCTTGATCGTAGTAATACACATATTCATCATATTGAAGCCAAAAGATGCAGAGTTTATAATGATAGTGCAACATACTTGTGACACTGCTGTTTAGGTCATATTGGCTTAAAGCGCATGAAGAAACTCCATGCTGATGGACTTTTGGAATCACTTGATTAAGAATCATTTGATGCTTGCGAACCATGCCTCATGGAAAAGATGACTAAAACTCCGTTCTTCTGAACAATGGAGCGAGCCAATGACTTATTGGAAATAATAATACAGATATATGCGGTCCGATGAGTGTTGAGGCTCTAGGCGGGTATCATTATTTTCTGACCTTCACATATGATTTGAGAAGATATGGGTATATCTACTTGATGAAGCACAAGTTTGAAACATTTGAAAAGTTCAAAGAATTTCAGAGTGAAGTAGAGAATCATCGTAACAAGAAAATAAAGTTTCTATGATCTGATCGCGGAGGCGATTGAGTTACGAGTTTGGTCTTCATTTAAAACAAAGTGGAATAGTTTCGCAACTCACGCCACCTGGAACACCACAGCGTAATGGTGTGTCCGACCGTCATAACCGTACTTTATTAGATATGGTGCGATCTATGATGTCTCTTACCGATTTACCACATTCTTTTTGGGGTTATACATTAGAGACAGCTTGAAAGATCGTGGATGTCGCATAGAGGGGGGGTGAATAGGCGCTTTAAAATAATTACGGTTTAGGCTTGAACAAATGCGGAATAAACCTAGCGGTTAATTTGTCAAGCACAAAACCTACAACAACTAGGCTCACCTATGTGCACCAACAACTTATGCTAACTAAGCAAGATAATCAACTAGGTGATAGCAAGATATATGAAAAGAAACAATATGGCTATCACAAGTATGGTGCATAAGTAAAGGGCTCGGGTAAGAGATAACCGAGGAACGCGGAGACGACGATGTATCCCGAAGTTCACACCCTTGCGGATGCTAATCTCCGTTTGGAGCGGTGTGGAGGCACAATGCTCCCCAAGAAGCCACTAGGGCCACCGTAATCTCCTCACGCCCTCGCACAATGCAAGATGCCGTGATTCTACTAAGGGACCCTTGAGGGCGGTCACCGAACCCGTACAAATGGCAACCCTTGGGGGCGGTCACCGAACCCGTACACTTTGTCAACCTTTGGGGGCGATCACTGGTACCCGTCAAATTGCTCGGGGCAATCTCCACAACCTAATTGGAGACCCCGAAGCTTGCTCGGAGCTTTATACCACAATGATTGAGCTCCGAACAACACCAACCGTCTAGGGCACCAAGGCACCCAAGAGGAACAAGCTCTAGGGTGCCCAAACACCCAAGAGTAATAAGCTTCTCAAACTTCACTTCCACGTATCACCGTGGAGAACTCAAACCAATGCACCAAATGCAATGGCAAGGGCACACGGAGTGCCCAAGTCCTTCGCTCTCAAATCCCACCAAAGCAACTAATGCTAGGGAGGGAAAAGAGAGGAAGAACAAGAAGGAGAACACCAAGAACTCCAAGATTTAGATCCAAGGGATTCCCCTCACCTAGAGGAGAAAGTGATAGGTGGAAATGTGGATCTAGATCTTCTCTCTCTTTTCCCCAAAAACTAGCAAGAATCCATGGAGGGATTGAGAGATAGCAATCTCGAAGAAGGTCAACAATGGGGGAAGAACACGAGCTCAACAGATATGGTCCAATGGGGAAGAAGATCCCCTTTTATAGGTTCCCATGAATCTGCCCGTTATGTGCAGAAAACTGTAGGACCGGTACAACCGGTACAACCGGTCAAGGCAGAGGAAAAACCAACTTGTAGGAAAAAACACTAAGCGGTACAACAGCCTGGGGAACCGGTAGTACCGGTTAAACTAAACTAACCGGCACAACCGGTCAACAACCGCCCAAGAACCGCTCCAAATCAAAAACTATTCCGGTGGTAGAGGCGGTACATGGCCTGCACAACCTTCACACCAAATCTGGACCGGTACTACCGCTCCAAACACCGGTCGTATCGGTCTACCGGTACAACATCTCTATGGGGCGGTAGAACCTCTCTATGAAAAACAGGTAAGATCAAAACAGCCACAACTTTCGCATACGAACTCCGAATTCGACGAAATCAAGTTTGTTGGAAAGCTAAGGACAAGAGGAAACACAATCTTGATAGAAATATCAAGAAAAAGCAAGTGAGAAAATATCCAAAATAAAATGGTGAGAACTCTTTCTCAATTAAGACTGGTAAAAACTCCAACACCGAAAACATCATAGAAGATGCATGTGAACTCCATTTTCGATGAATTCGAGCTTGTCATCAAGATGACCATAAGCTCTAAGACTCACAAAGAGAACCGACAAAAACACCAACATCGAAAACATCATAGAAGATGCATGTGAACTCTGTTTTCGATGAACTCGAGCTTGTCATGAAAATGACCATAAGCTCCAAATCTCACAAGGAGAAGAACCAAACAGGAACCAATAACGATGATGCAAGGATGCAATGGTTTGAGCTCTCTACGAACGATATGATCAAGCTACTCATCGAGAGCCCCCCTTGATAGTATGGTAATCGATCCTATAACCCAGTCTCCCACAACTACCATGAGACTGGTAAAATAGAAAACCTATCAAGGGCAAACCTTTTGCCTTGCACATAGTCCACTTGAGCTAGATGATGACGATCTTGACTCCCTCAAGGTGCACCATCTTTGTTGATTGTGTTGGCTCGGTGAAGACTAGTAGATTGCTCCCCCATACACCACTATGGGTGAGCCACTCTTCGGCACATCTTCACAAGTCCATTGCTACCACAATTGGACAGCAAGCTTCAAGCATATGATCTCTTCGTGATGATCCTACTTGAACTTGCACACTGCAACCTAACCCCGCAAAAAACTCTCACGAAGACCATGGGTTAGTACACAAAGCATAATTGACAATGCTTACCATACCATGGGATCGCTTGATCCCTCTTGATACATCTTCTATGCTTTGTGTGTTGATCAACTTGATTCACTCTTTGACTTAGTCTTGATCAACCTTGAATCTTTCCAACTCTCTTCATTTGGATGATGTCTTGAAAGTAAACATGAATGATCACACACTCTTCTTCTTCAAGACATGCTTACAATAAGCTCAACACTCACAAGACCAATCTTTGGATAATTCCTTAATAGCACCTTGGTCATCACAAACTCTCCTTGAAACCAACAAATGGACTCCAAGAAAAGCCTATGGACAAACCCTTCAAATATAACTAAAGGCAACTATTAGTCCATAGAGATTGTCATCAATTACCAAAACCAAACATGGGGGCACCGCATGTTCTTTCAATCTCCCCCATTTTGGTAATTGATGACAATCACTTTCAAGAGAGTTTATATAAGGAATTATGCATCACCATACCATGCAACAATAATGTATGCGCATGAGATGCAAAAGCTTAGGAACAAAACCAAAGCAAGTAGAGATGACTCTCTAAACTTCTCCACAAAACTCTCTGAAACTTCTCCCCCATTGGCATCGATTGCCAAAATGGGCTAAAGGCTTAGAAGACCAATATACCTTGTGTTCCTCCATGAATTGTGCATTTCTCAACTAGAGAGTGGAATGCAATACACATATCCAACGGTAAATACTTGGAGGAAGACAAGCTATTTTGAGGCCCAAAGATTGCCAAAAGAATGATATGCCACAAAGGCATAACAGAGAGAGAAACAAGCATTCAAGCAATCAAACGATACCAATTGAAGCAAGCTATCAAAAGATACTAATTGAACCAACTATACTAATGATCCTACATGCCACATGAATAAAACATATTATGATATGAGCAAAGGAGTGTTCTAGAGAAAGTAGGGAAGCTCCCCTTGTTTTGTGCACAATTTAGTTTTGCAATTGGATATAATGAGCACAAAATATGATCGTCACTCCCCTAAGATCAATAGAACCTCACGACAACTACAAGTGAGCATGTAGGAAACAAAATCTAGCACTTGCAATAAACAAATGGTTGAGCAACATATAAAAGAGGCAACTTGGAAATAGGTTCAACCAAAAAGATGTGTGTGAGTCATGGCAAAGCACTTGAGAAGACTAATATAAGGATGAGCATTAAGCATCAACATAGTATTTAATAGTGGAGATACAAGGTGCATGACATGTCCTTCCCACACACACCAAGCAAATGGATTCACAAGCTCACTAAAAAGAGAAATATTAACCAAGCTTGTGACAACCCATGGTGAAGATAGAAAATGAAAGCCTCATCAAGACGAGGGATACCAATTGAATGGCAAACTTTGTCAAGACAAGCATGAGGAAAATGATCTTCACCACAAAAGAGTGCATCAAGATGCAATGATATAAGATCCGCACTCAAGACACACACCTTCACGGAGCCACCAAAAAAATAATACCAGAAAGAAAAGGTGGACGTGAAAGAAGGGGATATCAATTAGATATGCAACTTCTCTCAAGTGTATAAGATTCTAGGTATATGAAGATCATGATGATATCAATCCACAAAGAAGGATGTACACACGAAATTGTTGCAAAAAGGAAATAATAAGATATCCACAAGGAGGTCATAAATATACCAATAAGATATTTGCTTAAAGGCATAGCACATGGCTAGATATGCTCTAATTGTATATAAATGAGTTCCAACCACACGAGCATCAAAGACATCACAACTAGCAACAAGAGATCGTTGTTGGGATGCTTTGAGAAAGGAAACATGTATCACACGAAAGAATGAATAACATGCCATGATACAACCTACACAAGGTTGATGCAAGAGATGTGCGCATGAAGTAGATGATGATACTTGTTACCGAGATAGCGTTGGAATGATGTAGAAGATACCAATTGAATGTAGATAGTAGTTCATTGATCATCCTAGCTAGACTCCTATAAGAACATGGTGACAACACCTTCCTTGTGAGTGAGCCAAACATCCAATGCATCTCCAATTGTTCCTAGAACAACCACACAAACAAAATGGTACCCAAACTCATTGGGACAAAAGAGTTAGAAACACCAATACATAGGACAAACTCCACATACATATGTGCATATATGTATGAAAATGAATTTCATGCACATCTCATCCATATTGAGACTAGATGGAGTTTCCCCTATATATTGGGTCAAAGAAAGAAAGCATGCCAAAGAAACTACATGAAGTAAGTATGCATGCTGAAGACTTTCAAGAAACGATACCAAAATAAAAATATATACCAAGTGAAAATAGAATACAAAATAGATAAATCATCACTTGGAAGATATCATTAAAAGATACATCAAGGAATGAGATATCCATTGACACACTCAAAAAGAAAGATATCGAACTCCCAAAAGAGAGAATGGTTACAAACAAACCAAGCCCTCTATAAAGTTTCATGATGGCACAAAGTACCAAAAAGAAACGGCTTGCCTTCCACCAACACACACTTGAAATGGATCACAAGATGTGTGTTTCATAGAAAATAGGATAGATCCCCCAAGAGTTGTGCATTATAGAGAATTTGCATTTGAATACAAAATGCACAAGATGGGATCACCACTTTCACTATATCTAGAAAACACAAGACAGGATCAAGGAAACAACAATATCCACAAGTGGCGCGGAAGGCAATGGGAGTTGACACAATCTTTGCAAGAGATAAGACAAATAAAACCAAAAGATAATGTAAAGATGATCAAAAATTTCCACCACATAAAAGATTACCAATTGTCAAAGACAACAGGTATTTGGAAATAATTCCCGGTGATAGATAGCAATGATATCCAACATCATCTTCACACCAAACACAAGCAAAATGTAACTTGTAGAGCTAACATGTCACCTAGGAACAAGATAATTTACAATATCAACTCTAGGTGACAATATCTCAAATGTACACATTTTTAGGCTAGTAATATGCACATAGCACATTACTCCCCCATAATGTGATACCAATGAAAAACCTAACAAGATGCAAAAGAGAACCAACAAGAGATAATTAATGGACCAAATAGAATTTGAATTTCTCATGAGAAGACATACCACATAGAGACTAGATAATCTTGTAATATCAATACTATATAGTATTCCTCATGTACACACATTTATAGGATTGTGAGGTGCACAAAGCACATCACTCCCCCAAAATGGGATGTTCCATTAATCTCTCACAAGAGCCAACTAAGATACAAACAAGATGCACAAAGGCTCAACACACTACACACACGTACATGATGTTCAAACCAACATACACATACTTGATTTATCAACATAAGCAAATTGGAAGCACAACATATACATGCACATGCAAGGTACAAAACCACAACATGCTAAGGGGCAAGTAACTTTCAATGTGAACAATTTAAACACAAGTTACCGCAAGAAGGAACATTGGATATAAGATAGAAACTTGATAATCCGAATGACTTGGCTTGAGACAATATGAATGATGAAGACCCATTAATTCTTCATAATGTAACCAAGTCTCCAACGCCCTCCATCAACGCCTATTGATCAAGTTTTAGCTTGTTGGTCCCCAACAAAGTTGGGTCCTAAGAGGTTAGTCATAATAGGCTTGGCCACCCAAATGGTTCTTTTCTTGACACCACTTTGAGTACCAATAAACTTGACAAACACATTGCCAACATTATCCTTCCCAAGAGAATAGATATCATCAATAATAACTGGGTTGGATAAGTTACCACTAGTGCATGAAGAAGCAAGGTGACCCTTCTCACGGCATAAGTAGCAACATCTACTCTTCACTTTCTTCTCATTTGATTTCTCAAAATGAGAAGCATTACCATGAGTCTTCTTGGGAAGTGGCCTTTCCTCAACTTGCGGTTGAGCACGAGATTGAATTTGTGGCCTCTTCCCTTGTTGCTTGTCACTAATGGTCTTCTTCTTCAGAGGGCAAGATCTAACATGGTGCCCTTCAATTTTGCACTTGAAGTAAATAATCTTGGCCAAATTCTTGACTTGTTCTTGGCCCTTCTTCTTCTTATGAATTTTGGACTTCTTCTTCTTGTTGGAGATGAATCCAAGTCCACCTTTGTCATTTGGGTATTTTTGCACACTTAAGATATTGTTGAGTGTGGACTTCCCTTCATGACACTTTTCCAAGTCTTTCTTCAAAGAAGTGACTTGGGCCTTGAGCTCTTTGATTTCCATTACATGGTTAGTATCAACACAAGAACTAGAGGAGGTATAAGCTTCATTGTTAGATCAACAAGGCAAGGAAAGTAATTCATCACAAGATGTACCAAAGTTATGAGTAGATGAATTACAAGGACTAACACATGGCAATATAGCATTTTGACTAGAAGTAGTGCTAGTAGCCACATGAGGCTTACTAGATGTCACCTTGATACACATAGCATCATGAGCTATCTTTAGCACATTATTGGATACTAGAAGATCATCATGAGAGCTTGTGAGCTTTACATGACTTTCTTTCAATTTCCCATAATTGCTAGATAGCAACTCAAGTCGAGCCCTTAGCTCAACATTCTCCTTCAAAATGGATGCTTCACTAGAAATAGAGTTAGTAGCACAAGCATCATCAATAATAGCAAGAGTAGAAGGCAACTTGGCAAGATCCTTAGAAGATGAAGCTTTAAGTTGAGCATGAGACTAGATGAGTTTTATGAGCTCACCCTTAATGACCCTTGAGCCATTTTCGAGGTGCTCAAAATCCTCAAGGAGTTTAGCATGTGCAACTTCAAGCTTCTCATTTTTAGTTTCAAAATCATTAGCCACCTCGAGAGCTCTATCACGAGATTCCTTTATTCTAGATAGTTCTAGAGCAAAAGTCTCCTCAAGAGATTCCTTGGTGGTTTGTTCAAGTTCAAGAGCTTGCGAGAGGTCGGCGATCTCATTAGCGTAATCACGCTCATGACCTTCCATTTTCTCAATGGTGACCTCATGATCCTCTAGATGAGATTCCAACTCCTCTATATATTTATTGCCCTCAATGGCAATAGACATGATTTCCATGAAGTTGGAACGACCCATTTTATTCTTATGAAAAGCTTTAAAAATCATTTCCCCCTTAATTTTTAAGGCAGCAACATTATCATTCTCTTCATCATTATCATCATCATCATCATTGTCATCATCACTATCATCACAAGATATATTGGGATTCAAGGTGGGAGATACCTTTGAAGCCTTAGCCATAAGGCAAAACGCAATAGATGATGATGTAGGATCCCTTGAAGCACCATTCAAGACTACATCTTGTTCCGTGGGTTGTTGGGTTTCCTCTACATTGTTAGCATAACAATTCGATGAAATAGATGCATTTTTATCATGGCACCAAGATATAGCAAGCATATCATCATGAGTTTTAGTCAAGCAATTTCTACATGATATGCAAGGACTATCAACACAAGCATGTGAAACATGTAGGGTGCTCGAAGTGTTAAAGTCCAAAGAAGATGCATTGCAATAAGATAGTGATGAAGGATCATCCACAATAAGCATACTATCATCATTGCAATGACCAACACTACTCACCATATCATTACCTTGTGGCAAACCACATGTAGGTGAAGTAGAAGAAGTTGAGAAGACAACACGGCCGGAGGTGGAGAGAGAACAATCATTCCTACAATTCTTGGACACACCATATTTATCTTGAAGCTTTGTCCACAACTCATGAGCATCCCGGAACGACAATAGTTGAAATATAACTACATTGCTCAAAGCATCAAAAAGCACATTAGAATCTTGAGCATTGAGATAAGAGTTTTTCTCATCCTCTAAAGATAATCTTTGGGATCCTTTGGAGGAGAAAAACCCATATCTACAATTCGCTCTAAATTTGGGTCCATGACCCTAAAGAGATTAAGCATGCGAATTACCCAAACATCAAAATTTGTGCCATTGAAACTAAGAGTGTCAGAGAATCCTAAACCCCTAGTCGACATCCTTACTCTCTAGGCGGTTAAGCCCTATAAGGAGAGACGAGGATTTGATACCAATTGAAAGATTGTGGATGTCGCCTAGAGGGGGGGTGAATAGGCGCTTTAAAATCATTATGGTTTAGGCTTGAACAAATGCGGAATAAACCTAGCGGTTAATTTGTCAAGCACAAAACCTACAACAACTAGGCTCACCTATGTGCACCAACAACTTATGCTAACTAAGCAAGATAATCAACTAGGTGATAGAAAGATATATGACAAGAAACAATATGGCTATCACAAGTATAGTGCATAAGTAAAGGGCTCGGGTAAGAGATAACCGAGGAACGCGGAGACGACGATGTATCCCGAAGTTCACACCCTTGCGGATGCTAATCTCCGTTTGGAGCGGTGTGGAGGCACAATGCTCCCCAAGAAGCCACTAGGGCCACCGTAATCTCCTCACGCCCTCGCACAATGCAAGATGCCGTGATTCCACTATGGGACCCTTGAGGGCGGTCACCGAACCCGTACAAATGGCAACCCTTGGGGGCGGGCACCGAACCCGTACACTTTGGCAACCTTTGGGGGCGGTCACCGGTACCCGTCAAATTGCTCGGGGCAATCTCCACAACCTAATTGGAGACCCCGAAGCTTGCTCGGAGCTTTATACCACAATGATTGAGCTTCGAACAACACCAACCGTCTAGGGCGCCAAGGCACCCAATAAGAACAAGCTCTAGGGTGCCCAAACACCCAAGAGTAATAAGCTTCTCAAACTTCACTTTCACGTATCACCGTGGAGAACTCAAACCGATGCACCAAATGCAATGGCAATGGCACACGGAGTGCCCAAGTCCTTCTCTCTCAAATCCCACCAAAGCAACTAATGCTAGGGAGGGAAAAGAGAAGAAGAACAAGAAGGAGAACACCAAGAACTCCAAGATTTAGATCCAAGGGGTTCCCCTCACCTAGAGGAGAAAGTGATTGGTGGAAATGTGGATCTAGATCTTCTCTCTCTTTTCCCCAAAAACTAGCAAGAATCCATGGAGGGATTGAGAGATAGCAAGCTCGAAGAAGGGCAACAATGGGGGAAGAACACGAGCTCAACGGATAAGGTCCAATGGGGAAGAAGATCCCCTTATATAGGTCCCCATGAATCTGCCTGTTATGTGCAGAAAACTGTAGGACTGGTACAACCGGTGCACGAACCGGTACAAGCGGTCAAGGCAGAGGAAAAACCAACCTGTAGGAAAAAGCACTAAGCGGTGCAACAGCCTGGGGAACCGGTAGTACCGGTTAAACTATACTAACCGGTACAACCGGTCAACAACCGCCCAAGAACCACTCCAAAATAGAAACTATTCCGGTGGTAGCCGGTACAACCTTCAGACCAAATTTGGACCGGTACTACCGCTCCAAACACCAGTTGTACCGGTCAACCGGTACAACCTTTCTATGGGGCGGTACAACCTCTCTATGAAAAACAGGCAAGATCAAAACAGCCACAACTTTCGCATACGAACTCCGGATTCAACGAAATCAAGTTTGTTGGAAAGCTAAGGACAAGAGCAAACACAATCTTGATAGAAATATCAAGAAAAAGCAATTGAGAAAATATCCAAAATAAAATGGTGAGAACCCTTTCTCAATTAAGACTGGTAAAAACTCCATCACCGAAAACATCATAGAAGATGCAGGTGAACTACGTTTTCGATGAATTCGAGCTTGTCATCAAGATGACCATAAGCTCTAAGACTCACAAAGAGAACCGACAAAAACACCAACATCAAAAACATCATAGAAGATGCATGTGAACTCTGTTTTCGATGAACTCAAGCTTGTCATGAAAATGACCATAAGCTCCAAATCTCACAAGGAGAAGAACCAAACAAGAACCAATAAAGATGATGCAAGGATGCAATGGTTTGAGCTCTCTACGAACGATATGATCAAGCTACTCATCGAGAGCCCCTTTTGATAATACGGTAATCGATCCTATAACCTGGTCTCCCACAACTACCATGAGACTGGTAAAATAGAAAACCTATCAAGGGCAAACCTTTGCCTTGCACATAGTCCACTTGAGCTGGATGATGACGATCTTGACTCCCTCAAGCTGGACCATCTTTCTTGATTGTGTTGGCTCGGTGAAGACTAGTAGATTGCTCCCCCATACACCACTATGGGTGAGCCACTCTTCGGCACATCTTCACAAGTCCATTGCTACGACAATTGGACGACAAGCTTCAAGCATATGATCTCTTCGTGATGATCCTACTTGAACTTGCACACTGCAACCTAACCCCGCAAAAAACTCTCACGAAGACCATGGGTTAGTACACAAAGCATAATTGACAATGCTTACCATACCATGGGATCGCTTGTTCCCTCTTGATACATCTTCTATGCTTTGTGTGTTGATCAACTTGATTCACTCTTTGACTTAGTCTTGATCAACCTTGAATCTTTCCAACTCTCTTCATTTGGATGATGTCTTGAAGGTAAACATGAATGATCACACACTCTTCTTCTTCAAGACATGCTTACAATAAGCCCAACACTCACAAGACCAATCTTTGGATAATTCCTTAATAGCACCTTTGTCATCACAAACTCTCCTTGAAACCAACAAATGGACTCCAAGAAAAGCCTATGGACAAACCCTTCAAATATAACTCAAGGCAACTATTAGTCCATAGAGATTGTCATCAATTACCAAAACCAAACATGGGGGCACCGCATGTTCTTTCACAGCTGCATTCACGTTAAATAGGGCACCATCTAAATCCGTTGAGACGACATCGTATGAATTATGGTTTGGCAAGAAACCTAAGCTGTCGTTTCTGAAAGTTTGAGGTTGCGATGTTTATGTAAAAAAAGCTTCAGCCTGATAAGCGCGAACCCAAATCGGAGAAATGCGTCTTCATAGGATACCCAAAAGAAATAGTTGGGTACACCTTCTATCACAGATCCAAAGGCAAGATCTTTGTTGCTAAGAATGGATCGTGTCTAGAGATGGAGTTTCTCTCGAAAGAAGTGAGTGGGAGAAAGTAGAACTTCATGAGGTAATTGTACCTTATCTCAAATTGGAAAGTAGCTCATCATAGAAAATCATTCCTGTGATGCCTATACCAATTAGTGAGGAACCTAATGATGATGATCATGAAACTTTAGGTCAAGTTACTACTGAACCTCGTAGGTCAACCAGAGTATGTTTCGCACCAGAGTGGTATGGTAATTGTTGGGGAACGTAGTATTTCAAAAAAAATCCTACGATCATGCAAGATCTATCTAGGAGAAGCATAGCAACAAGCGGGGAGAGTGTGTCCACGTACCCTCGTAGGCCGAAAGTGAAAGCGTTTAGTAACGCGGTTGATGTAGTTGAACGTCTTCACGATCCAACCGATCCAAGTACCGAATGTACGGCACCTCCGTGTTCAGCACAAGTTAAGCATGATGACGCCCCTCGAGCTCTTGATCCAGTTGAGGACGAGGGAGAGTTTCGTCAGCATGACGGCGTGGTGGCGGTGATGATGAAGCTACCGGCACAGGGCTTTGCCTAAGCACTGCAATGATATGACCGAGGTGTGTAACAATGGAGGGGGGCACCGCACATGGCTAAAATATTGGCTTGTGTGTCTTTGGGGTGCCCCCCTCCCATGTATATAAAGGAGGGAGGGAGGAGGAGGCCGGCCAAGAGGGGGCGCGCCTAGGGGGAAGTCCTACTTGGACTCCTAGTCCAAGTAGGATTTGCCCCCCCCCCTTTCCTATTCCCACTAGGAGAAGGAGGGAAAGAGGAGGAGAAGAGAAGGAAAGGGGGGCGGCCCCCCAACCCTAAACCAATTCGGTTTGGTCCTAGGGGGCGTGCGCCACCACCTGGCTGCTGCCTAATCTCTCCACTAGGGCCCATTAAGGCCCATTGACTCCCCGGGGGGTTCCGGTAACCTCCCGATACTCCGGAAAAATGCCCAAACATCCCGGAACCCTTCCGATATACAAACATAAACTTTCAATATATCAATCTTTATGTCTCGTCCATTTCGAGACTCCTCATCATGTCCGTGATCTCATCTGGGACTCCGAACAATCATCGGTCATCAAAATCACATAACTCATAATACTAATCGTCATCGAACGTTAAGTGTGCGGGCCCTACGGGTTCGAGAACTATGTAGACATGACCGAGCCACTTCTATGGTCAATAACCAATAGCGAAACCTGGATCCTCATATTGGTTCCTACATATTCTACGAAGATCTTAATCGGTCAAACCGCATAACAACATACGTTGTTCCCTTTGTTATCGGTATGTTACTTGCCTGGGATTCGATCGTCGATATCATCATACCTAGTTCAATCTCGTTACCGACAAGTATCTTTACTAGTTCCGTAATACATCATCTCGTGACTAACTCATTAGTCATTTGCTTGCAAGGCTTATTATGATGTGTATTACTAAGAGGGCCCAGAGATACCTCTCCGACACTCGGAGTGAGAAATCCTAATCTCGATCTATGCCAACACCACAAACACCTTCGGAAACACCAGTAGAGCATCTTTATAATCACCCAGTTACGTTGTGACATTTGATAGCACACAAGGTGTTCCTCCGGTATTCTGGAGTTGCATAATCTCATAGTCAGAGGAACATGTATAAGTCATGAAGAAAGCAATAGCAATAAAACTAAACGATCATAGTGCTAAGCTAACGGATGGGTCTTGTCCATCGCATCATTCTCCTTATGATGTGATCCCGTTGATCAAATGACAACACGTGTCTATGGTTAGGAAACATAACCATCTTTGATTAACGAGCTAGTCTAGTAGAGGCATGCTAGGGACACTCTGTTTTGTCTATGTATTCACACATGTACCAAGTTCCGGTTAATACAATTCTAGCATGAATAAAAGAAATTTATCATGATATATAAGGAAATATAAATAACAACTTTATTATTTCCTCTAGGGCATATTTCCTTCAGTAATCCTTTTCTGGAAGTCATGTTACTAGACCATGACGAACCTACAAACTATGGGGAAGCAGTGATGAGCCCCGATTCCGCGAAATGGCTTGAGGCCATGAAATCTGAGATGGGATCCATGTATGAGAACAAAGTGTGGACTTTGGTTGACTTACCCGATGATCAGCAAGCCATAGAGAATAAATGGATCTACAAGAGGAAGACATACACTGATGATAATGTCACTGTCTACAAAGATCGACTTATCACAAAAGGTTTTCGATAAGTTCAAGGAATTGACTACGATGAGACTTTCTCACCCGTAGCGATAATTAAATCTATTTGAATCATGTTAGAAATTGTCACATTTTATGAAATCTGGCAAATGGATGTCAAAACTACATTCCTTAATGGATTTCTGAAAGAAGAGTTTTATATGATGCAATCAGAAGGTTTTGTCGATCCTAAAGGTGCTAACAAAGTGTGCAAGCTCTATAAATCCATGTATGGGCTGGTGCAAGCATCTCGGAGTTGGAATATACGCTTTGATAAGGTGATCAAAGCATATTGCTACTTCTCGAGCTTGCGATGTATTCCCTCGAAGAGGAAAGGGTGATGCAGCACAGTAGCGTAAGTATTTCCCTCAGTTTTGAGAACCAAGGTATCAATCCAGTAGGAGACCACGCGCGAGTCCCTCGCACCTGCACAAACAAATAAGAACTTCGCAGCCAACGCGATAAGGGGTTGTCAATCCCTTTACGGTCACTTACGAAAGTGAGATCTGATAGATAGGATAGTGTGATATTTTTGGTATTTTTGGATATAAGAACAGAAAGTAAATAACACAAAGTAAAGTAGATTGGAGATTAATATGTTGAGAATAGACCCGGGGGGCATAGGTTTCACTAGTGGCTTCTCTCATGATAGCAGAATTTTATGGTGGGTGAACAAATTACTGTTGAGCAATTGATAGAAAAATGGATAGTTATGAGAATATCTAGGCATGATCATTATATATAGGCATCGCGTCCGTGACAAGTAGACCGAAACGATTTTGCATCTACTACTATTACTCCACACATCGACCGCTATCCAGCATGCATCTAGAGTATTAAGTTCATAAGAACAGAGTAATGCTTTAAGCAAGATGACATGATGTAGAGGGATAAACTCAAGCAATATGATATAAACCCCATCTTTTTATCCTCGATGGCAATAATACAATATGTGCCTTGCTGCCCCTGTTGTCACTGGGAAAGGACACCGCAAGATTGAACCCAAAGCCAAGCACTTCTCCCATTGCAAGAACTATAGATCTAGTAGGCCAGACCAAACCAATAATTCGAAGAGACTTGCAAGGATATTATAATCATACATAAAATATTTCAGAAAAGAACCAAATATTTCGTGTAGATAATCTTGATCATAAACCCACAATTCATCGGATCTCGACAAACACACCGCAAAAAGATTACATCGAATAGATCTCCTCGAAGACCGAGGAGAACTTGGTATTGAGATCCAAAAAGAGAGAAGAAGCCATCTAGCAAATAACAATGGACCCGAAGGTCTGTGGTAAACTACTCACAACTCATGGTGAGGCTATGGTGTTGATGTAGAAGCACTTCGTGGAAGATCCCCCCTCCAGCGGAGCTCCGGAACAGGCCCCAAGATGGGATCTCATGGGAACAGAAGGTTGCGGCGGTGGAATTAGGGTTTTCTTTGTTGCCTCGATGTTTTCAGGGTACATGGATATATATAGGAGGAAGGAGGACATCGAGGGAGCCAGAGGGGTCCCACGAGGGTGGGGGCGCGCCCAGGGGGAGGGGGCGCGCCCTGGACCCTCGTGGCCGCCTCCTTCGTTCCCTCTCGTGTACTCCAAGTCTTCTGCGTTGATATCATTCCAAAAATAACTCTCCCGAAGGTTTCATTCCGTTTGGACTCCGTTTGATATTCCTTTTCTGCGAAACCCTAAAATAGGCAAAAAAAACAACAATCTGCACTAGGCCTTGGGTTAGTAGGTTAGTCCCGAAAATAATATAAAAGTGTATAATAAAGCCCATTAAACATCCGAAATAGAATATATATAATAGCACGGAACAATAAAAAATTATAGATACGTTGGAGACGTATCAAGCATCCCCAAGCTTAAGTCCTGCTCGTCCTCGAGTAGGTAAATGATAAAAACAGAGTTTTTGATGTGGAATGCTAACCAACATAATTTTCAATGTAATTCTCTTTGTTGTGGCATGAATGTTCAGATCCGAAAGATTCAAGATAAAATTTCATAATGACATAAGAATAATAATACTTCAAGCATACTAACAAAGCAATCATGTCTTCTCAAAATAACATGGCCAAAGAAAGTTCATCCCTACAAAATCATATAGTTAGGCTATGCTCCATCTTCGTCACACAAAATATTCCAATCATGCACAACCCCGATTTCAGCCAAGCACTTGTTTCATACTTTAATTTTTTCAAACTCTTTCAACTTTCACGCAATATATGAGCGTGAGCCATGGACATAGCACTATGTGGAATAGAGTAGTGGTTGTGGAGAAGACAAAAAAGAGGAAGATGGTCTCACATCAACTAGGTGTATCAATGGGCTATGGAGATGCCCATCAATAGATATCAATGTGAGTTAGTAGGGATTGCCACGCAACGGATGCACTAGAGCTATAAATGTATGAAATCTCAACAAAAGAAACTAAGTGGGTGTGCATCCAACTTGCTTGCTCACGAAGACCTGGGGCATTTGAGGAAGCCCATCGTTGGAATATACAAGCCAAGTTCTATAATGAAAATTCCCACTAGTATATGAAAGTGACTAAACAAGAGAGTCTCTATCATGAAGATCGTGGTGCTACTTTGAAGCACAAGTGTGGAAAAAGACAGTAGCATTGTCCCCTTTTCTTTTCTTTTTTTTCTTATTATTTTCTCTTTTTTTGGGCCTTTTTTTGCCTTTCCTTCTTTTTTTCTTTGGGACAATGCTCTAATAATGATGATCATCACACTTATATTGATTTACAACTCAATACTAGAACAAAGTATGACTCTATATGAATACCTCCGGCAGTGTACCGGGATGTAGAATGAATTAAGAGTGACATGTACGAAAAATTATGCATGGTGGCCTAGCCACAAATACGATTTCAACTACATGATCATGCATGGAAATATGACAATGATGAAGTGTGTCACAACAAACGAAACGGTGGAAAGTTGCATGGCAATATATCTCAGAATGGCAATGGAAATGCCATGATAGGTAGGTATGGTGGCTGTTTTGAGGAAGGTATATGGTGGGTGCATGGTACCGACAAAAGTTGCGCGGTACAAGAGAGGCTAGCAATGGTGGAAGGGTGAGAGTGTGTATAATCCATGGACTCAACATTAATCATAAAGAACTCACATACTTATTGCAAAAATCTACAAGTCATCAAAACAAAGTACTACACGCATGCTCCTGGGGTGAGGTTAGTAGGAGTTAACCATCGCGCGCCCCCGACCTCCACACAAAGGATGACACTCAATGAAATCCCTCATGCTTCAAATTTGTCACACAACGGTTACCATACGTGCATGCTACGGGACTTGCAAACCTTAACACAAGTATTTCTCAAATTCACAACTACTCTACTAGCATGACTCTAATATCACCATCCTCATATCTCAAAACAATCATCAAGTATCAAACTTCTCTTAGTATTCAATGCACTTTATGTGAAAAAATTTACTATACTCATTTTGGATGCCTATCATATTAGGACTAGTTTTATAGCCAAAGAACGTTACCATGATGTTCTAAAGGACTCTCAAATAAATATAAGTGAAGCATGAGAGATCAACAATTTCTACAAAATGAAACCACCACCGTGCTCTAAAAGATATAAGTGAAGCACTAGAGCAAAACTATCTAGCTCAAAAGATATAAGTGAAGCACATAGAGTATTCTAATAAATTCTAAACCATATTTATCTCTCTCAAAAGGTGTGTCCAGCAAGGATGATTGTGGAAAACTAAAAAGCAAACACTCAAATCATACATGACGCTCCAAGCAAAACACATATCATGTGGTGAATAAAAATATAGTCTCAAGTATAGTTACCGATAGATGAAGACGAAAGAGGGGATGCCTTCCCGGGGCATCCCCAAGCTTAGGCTTTTGGTTGTCCTTGAATTTTACCTTGGGGTGCCTTGGGCATCCCCAAGATTAGGCTCTTGCCACTCTTTGTTCCATAGTCCATCAAAGCCACACTCAAAACTTGAAAATTTCACAACACAAAACTTAGCCAAAAATCTCGTGAGCTCCGTTAGTATAAGAAAACAAACCACCACTCAAAGGTACTGTAATGAACTCATTCTTTGTTTATATTGGTGTTAAACCTACTGTATTCCAACTTCTCTATGATTCATATTCCCCAATACTACTCATAGATGCATCAAAATAAGCAAACAACACACGAAAAACAGAATCTATCAAAAACAGAACCGTCTGTAGTAATCTATAACTTTCGAATACTTCTGTAACTCCAGAAAAAATGAAATAAATTGGTAAACATGGGGAATTTGTCTATAAATCATCTGCAAAAGGAATCAACTAAATAGCACTCTCCAGTAAAATCTGGTGACTAATCTCGTGAGCGCTAACGTTTCTGTTTTTTACAGCACGATCATATAAACTTCACACAAGTCTTCCCAAAGGTTCTACTTGGCACAAACACTAATTAAAACACAAAACCACATCTAAACAGAAGCTATATGCAATATTTATTCCTAAACAGAAGCAAAAACAAAGAAAATAAAATTGGGTTGCCTCCCAACAAGCGCTATCGTTTAACGCCCCTAGCTAGGCACGATACAAGGATAGATCTAGGTATTGCCATAATGATAAGATATATCGCGAAAACTCATCTCATATTTCCTACGTTCAGCAGCAAGTTTTCTTTGTGGCAAGCAAAAGTAATCAAAAGGGCTAAATTTAATAGGACAAAAGTCCCCCATATCAAGCTCATGAGGTATAGGTTCCTCCTTTGGCCCTTTATATTGCACAACCAATTCATCATTATAAGGATTCTTTTGACAAAAGGTCATGAGCCTTCGCTCAAGGGAAAAACCTAACCCATTGTTTTGAATAGCAAAATCATCATTCAATTCAGAAATTCTATCAACCAAGACATCGGTAGGAACCTTTTTTCTAAGGTTTTCATTAAAAGCAACATGATGTGGAGATCGCAAACGCATTATGTCTTCTTGATTGAATAAGATAGCCTCTATGGGAGGACGACCAGCATCTACTCCGTAATGAGTAAAGATTTCTTTGGCCTCTTTCATGATAAATATTAACTCATGAGCCAAAAAGATAGTAGCTGCGTGCTTAACAGAGGAATGATCAATATTGGAAAATTCCAGAAAGATTCTCTGAATGCAAGATATGGCATATGGGTAAATTGCCTTTCAATTTCAACTACAAGCATAGATATGGCATCCACAAGGCTACTAGTTCTACGAAGAATAGATCCACCCATGGTGGGTAAAGCACTGGCAGAAGTAAAGAAGTCTTGAAGAACTCCTTTTCCAATAATATTACCACTACCAACCCGGAACTTCTTAATATGTAAAGTGGTAGTTTCATCTGTAGGATCAACATAGACGTTGCCCTCAACATTACTACCCTTTTCGATAAAATCTTCCCCCATCTCAGACATGAGGGCAAGCAAACGATAAACACACGACAAAAAGAAGGGCAAATAAAACGGCAAGGGTGAAGTGGGGGAGAGGAAAACGAGAGGCAAATAAATGTAATGCGAAGGATAAGGGTTTGTGATAGGTACTTGGTATATGACTTTTGCGTAAGCCTCCCCGGCAACGGCGCAAGAAATTCTTCTTGCTACGTCTCGAGCTTGCGTTGTATTCCCTTGAAGAGGAAAGGGTGATGCAGCACAGTAGCCTAAGTATTTCCTTGAGTTTTGAGAACCAAGGTATCAATCCAGTAGGAGACCACACGCGAGTCTCTCGCACCTACACAAACAAATAAGAACTTTGCAGCCAACGCGATAAGGGGTTGTCAATACCTTTACGGTCACTTACGAAAGTGAGATCTGATAGATAGGATAGTGTGATATTTTTGGTATTTTTGGATATAAGAACAGAAAGTAAATAACACAAAGTAAAGTAGATTGGAGATTAATATGTTGAGAATAGACCCAGGGGCCATAGGTTTCACTAGTGGCTTCTCTCATGATAGCAGAATTCTACGATGGGTGAACAAATTACTGTCGAGCAATTGATAGAAAAGCGAATAGTTATGAGAATATCTAGGCATGATCATTATATATAGGCATCACGTCCGTGACAAGTAGACCGAAACGATTCTGCATCTACTACTATTACTCCACACATCGACCGCTATCCAGCATGCATCTAGAGTATTAAGTTCATAAGAACAGAGTAATGCTTTAAGCAAGATGACATGATGTAGATGGATAAACTCAAGCAATATGATATAAACCCCATGTTTTTATCCTCGATGGCAACAATACAATACGTGCCTTGCTACCCCTGTTGTCACTGGGAAAGGACACCGTAAGATTGAACCCAAAGCCAAGCACTTCTCCCATTGCAAGAACTATAGATCTAGTAGGCCAAACCAAACCAATAATTCGAAGAGACTTGCAAGGATATTATAATCATACATAAAAGATTTCAGAAAAGAACCAAATATTTCTCGTAGAAAATCTTGATCATAAACCCACAATTCATCGGATCTTGACAAACACACCGCAAAAAGATTACATCGACTAGATCTCCTTGAAGACCGAGGAGAACTTGGTATTGAGATCCAAAAAGAGAGAAGAAGCCATCTAGCTAATAACTATGGACTCGAAGTGTGACGCCCCGAGACCGATGCTCTAGTGCCTTCCTTTTATTATGTTGTTGTTGTGTGCTTCAGCTATTTGTTTCCATGACCGCGATGAATGTCATTGTCATATTTTGCCTCATGCATCATGCTCATCTTTTGGTTATATTGCATTTGTTGCCTCGTCTTATGCATTCTCCATGCTCATCTTATGCCTTGTGGTATTCGTCTTGTTGTGCTTGCACCATGTTAGATATTGTTGCTTGCGTATGAATTTGTCCCATGCATCATCACCTTCTCCTTTCCTTCTACTTCGTTTCTTTTCGCAAGTGCCACTTTTCCCTTCTCTATTAATGTTCATCTTTTTCCTACAAATATTAGACCATGTCCCAAACCTCTCTGAGAAATTTCATGCTATTTGGAGTTGTTTTGGTTAGGTTCAAAAATGCCTCAAGTTTGAATTTTATTCAAACTTGTTTTATTTTTCTACCTCTTAAAATGCCCCAAACCAATTTTATCAAATAGTACACATTTCCAGGAGCATGAGGGTATTCTCAACTCTCTCAAATTCCTCTTCGAGCCCCTTGGCCTTTTCTGTTCTTTTGGCTGTTTATTTAAGTAAACGTAGAGTAAAAATAGGAGGAGGACTTACCTGGGCCGGCCTCCCAGCGTAGCAGCCAGCCGCAGCCGGCAGCCCAGTGGCCCAACCTCCCAGCAGGCCGGCCCACCTAAGCCATCCCCACAGCCCACCAAACCCCTAACCCTACAACCCCAGCGCCCGATCCCCCTCGATCGTTCTCTCCCTCCTGGCGCCGCCACCCAGGCACAGCCTCGATCCCCTTTTGCCTCTCCCTCTCATTCCCGTCGAGCGTCGGTCGACCTCTCCGCCCCTGCGCTCCCTCGTCCTCCTTCCCGTTGCCCCGCGCATCAAGCCCCGCCGGACCCGCTCTTCCTTGCCCCGCCGCCTTCGCTCCGCGGCCGCAGCGCCTTGGCCTCCGCCTTGCCTCGCGGATCCTTGCCGGCGGCCGCCCGTGCCCTGCAGCCACCGCCGCTGCATCGTGCCCCATGCCACTGCTCCGTCGCCGCGCCTCCGAGGACGTCCTCCTCCACGCCCCTCGTCCACGAGCACCCGAGGCCCTGCCTCCTCGTCGCATCGCCTCCTTCCCTACGTCCAGTCGCAGGACCAGCATCTCCTTCGGCGCCCCGCTCGGGAGCGAGCATACGAGCGTGACCCCTGCCTCTTCGTCATCCCCAACATGTGCGGCCCGTTGGCATCAAGGAGAATCTCCACCGCGGGCGTTCAAGCCGCCATGGCCATGGATGTTGTCCGCCGCGTCCAGCTCGAAGTTTCGGTGCGCCCAAGCCTCGGAGGCGACCGGATACGGCCTCTTGTCTTCTTTCTGGACCAGTAAGAACATCGCCAAGAACTGTACACAGATGCATCGTCTTCAGGATTTTTCGCCAAGTACCTCTACCTGCAGACTCGTCAAGTACACCACCGGCAAGACCCGGACTCCAAACATCAAGTACAACTACGAACTCGAAAGGACAAGGATGCGTCAAGTCCCTCCCCAACAAGTGTACCTCTACCCTCGTCGTGGACCTGACAAGATTGTCAATTGAACGACTACACGACGACCCGCCGAGACCGACGACTACCTGAGTACGACTACCGCCGACATGTACGACTAACATCACAAAATGAGACCGGCAAGTTCGAAGACCCCAAGCACCACGACGTCCGTTGCGCCAAGTACCACGATGGCCGGAGCCCTCGAAACCGTCAAGTTCCTCTACGACCCGTGAACGACTACCGTCGGCCCTCGAAGACCCCGTGGAACATACGGACATCAAGTTCCTCTACCGGCGACCCCGAACATCTACGAAAATGTGTACCACTACCCTCGCCGAAGACCGCAAGTAGAACTACTTCCACAACACGTCGTGTATGAATACCGTCGCTTGGGTTCGACAAGATCATGTGTACCACTACTTCGACTACGAAACGTGAACGGCTACTTCCCTCGTTGAACCCGATCCACCCCGAACATACGCTTTGAAGGTATAACCCCGAGACGATGCCCGTGGACGAATGCATGTGTGTTGTGAGATGCTTGTGTTTGCATCGTGTCCGAGTTGCCGCTTGCATGTTCCCCGTTTCCATGTCGCCAACCCGTGGGAACCCGGTAGCCGGGAGCACCCCACCATCTTTGGCATGTTCCGCACATCCACACTTTCTTTTGCACCGACATCTCAACGATTTGTCGGATCATCGGAATGTTGTCGTGGCACCATTTCTGTTATCGTTGCCGTGGCACCCCTTTCATTCCGCCATGGTAACCAAATGCTTCATAACATGCTTATGCCAAAGTTTTCATAAATTGCATATGACTTGACATTGCATCCTCATACATGTAAAGAAACACTTAAAATGTTGCCTGCATTTATTTTGCTTAAACGGCTAAGTCCTTGTTTCATACATCATATAGGCATGTTTGACTTGATGTATCTTTGTGCATGTTGGTCCAAATGGAGTGTATGATATGTCAAAATGTTCATTGTGAAGTGCTCTACATGTTGGTTGATGTTGCATTCATGTTAGGTGCCATATTGCCATGTTTATCTCTGTTGCAAAAGTGCATGTGGCTGTTAAGTGCTGAAACTTGTTGTCAGATGTTGATTTGTCTTTTTCATATCTTTATGTGTGATTTTTGTACATGTCAATATGTTTAAGAAGCACAATCATGTCATCTTTGTTGTGGTGCAATCCACTTTTCATGATATGCCTTGTGGTGTTTGCAACAAGCTTGTAAAGTGGCCTACTCGATGTTGTTATTTTCTGAGACTTGTTGAAAAACTGCTAAGTCTGAAACTGTTATAACCTGATGCCATGTTTGCTTGATGCCCCACTCAAATCCATGAATGTTTTGGGTTTTCCAATGATCATGTCTTGTTACCCATGTTATGCTCTATCCATCCATGCCCTTTTTTGCATATATGGCCTGTTGTAGCTTGTTGTTTTCATGCTCTCAAGTTGCTATAAAATATTTCTGTCAGCCTATTAACAATAAGTTCAGTTTTGCCATGTGAATAGCTAGTGTTCTATCCATCCTATGACCATGTTCTTGCCATGAGTAGCTTCATAAACATGTCTTCTTGCTGTTGGTTATATTCACCTGCCATGATATGCTTTGAGATCAGTTGCACAAGCTTGCAGACATGCCTACTTGTCGTTGTTGCTGCCATGTCTAGTTTATTTTCACTAAGTCTGTGAAATTGTTATCTTTTGCAATCTTGCCATGATGTTTTGAGCATGTTCTAGTGGTGTTTGTTAGTAGCTCAGTGATCATGCTTGTAGTGCTTGACATGTACATGCTTGCCATGCCTTTTGTTGCCATGAAATGTTCTTGTATCATGTTGTTTTGTTGTCAACTAAGTGCCATGTTGCTGTTTTGGACAGCTTGTTGTTATATCTTGTTTCATGTGTATGTGATGAACCGTTGCTCCGTTTTGAGCGTGTCCTATATGAAACTTGTGTGTTTTTGCATGTAGATACATAATATAATGTTGAATACCTGTTTGGAGTGTGTTTACTTGATGTTTGGATGCGTTTTGCATCGTTGACATGTTTGACTTGTTTTGCTCATATCTTCTAGGCCGTAGCTCCGAATTAAATAAACTTTATATGAAACTTGACTAGAATTTCGAGTAGATCATCATGGTGCATGTTAACCTGTTGTTTAACAACTTTAACTTAAGGTTTGTTCAGATCTGGACCAATTTCGAAAATTGCATATGAGGACTTACCAGAATTGTTATATGTTGTTCCCGGCCTCATTTAAACTTGCTTTGTGTGATGTTCTTGTGTGCTTCATCCCTTGCCATGTTTTGCATCATATAGACTTGTCTTGCATCATACTTAGTTGAGCATTATTCCATGTTCTTGTGTGGTGTGTTTATCGTGTTGCTTGCTTCTTCTCGTTTGTGCTTGTTTCGTTGCGATCGTAAGGATTCGTTCGACTACACTCGGTTCGTCTTCGTGGCTTCTTCTTTGTCTTCTTCATGGACTCGTTCTTCTTCCTTGCAGGATTCCAGGCAAGATGACCGTCACCTTGGATACCTTTTCTATCATTGCCATGCTAGTTGTCTCGATGCTATCGCTATATGTCGCACTACCCATCATTTATTGTCAGCCTCTCTCCTTGTTGCCATGAAACCTCTAACCTTTGACACCTTCCCAGCAAACCGTTATTTGGCTATGTTACCCGCTCGCTCAGCCCCTCTTATAGCATTGTTAGTTGCAGGTGAAGATGAAGATTGCTCCATGTCGGATCTTGGTTGTTGGAATATCACAATATCTATTATTATTATTAACACACATATATACTTAGCAATGGGTGGAAGGCTTGGACTTTTGCTCGGTATTTTGTTCCACTCATGGCACCTTAGGAGCCGATAAACCGGCGTTATGTTCCTTGATTTTGCGTTCCTAATGCGTTGGGTATATGGGGACCCCTTGAAAGTTCGTCCTTGAATAAAACTCCTCCAGCAAGGCCCAACATTGGTTTTGATTTGCAACATAATAAAAACTTAATTAATTAAATTGCATAGGGAGTTAGCGCTACCCGAGGATTCTTTTACATACAGGGGGGCCAGTGCTGATGGTGTTGGTCCCAAACAGGTAGACTGCGGGGCCGCCACGGGGAAACTCGAGGTATATGGCTCCCGTAGGCTGACCTATCCGGTCATGGCCTGAGACGAGATACGCGAGGCTACTATCAGGGTGTCGGCACGCCGGGAGGTCTTGTTGGACTTGTTTTACCATTGTCGAAATGTCTTGTGCACCGGGATTCCGAGTCTGATCGGATTGTCCCTAAGATAAGGGGTATTATTATTTTTTACCTCTGCTGATCGTGAGAGCTTGTGATGGGCTAAGTTGGGACACCCATGCAGGGTTATGATCTTTCAAAAGTCGTGCCCGTGGTTCTTTGGCAGATTGGAATTTGTTAATGTCCGGTTGTAGAAAACTTGATAGAGGATCCGAAGTAAAACACACGAACCGCGTGAGTAACCATGACCGTCTCTTTTCACTTGAGAAGAGAACACGGTGGGGTTATGTTTGACTCGTAGGTAGTTCAGGATCTTTAGCGATCATTACTAGTTTGCGACCGTTTGTGTAGATGCTCATCTTATTCTTGTACTCGTAAGTTAGCCACCATACTTTTGCTTAGCCGTTGTTGCAACCTCACCACTTAACCTCTCCATACCCTTGAAGCTTTGCTAGTCTTGATACCCATGGTTATGGGATTGTTGAGTCCTCGTGGCTCACATATACTACAACAACAGTTGCAGGTGCTGGTTTCCGATGACTTGACGTGAGAGCCATGTACTTTTGTTGGAGTTATTTCTTCTTCTGCTTCGTCAGTCTTGGGTTAGGTTTCTGGTCGGCAGCCTGGGATAGTAGATGGATGTCATTGTACTTTTCATGTTTGCATCCGTAGTTGGATGTATTGTATTGATGTTGTTGTATTCATGTGAATTGTATCACTTGTTGTATCCCTCGTGTATGTATGTAATGGTACGATGTAATGATATCCATCTTGCTAAGCGCCTGAAATGCGGTTGTGCCTCAATCATAAGTTCTATCTAGTGATCGAGATAGAATCGCATGTTGGGCGCGACACGAAGGTCTATGGTAAACTACTCACAACTCATGGTGAGGCTATGGTGTTGATGTAGAAGCACTCCATGGAAGATCCCCCCTCCAGCGGAGCTCCGGAACAGGCCCCAAGATGGGATCTCACGGGAACAGAAGGTTGCGGCGGTGGAATTAGGGTTTTCTCTGTTGCCTCGATGTTTTCAGGGTACATGGATATTTATAGGAGGAAGGAGGGCATTGGGGGAGCCAGAGGGGGGCCACGAGGGTGGGGGCGCGCCCAGGGGGAGGGGGCGCGCCCTGGACCCTCGTGGACGCCTCCTTCGTTCCCTCACGTGTACTCCAAGTCTTCTGTGTTGATATCGTTCCAAAAATAACTCTCCCAAAGGTTTTATTCCGTTTGGACTCTGTTTGATATTCCTTTTCTGCGAAACCCTGAAATAGGCAAAAAAAATAAGCAATCTGCACTGGGCCTTGGGTTAGTAGGTTAGTCCCAAAAATAATATAAAAGTGTATAATAAAGCCCATTAAACATCCAAAACAGAATATATAATAGCACGGAACAATCAAAAATTATAGATACGTTGGAGACGTATCACATATGGTTTTATACAGACTTACGGTGAAGCCTGTATTTACAAGAACGTGAGTTGGAGCACTACAACATTTCTGATAAGTATATGTGAATGACATGTTGTTCATCGGAAGTGATGTAGAATTTTCTGGAAAGCATAAAGGACTGTTTAAAAGGAGTTTTTCAATAAAAGACAGCGGTGAAGCTGCTTACAAATTGGACATCAAGATCTATAGAGATAGATCAATATGCTTAATAAGACTTTCAATAAGTACATACCTTGATAAGATTTTGAAGTAGTTCAAAATGGATCATTCAAAGAAGGAGTTCTTTCCTGAGTTGTAAGGTATGAAGTTGAGTAAGACTCAAAGCCTGACCACAGCAGAAAAATAGAGAGAGAATGAAAGTCATTCCCTATGCCTCAGCCATAGGTTCTATAAAGTATGCCTAACTGTGTATCAAACCTGTTGTGTACCTTGCCGTGAGTTTGGCAAGGAGGTACAATAGTGATCCAGGAGTAGATCACTGGACACCGGTTAAAATTATCCTTAGTAACTGGAGGACCAAGGAAATGTTTCTCGATTATGGAGGTGATAAAGAGTTCGTCGTAAAGGGCTACGCCGATGCAAGCTTTGACACTAATCCAAATGACTCTAAGTATCAATCTGGATGTGTATTGAAAGTGGGAGCAATTAGCTAGAGTAACTCCATGCAGAGCATTGTAGACATAGAAATTTGCGAAATACATACGGATCTGAATGTGACAGACCCGTTGACTAAACTTCTCTCACAAAGAAAAACATGATCACACCTTAGTACTCTTTGGGTGTTAATCACATGGCGATGTGAACTAGATTATTGACTCTAGTAAACTCTTTGGGTGTTGGTCACATGGGGATGTAAACTATGGGTGATAATCACATCACGATGTGAACTATTGGTGTTAAATCACATGGCGATGTGAACTAGATTATTGACTCTAGTGCAAGCAGGAGACTGAAGGAACTATGCCCTAGAGGCAATAATAAAGTTGTTATTTTATATTTCCTTATATCATCATAAATGTTTATTATTCATGCTAGAATTGTATTAATCGAAACTTGATACATGTGTGGATACATAGACAAAACATCGTGTCCCTAGTAAGCCTCTACTAGACTAGCTCGTTAATCAAAGATGGTTAAGTTTCCTAACCATAGACATGTGTTGTCATTTGATGAACAAGATCACATCATTAGGAGAATTATGTGACGGACAAGACCCATTCGTTAGCTTAGCATAATGATCGTTCAGTTTTAGTACTATTGCTTTCTTCATGTCAAATACATATTCCTCCGACCATGAGATTATGCAACTCCCGAATACCGGAGGAATGCCTTGTCTGCTATCAAATGTCACAACATAAATGGGTGATCATAAAGATGCTCTACAGGTATCTCCAAAGGTGTTTGTTGGGTTGGCATAGATCAAGATTAGGATATATCACTCCGAGTATCGGAGAGGTATCTCTGGGCCCTCTCGGCAATACACATCATAATAAGCCTTGCAAGCAAATGACTAATGAGTTAGTCACGGGATGGTGTATTACGAAACGAGTAAAGAGACTTGCCGGTAACGAGATTGAACTAGGTCTGAAGATACCGATGATCGAGTCTTAGGCAAGTAACATACCGATGACAAAGGGAATAACGTATGTCGTCATTATGGTTTGATCGATAAAGATCTTCGTAGAATATGTGGGAGCCAATATGAGCATCCAGGTTCCGCTATTGGTTATTGACCGGAGAAGTGTCTCGGTCATGTCTACATAGTTCACGAACCCGTAGGGTCCGCGCGCTCTTAATGTTCGATGACGATTTGTATTATGAGTTATGTGTTCTTGGTGACCGAAGATTGTTTGGAGTCCCGTATGAGATCACGGACATGACGGGGAGTCTCAAAATAGTCGAGAGGTAAAGATTGATATATATGACGATGGTATTTGGACTCCGGAAGTGTTCCCGGTGATACCGGGTCACCGGAAGGGGTTCTGGGCAACCCCCGGCAAAGATATGGGCTTAATGGGCCAAGTAAGGGAACACACCAGCCCACAAGGGGCTAGTGCGCCCCCTATAGGGTCATCCACGTGAGGAGGAAGGGAAAGGAGAGGAGGAAAAGGAAAGTATGAAGTAGGACTCCTACTTCCTTCACCTCCCCCCTCCTTCCTTTCCCCCTTGTCCAAATATGGTAAGGGGGGGGCGAATTGGACTAGGGGCCCAAGTAGGATTCCTCCTACTTGGGCGCGTCCTAGGATGCCTCCCTCCCTCTCCCTCCTTTATATATGTGGGGAGGGCATCCCTAAAACACACATCAATTTTTCTTAGCTATGTGCGGTGCCCCCCTCCAGAGTTTACTCCTCGGGTCATAGCGTCGTAGTGCTTAGGCAAAGCCCTGCGCAGATCACATCACCATCACCATCACCACGCCTTCGTGCTGACGAAACTCTCCCTCGACCCTCTGCTGGATCAAGAGTTCGAGGGACGTCATCGAGCTGAATGTGTGGAGAACTCGGAGGTGCCATACGTTCGGTGCTTGATCGGTTGAATCGCGAAGATGTTCGACTACATCAACCGCGTTATTATAACGCTTCCGCTTTCGGTCTACGAGGGTAAGTGGACACACTCTTCCCATATCGTTACTATGCTTCTCCTAGATAGATATTGCGTGAGTGTAGGAAATTTTTTGAAATTGCATGCTACGTTCCCAACCGGATGTGGGCTGGTGCACTAAGTGAGGGGGGCGCTGAGGACCGAAGAGCTCACTAGGCGTGCCCAGGTGGGGTGGGTGCACCATATAAGCTCGTGGCTCAGAGGTGTACCCCCTGGGGTGTGTTCAATGCCAAAAAATCTTATATAATATAGAATAGATCATACTAAATTATCACATCATTCCAAGAACTTTTATTTCGGGACATTTTTATTGCACGAATATTCTGAAAACATGATAATCATGGCATTCTTCTTTATTAAACTAAAAATAACAGTGAGAAAACACTATGTAAAGTAGGCTATGCTTACTAAATTCATCGACCGCATGCCTCTCAAAAAGAATCCATTAATAAGGTTGATCAAGTCCTATTAACAAACTATTTCTGAGTAACATGAAACCAAAGCATTTTGGTATAACACTAAGTTACCTCAATGGGGATATGCATTTCCCCAACAATAAGAGTTGCATACTTTTTTTTGATGTTCGGAAGAGGAAATTTGAAACCTCCAATTGTAATTGTCACAATTTTTTTAATAGTGTTGATACTATTCGATGAACTTTGTTTCCTTGGGAAGTATATTGTGCTTTCATTGTCACTGACATGAAAAGTAACCTTACTTTTGTTGCAATCAATAATAGACCCAGCAGTATTCAAGAAAGTTCTACCAAGTATAATCAAAATGTTGTCGTCCTCGGGCATATCAAGAATAACAAAGTTTGTCAAGATAGTAACATTAGCAACAACAACGGGAACATCCTCACAAATTCCGATAGGTGTAGCAGTTGATTTATTAGCCATTTGCAAAAATATTTTAGTAGATGTGAGCTTATTCAAATCAACTATTCTGTATAAAGAGAAAGGCATAACACTAAAATCGGCTCCTAAATCACATAAAGCAGTTTTGACATAACTTCTTTTAATGGAGCATGGTATAGTTGGTATTCATGGATCTCCTAACTTCTTAGGTACTCCTCCCTTAAAACAATAATTTGCAAGCATGGTGGAAATTTTATCTTCCGGTATCTTTCTTTTATTAGTGACAATATCTTTCATGTATTTAGCATATGGAGGCATTTTTAAGATACCAGTCAAATGAGTTCACAATAAGACGGGTCTAAGCATTTCAACAAAACGTTCAAAGTCCTCCTCATCCTTATTTTTGGAGGTATACTAGGGAATATCATGGATTTTTTTTAACCCATGGCTCTCTTTCTTTACCATATTTTCTAGCAATGAAATCTCTTTTATCATGTCTTCTATTCTTAGGAGGTCGATTATCAAGATCAACAGCAGGTTCTATTTCTACCTCATTATCGGGTTCTTTATCATTGTCTAGTTGAGTATCAACATCAAAAATAGAAAAGTGGATGTTCATTACCAGATCATGTCTCAGCATCAGAAATAGAAACATCATTATGATCCTCATAAGGCTTTTCTACCATAGGTTCACTAGAAGTACAAAAAGTTGTATCATTTTTCTTTTTCTTTTTCTTCTTAGAAGAACTTGGTGCATCAATACTAATTCTATGAGAATCTTGCTCATTTCTTTTAGGGTGACCTTTAGGATATATAGGATCTTGGGTCATTTTACCTCCTCTAGTAACATGATTATTTGCTTTATTATTCATTTCATTCAACAAATCATTTTGTGACTTAGAGACTTGTTCTGACTAAGTATGAACCATGGATGAATGTTTACTTAAACCTCTAACATCATTAGCAATCTTGAACATCAATTCACTCAAACGATCAATCATGATAGCATTACGTTTCAATTGATTACTAACATACATATTGAAATTCTCTTGCTTAACAATGTAATCATCAAATTCATCCAGACATTAACTAGCAGATTTATTATACGGAATATCACCCTCATGGAATCTATAAAGAGAATTTACCTTTATTACATGTGTCGGGATATCAAGTCCATGTATTTCTTCAATAGGTGGTAAATTCTGAACGTCTTCAGATTTAATACCCTTTTCTTTCATAAATTTCTTTGCCTCTTGCATATCTTCTGGATTGATGAATAGAATACCTCTATTCTTTGCAGTTGGCTTAGGTGGTGGCTCGGGAAGTGTCCAATCATCGCATTTCTCAATATCTTATTCAATAGTTCTTCAGCTTGTTCAACAGTTCGTTCCTTGAAAACACATCTAGCACAACTATCTAGGTAGTCCCTTGAAGTATCGGTTATTTATAAAAGATATCATATCATGTAAGGGAGATTCTATTCTTCAATTTGAACAAAGTTAAATATTTCCTATAAGGCAGCTTCTTTCTTATGAGCAGGAAAATATTTTTCACAGAAGTAATATATCATCTCCTGGGGACTACGCACACAACCGGGAGCAAGAGTATTAAACCATTTCTTAGCATCACCATTTAATGAGAAAGGAAATAACTTAAGAATATAATAGTACCGGATATTTTCCTCTTGAGTAAACAAAGTGGCTATATCATTTAATTTAGTAAGGCGTGCCACAACAGTTTCAGTTTCATAACGATGAAAATGATCAGATTCTACCGAAGTAATTAATTCGGCATCAATAGAGAATTCATAATCCTTATCAGTAACAAAGATATGTGAAGTAGCAAACTTAGAATCACATTTCATTCTCTTTATCATAACTTTTTCTTTTAGCTTGCTTAATAATTTCTTAACATCGTGTCTATCATTACAAGCAAGAAATTCTCTAACTATCTCCCTATCCATAACATAATCCCCAGGTATCTTAGGCATTTCAACTCTAGGATCATATTTTTTAGGAGTTTCAGCATTCTCAAATTCTTTAGCTTTACCAATTTGTTCATCAAGGAATTGACCTAGTGGCATGGTAGCATCAAGCAGAGTACTAGCATCATCACAATTTTCTTTTGTAACAGAAGAAGTATTATCAATTACTTGCGACATAGCAGAATTAATAGTAGGTGCTGGTGTCGCAAGCCTACTTAAAAAAGATGGTGAATCAAGTGCGGAGCTATATAGCAGTTCCTTACCTCCCCTCGTCTTAGAGGGTAAGATCTTGGTTCTAGTATCTTTCAGGTTCTTTATAGTGATCAACAAATATAATTCCCAAGTGACCCAACAAATAGAGCTATGCTCCCCTACAACGGCGTCAGAAAAGGTCTTGATAAACCACAAGTATAGGGGGTCGCAACAGTCTTCGAGGGTAGTATTTCATCTAAATTTATTGATTCGATACAAGGGGAGCCAAAAAATATTTCTGAGCCTTAGCATGTTGTCAATTCAACCACACGTGAGAATTATATTTCTGCAACAAAGTGTTTAGTAGCACAATAGCAATAGTAATAGGAATAGTAACATAAGCAGTTTTGTAGTGATTGTATCGTGAAAGATTGGGCCTACGGACGACTCGCCGTCCTAGTCTGGTCATGTCACTTGAGAAAAAATCTGAACGGCGGAGTGCCTCGACAGCGGTATGCAGGGGGAGCTCCTATACGCCGCTCGTTGCGGCAAGGAGTCAGCACTTCGCACATGATCAGCTCACCTGGGCCGGCCCATGTTGCGGGAGCATCACGTCCGTGAGGTAAAGAAATCAGATTGCAGCCGCTGGGAATCGAACCCGCGTCTCCCTATTGATGTATGCACTAAGCTAGCCACTAGGACTAGCTAGTTATTATGCTAAATTGGCAACACAAACCTAAAAGAAACTAACAGCAGCGACACAACTAAAAATATCAGTTCGCTAAACTACAATGAACTAAAGTGTGAGTGAGGGATCGAACACGCTACCTTGCTCCAGGCAAGCAAGCAGCTAGCCACTATAATTCCTGAGATTTCATGTCAAAAAAGGTAGCCCGGCATATATGAACTATAAGCCGCGTAAAAGGCCACAAAAATTTAAAAAAATTCAAATGTTACTTTCTGTTTGGAAAAGTTAAATATTTTTAATAATGCAACCATTTATAATTTGTGAACAAAATTTTAAACTTAGAACATTGTGTGAAATTGTAAACATTTTTTGATGATAAAAAAGGAACAAAATTGAAAACAAGAACATTATTTAAAATTGCGAACAATTTTTCAAAAATGCGAACACTTTCAAATTTCGAACAGAAATTAGAACATTTTTGGAATCTCAAAAATAAATTAAAAAGGGGAAAATAAATTGAAAACCAGAACATTTTGAATTTTTCTGAATATTTTTTAATTGTACTTGCGAACGATCTTGACAAAAACGACCAAATTTTGAAAATTCCTGAACTTTTTTTAATTTTTTAACTAAATTTTAAAATCCCGATTTTTTTTTAATTTAGAGTACAAAATTTTGAAATTGAGAACAAAATTTGAACATGAACATTTTTTAAAGCACGAACATTCTTTTAATCTTGAGAACAAATTTGAAAGCACGAACAATTTTTTAAAGCATGAACATTTTTTTGAATCTTGAGAACAAATTTTGAAACGGGGACAAATTTAGAAGCGCGAACAATTCTTAAAGCATGAACATTTTTTGAAATGTTGAGAACAAATTTCGAAACAGAGAACAAATTTGGAAGCACAAACATTTTTTTAAAACGTGAACAAAAACTTGAAATCTGGTACATTATATGAATTTCGAATTTTTTTTAACTTTTTTGTGTAACGAGAACAATTTTTGAATTTTGAGACCATTTTTCCGAAAACTGAACATTTTATGATAACACAAGCAAAAATTGAATATTTTGAAAGAAAAAAGAGGTGAAAAGAAAATGAAAAATAAATAACAAACCAAAGAAAGAGAACAAACACAAAAAACGAGAAAAGAAAAAAAGAAACAGAAATAACTAAAAACGAAAAGAAGCAAAAAGCAAAAAGCTTCGCTAGCTGTTTGGCCGGCCCACTGTGTTGTTCGCTCCCGCACCCCCTGTGCGAAGCGTCGACATTACGACCCAACGAGCGGCGTATAGGATTTTCCGTAGGCAGGGCCAGTTCAGGAACTTTTCAAGGTATATCAGCTACGGTTGTTAAAGGCTTGACAGCTCCTGAAGCTTTGGAGGCTATGGCGATTAGTGAAGCACTAGCCTTGGCGGCTGATCTCAAACTGCCTGGAGGTTGTAGATAATATGAATAAGGAGAACACCGTCACGAGCTATCGTCGTGCTTCTCTACTCGAATCAATGTCCGAAGAATTTACATATTACAAAGTGTTTGAATCAATCTCCGAAGAATTTACAAAGTGTTTGAAACAATTTTCATGAATGCAACTCTAACAATCAATCTCTGAAGGGAGTATTTACACTTGTTTTTGTCATATAGTCACATGTGGGCAAACTCCTCGTCATCGTCAACTTCATCGACCCACTCGACTCGAGAATAATCCGCCGATTTCATCAACTCCGTCAGGCCCGTCAGGTCTTCTAGGTAGGTTGGTTCGTTAATCACCTGCATCACAAAATCCAATCCTCTACTCCTGTATTCACGCAATACCTGCAATTTTGTTTTGCACGCAAATGGATCAGCAAGGTTTTCAAAACATCATATCCAATCATGCATCGCCGTAGATGTTCATTACCGCATTGGAACATGCGATACAGCTGCTCGAGGAATAGCCCATGAGAGTTAATAAGCTGTACTGCGATAGTGATCCTCGCATTTGGTGTGGCAATAGACCAGACGGGCGCTCACTGCTTGTGCCAGCGATATCTCCTGGAGCATGTATGCTGCACCATGCAGTAAGTAAATCAACCATCACTTGCATTGTTTACTCACCCACCTTTTACATAGCAGGTTCCAAGAGGTTCAGCTGCTTACCCATCTGGATGATTTAACAGTCTTGTGAAGAGGTCTGCAGCATGGCCAGATGCAATGGAGGCCAGTCCAGGTCGTGTTACTGTACACTGTTGGTCCAGCGTTCGGTTGGAGACCGACTGCATCACAAGATCATAAAAACATGATATATGATGGTTGCAGTAAATAATTTACTGAGAAGATGAGCATAACTTCAGAAACCTAAGGCAATAAACATTACATCAACAGGAGCGATAACGTCATTGCAGAAATAGCACCCCAGTCTTTGACGCCCAAGAACATCTTCTGCAGACAGCTTGTTCATGGCAGCAACCATATCTGAACCTTCAGAATTTGTTCCTGGACCAGCTCCATGTCGCATGGCAAGGTAGCTATCATATCCTAGGGCTGCAGTAATAGCAATCTGCAGTATAATGGGAGGCATTATATAGCATATAACTTCCAGTGTGTACATTATTCAAGAATACGGACAGGGTTTACCTTGTTTTCATTTGCACAGAGAAGCGTTGGCAGCCACCTACTTTCCCTTGTGTCAGTCAGCAAGAAGACAGCATCATGGGTAGCTACTAACTCCTGGAGACGCTTGCAAGCTTTAAGCACACCAGCAGCTTCTTTAGATGATACAGGGTGCCCTGGCATCGGTATTTCCATTTGAATTCCTTCAACCTCCTACAACGCAGAATTTTTTATTTTTTTTGAAGATGTTGTTAAAAAAATGGAACTACTGTTTCCAGGGAAGGGAAGTTAAAACCTACCACTGACGAACATCTCTCTTTTAGATGCTCCAGTATTGCTGTTGCTTTTGGGGTCTTGCGGTCTATAGTTGTGTAAAGTGATTGTCTTGCCAAATTTGACACAACAACACAACCACTGTCAACAATTGTTAGATTCCGAACACCATAATCCTGAAAAAGATAGTATACACCATGATTAACAAGATGCTCTGTGAATCTATGTCGGTAGTTCAACATAAAAGTAGAACCAACCATAAAACTAACCATAAGAAGACGAGCAACATCACACCCAAGAGTTCCAGCACCTAAAAGTAGACATCGAGCACTAGACAACTTCCCAGAATTTACAGGGAAGCTGGCTGGCAATTTCAAACAAGTGTCCGACTTTATCAGATTAGAAATGCCTGTAAGGTCCTTTAAATATGTTGGTTGGTTAATGGCTTGCATGACAAAATTCAACCCTTCTCTTCTATATTCAGACAGTACCTGAAATGTTCAGCAAGGAGAAACGTCAGTATATGTACAACCCTTATAATGTAGCGCCATGTGTGCTATAATTTACTTACAATATTAGAACATGCAGTACAATCGTTTGAGGAATTGCTTATCGCAGTTGATAAAATACACCGCGGGAGTGATCCTTGCATCTGGTGCGGCAATAAACCAAGCTGATGTTCAGTATCCATACCAGCCATATCTCCTGGAGCATGTATCCTGCAAGAGGTATGGTACAATCCTTAAGGCACAGTGTAAGTGTATTGATTAGTTTTCTTTAATTCTAGCTTGATCAACTACTCTTCATCGAAATCAAGTAGTGATCTAAACGCTCTTATATTTCTTTACGGAGGGAGTACGTGCAAAAATTGCAACTCTGCGGTTATCTTTCAGGTATTTAGTAGCTTACCCCTCTGGATGATGTAACATCCTCGCAAAGAGCTCCACCGCTTTGCCGGATACAATGGAGGTCAACCCAGGTAGTGCCACTGTTTCTTCAGAGACTGACTGCAAACCAATAAGATCAAGCAAATATGAATCTAGGAACCAGTGTCAAAATTATAAGTATAAATAAAAACAAAATCAAAACGAAAATATTCCACAAATGTAAGTCTTTATCTGGTATACATTGACAAGGGAAGTCGTATCGCTGCAGAAACAGCACCCCAATCTTTGACGACCAAGAGCATCTTCGGCGGATAAATTCTGTATCTGAGCAATCACGTCATCCATACCTCCACTTCTTGTTCCTGGACCAGCACCATGTCGCATGACAAGGTAACTGTCATACCCTAATGCTGCAGTGATGGCCATCTGCAGTGGAGACAAAAGACCTTTAGTTCCCAAGAGCTTGCTATGTTTAAAAATGGAAGATGGCGAAAGCATACTTATTTAAATGAAACCACATGACCAGAATATATTAATTCTCCAGTCAAGCTATTGAGTATTAAAATTTCTTGGTCACTATGAGCTGAGAATTATTGCAAAGCCCCCTGTAGATGAATAATGTGTCTGAGATTTACCTTGTTTTCGTTTGCACACAGAAGAGTTGGAAACCATCTGCTCTCCCATGTGTCAGTCAACAAGAAGACCACATCACTAGAAGCTACTAATGTTTGAAGACGCTCACAATCATCAAGCACACTTGGAGAAACCGGATTCCCAGGCGCTGGTATTTCCATCTGGATGGCTTCAACGTCCTAGATGATGGCAATTGTTGTCAACAAGCAGATCTGTAGAAAGCAAATATTCAAGAAAAAGGTAGCCACAACTTACCACTGCAGGACATCTCTCTTTAAGATGTGGAACTATTGCGGTGGCTCTTGGGACACCACAATCCTTATCTACGTAGAGTGATTGTTTGAGTATATCAGGCATGGAAACATGACCACCGTCAACCACTGTTAGTTTCCGTACACCCCAGGTCTGAAATTTTGGTTCCATCATGAATAAAAAGATACAAAAAAATATGTGTAAGTGTAGATTTTGTTAAGTTTGTTAGAAGGAAATTATGTAATTGTATACTACATTCCAAATTACTTGAAGTTCTAGCTTTGTCCGAAGTCTTATTTAAAGTTAAACCAAGCATATAGAAAAATATGCTAATATAGTATGAAAATATGTTTTATGCCAAATCTAATGATTTAATTTGGTGGTGTAGATGTTAATATATTTTTCTATAGACTTAGTCAAACTTAAAGAAGTTTGACTTTGGACAAAGCTATAACTTCAAATGATTTGAAATGGAGGGAGTATTACAGTTGGTTACATGGGAGTATGGACATAGCAGTGGCACAATGTACTAACCATGAGTAAGCGAGAAACTTCACATCCAAGAGTTCCAGCACCCAACAGAAGACATTGAACGCTAGATAACTTTTCCAAATCAACAGGGAAGTGCCGCCATCCCATAAGCTTCAAGTGCATTAGTTGTTGTTCTTCATCCCGCCTGCGCATATGATAAACAAATAACAATCAAAATAAATCTAATTAATTACTGATCATGTGCAGAGCAAGGTGAAATACTCTTCATCTACCTTTCTGGGCTCATTGATTCAAGATTGATTACTTTCAGTTTCTTTTCTTTCCTTCCATCCCCAGGCTTTTCTCCTTCCCATCCAATAGCTTCAGGCACATAATCAGAGTCATCCCAGCCTGTAATCACAACCAACGTTAAAAAAAAAATACAAACTACTAGTGAAGCTGCTATGTAGAAGTTCTTATCCAGATAGATCATAATACCATGAGGTGGTGGAAATGATGCTTCACCAATAAGAGACTTCTCTAGATCAGGCTCTGATCCTCTTTCTCGGTAGCATAAGAACTGAACCTTCTCCATTTTCCACCGCAGACTCAGGAATGCAATGTAGTTTCTAAGAGCCCAGCCAGGGTAATCTTGACGATAACCATTATCGTAAAATCCAAATAGGAGCTGCATTAGCAGATGGAAGCATTTAAAGAAAGAACAAATATATGCATGATGAATACAAAGCAAAGGATCTCCTAAATCATGTATCAAATATGAGAACACGAAATATTGTCATGATCAAATGAGTTAGACAGTCATACCTTTTGGCCACTGTCCTGGCAATCTTTCCAGTCCTTAAGTTGCCTTATAACAATAGAAGAACCCAAGGACATATCGACCAAGAAAAAAGGAAAAACTGCAGATATTTTGATCCATTCCAACAAAAGTATAGCAAATTACAAAAACATGGTCAATTAACAACAAGCTATAAAATAACTGACATACTAGTTTGAGACGATTATCATTTACCCTACCTGTTGTTTCATTTGAACTACGCCACTCTTTCAGTGAATTAGACAATGATTTTGCCTGCGGAGGAAAATTGACAGCCTTCAATACCAACCATAAAATTATAAATATTTAATATTGTGGATATTAGGTGCACAAGATCATGACCTCCGCTTGACTAAGAACCAGTGAGGCACTATGCAGGCTGAGCAAAGTCATTTCAGACTTGAAAACGAATGCAGGGAATGCAACACTGTAATAGATCTTCCAATTCTTCAGATCCGCGAATGACATCACAAGGAACCTCAGTAGCAGAGAAGGATCCTCTTCTATTTTACCATACATAATGTCATGCAAGATCTGATTCCATAGATACATACAACATCGACTAAGAAAAAGAAAATAAATCAAGAAAGGAAAGCTTAGCAAAACCCATGTCAAAAAAATGTACCTTCTTTGCTTCTTCTCTCAGTAGATACTCCACATCTAGGTTTTGGAATCCCCGCATATTATTCGTGTTTATGAGGGTCCCTGGGACTGGACAATAGTTCCTAGAGCCAAAGGAGTTCGCAGATGGTGGCACTAACGATTCTGGGCATAGCCTTAATTGGCCCGAAACTTTTGGATGTGTGCATGGAGTATAATAACCTAGCACAAAAATTCAAAAAAACTTGTTTGGTCTATCCAGAAAGAGAGTACAAAAAGACTTGGCGCTCCACAATTGGAGTTTTTTTAAGGGAAATGTCACTTCTCCTGAGGAATCACTGTAGTTGTACTCCATATCACCATCTCGGTTGATATGTGTGCACAGAGGAGAAAAATGCACTAGCAGAAAAATCAATCAGCAACTACACCAACAATAACCCATCCAAAGAAAATGATGGGAGGACATCCTAAAACGTAAGCCTTAACCGAAACCATCTGGACCGAACATTACTAGAAAGTCGAACACGGAAAGGACTAACTCCCAAGAAACATTTCAAGCAAACACTGCAGCGGGGGCAAAATCTAGGCAACATAGCGTCCATGGACCGGCACCAACTCAGACGACATCGTTTTATCTAGGAGTACCGACAGCTAAGACCATTGTTGATCCTACGCACGAAATCGCAGCTCTCAAGGAACGGGAGTGGGCGCGCGTGGGAGAGGATCCGTACCGGTGATGGGGATGGGGGAGTCGTCGGTGCCGAGGACGTCGAGCTTGAGTCGGCGGAGGGCCTCCCCGAACGCCATCTCGACGCAGCTCGCGATGGGCTCTAACTCCAGCGGCCGCGGCCGCACCTCCGCCTTCGCCGCCATGTCGTCCCGTCTCGTCTTTTCGCCGGCGGCACGGCGAGTGGTTTCGTGGGCTGTTTCTGCTCTTTTTTTTTACCTCTCCTTTTATTTGTGTATAGTTATTTGTTGGATGACCCTTGCAATTGGAGGAGGGCTTGCTTTAGCGTATGTATATAACTTGCACACGCAGTATTACGTTTCGTGAAGGGATTGTAGAAGGCAAAGAACGCGTCTGCAAATGATTTTTTGTCAAAAAGAACCAACTACGTTTTGGCATTGACAAAAAAGACCACCTACACATCGTATTGTCAAAAAAAGACCACATATGCCATGACGGCAGGTCCGGCAGCCGACACGTGGCACCTGCCGTCACAGCCGGAGGCGGCAGGCCATGCCTCCACGAGCACCGGCGGCAGCTTCGCGTGCACAGGATTTCTCGTCCGCGCTGATAGAACGTAACAGAGCGATCCAGGTGGGCCCTCACTGCATGCGTTGTATCCTCTAGCACTGCCGCGCTGCAATGTTGAATGGCTAGCGATGGCATGGCTGGAAAGTATTATATAATTCATCTTTTAAATTGTGGAAAGGGTAGTGCATGCCGTGACAACATCGTCATTAGTTGTGCAAGTATAGTAAGTACCGTGCTACAGAAGTGTAATGCCCAGGATGGAGTTATACCTCCTACGTGTCGAGGCACGACTTAAAGGCATAAATCCATTCTAGAATGATCTCAAGTTCGGTAATCTTTGCACATCTCATGTAAAAGAGGGGATTGTAAACAGAAAAATAGTTGGCTTACACTCGCCACGTCACAGAATTACAATTCAAGTCTCAATCATCATACATTAAGCACATCACAACCCTCTAAGGGCAAAAACCAAATGCAAGATACCAAACTCAGATAAATAAACCACAGACGGATCGAATCCTAGTAAGAGTCTCCACTACTGATCATCCGGGTATCGCACATAGTACCGACTACGCTCCTCGTCGTACTCCCAATTCAGCTCGGTGCCATCACCTGGATAGCTCACAGCTGGACCTGCATCTGGTGTGTGAAGTAACTGTGAGCCACAGAGGACTCAGCAATCCCGTTCCCGGATAACAAGACTATTTAAGCCTTTGGGAGAGGATAAGGCTGAAGAAAAGAATAAGTGTCTGCAGCAGCAACTAGCAACTAGCTTACGTGAGTGAGAGCGAGAAGAGAAAGCCTCGGCGAGAAGTGATCACGAAGTGATCCTAGCTACAAGCTCCACAAGCATAACCCCTCCGTGTTCAACTCCCGAATCCCTATTCGGAAATTGACGGTCACGGAACACACGCTGGTAGTGTATTAGTAACATTGTGTCAAGTTATCTACAACCGGAATTAACAAGCTCCCATCTGCCACATAACCGCGGGCACGGCTTTCGAAAGTTCAAACCCTGCAGGGGTGTTCCAACTTGACCCATTACAAGCCCACGATCCGCGGAGTCGCAACTCCAAAGTGGGAAGACCCGAGTATTCTCGGAATCCCGTGCTCAAGATATACCGAACTAAGGTAAGGCTAATCCAGCAAATCCTCCCGGCGTGTCGACACCCTGATAGTAGCCGCGCGTATCTAAGTCTCAGGACACGACCGGATGGGCGATTCTACAGGTTTTTACCAAACCTCGAGTTTCCTTGAGGTGGTCCCGCAGAACCCCCGTTTCGGACCAACACTCATGTGGAGCACTGGCCCGGGGTTGTTGAATTAAGAAAGAGGGTTAATTACTCCCTATGCAAGTTTAGTTTGTTATTAGGCAAATAGTACCAATGTTGGGACTTGCTGGAAAAGACTTAGCACTTAGCGGTTTATCGAGGGGTCCCATACACCCCAACCGTGTTAGGAACGCATAATCAAGGAACATAACACCGGCTTATACGGATCCTAACGGCATGAGTGGAACAAATCACCAAGCAAAAGGCTTAGCCTTCCACCCTTGCCAATATATAGATGATTTCATTTTAAGCATTTATATAGTGTGATATAACCCAACCAAACTTCAACATGAAGCAAGCATCTTCGATCTTCACCTGCAACTAGCAACGCTATAAGAAGGGCTGAGTGAAGCGTACTTAGCCAAGCAACGGTTTGCATAGGTAGGTTGGTTAAACATGGCAATTGGCTACAAGTTGGAGGCTGACAAGAAGATCATGCGCATCGAGGCAAAACTATAGATCGAGACTACTAGCAATAGGCAAAGATAGTAATGTTATCGGGGTTCGGTCATCTTGCCTGAAGAGAAGTCGTTCGGATCGTAAGAAGGGTCCTCGTGCTCAACCTCGTTGGAAACCTCGTGCTCGTACTCGAACTCAGTCTCTGCTTCCGGCTCTAAACAAAACAATCACACCAAGTACCAATCTACAAGATGCAATGCGCACTCGAAAAAGATGAATGCATGATGGATGCACTAAGGATGCACACGGAGCACGGAAAATATCACTCAAGCAAAACACCTCAAAACATGATGACAATAACATATTAAGATTCTACACAGAAAATCACTCAAGTTTGATATAAGATTCGCTGAAATCGGAGTTACGGGCTAAAAGTTATGCCCGAAACAAGAAATGAGCGAAAGCTGAAAATTACAGCCACATAGCATCTTCGGAGCGCAAAATAATTGAGCTACAGCACTCAAACAACATGGCAAAGGACATGAACACAAACTAGACATATACCACAGCAACTAAGTCCAAAGGTGCACCCCCATCGGAGCCACGGATCAATAGCAATGATCTTGGACATATTGAACTTGACAATAAAATTCTGGCAGCAGAATTTTATTGAAACTTTGGAGCAAAAGATAAACATGCTACAGCCACTTAAATAGACATGTGAGGACATGAATGGAAAGACAACAATATATACTACAAGGAACAACCAAGATCCACTCCAAAACTATCATGCTTTGTCCTAGAACATCACACGAACATGGCATCGGAACGTTACAGATTTCAGACTTAGTGAAAATCCACTAAGTCCTAAAACAGCAATATCATCATGGCATCTAAAAGAGCATGTTTAAGTCACCTCGAAACTAAACATGGCAAGAGGTAAGCACCTCATCAAAGTACACATGATGGTGATCCCGAAACACACAAGCATGCATCATTGAGGTAAACACAACGATAGCAACGAGCTCAACAAGATGGCATTTCATAACAAGTGAAATAACATCACAGCCACATGGCACTTTGCAACGATGATAACAAGGCAATAATAAATCTATCATGCAACCTAGCACATACAACACGTAGAGCATGGCAAGACGAACACGTGGACATGTCATTTGCATCAATCGGACAAACGAGCTAAAAGATATCACATGGCAAAGATGACATAAAAACATCACATAGCAGCAGTTTATATCATGATGCACTCTTGCAACAGAAAAACAAGCACCTAGATGATCTCTAACATGCATGACAATAACAGATAAAACGTAGAGCACGATCCCACAAACGTCTGGACATATTATATGCGCGAAACGGAGCAACAGACAAAAAGTTAAGGCAGTTCAAACATTGCATCACAGAACAAAATAACAGGGACTTAGAGATGTAGAGGTCAACCTCAGATCCAGATCTGGAAAAAAAAAACAACAACGGGCCCCGGCGGCTGGGCTGGCTCGGAGCTGCGGGACGGGCCGGCGGGGAAGTGGCGGCCCGCGGAGGCGGCGGCCTGGCTAGCGGTGCTGGCGATCTGGCCTTGGCGGCTAGGAGGCCCAGGCCGCTGGGCCGGGCGACGGGCGATCGGGGCGAGGCGCGGTCTGGCGCCTGGAGGCGCGGGCGAGGGGCGGAGGAAGGCCTCGACCGGCTGGGCCGCGCCGATCTGGCTCGCGAGCGGGAGAGCTGGAGGGCGCCGCGGGAAGCTGGGCCTTCGGGCCCGGTGCGGGAGGCGGCGATGTGGGGACCTGGGCCGGCGTGCGGGGAAGTGGGGACCGGCCCGCGGGGTGATCGGGGAACTGGTCCACGCGCGGGAGGGCGAAGCGGTGGCTGAGGCGATCGAGCCCAGTCGAGGGGCTGCCGACTGGCCCGATCGGAACGACGAGGGCGCCTGGCGCGTTGACTCCTGGCGCCGATCGGTCCTCCCAGGCGGATCGAGCGGAGGGCGCCGGCTGGGATCCTTCGTGGGAACGGCGGCTGGTTCCCAGGAGGGGACTTGCCAAGTGGAAGAGGGGGTTGGTGGATCTGAATTTTTAGGGAAGGGAGGAGGAAGGAGATAGAGATGCCAAAATTAGACTAGGGTCTAATATATAGCAGTTTTTAGGGTTATGGCAGATTTGGGGGTGTTAGGAGCCCTCCGATCGCGATCCGACGGATCCGATCGCGGGGGTAGTTTAAAAGGGCCTAGGAGAAGATAAAAGACTGCAGAGGGGTGTTTCTGGGACACAAAGTGAAGGCACTTTGGACCCACACGAACAACGGATGGGATAGCCAACGGAGTCCAAACGAGATGAGATTTCAGAGGCGGGTTGCACACAACAAAACAACAACACACAAAACAACCTCGCGGCACACCGGTAACGTTACACGCCCGAACAACAAAGTAGGCCTACGGGACATCACGGACACGTGAGGGAGCTCCGGAACGCAAAACGGACAACGGGAAGAAACGCGTGGAACCGGATGCAACGGACAACACAAAAGCAATGCAATGCACATGTCTACATGATATGAATGAATGCCACACACTCACACAACAAAATGACGAAAACCCGAAAGACAAGAACCCGGAATGGAAATAGATGAAGCCGGAGATATATTATATACCCAAAAGGGAAAGTATTACATCCGGGGCATTACAAACTCTCCTCTACTACAAAAAGATCTCGTCCCGAGATCTAGGATTGGAAAAAGGAAGGGTACTCGGAACGAAGATGATCTTCTCGTTCCCAGGTAGCTTCTCGGTCGGTGTGATGAGACCACTTGACTTTCAGAAATTTAATGGACTTGTTGCAGGTCTTGCGTTCGGTTTCTTCGAGAATGGCAACTGGGTGCTCTCGGTAGGACAGGTCTTGTTGAAGATCAATCTCTTCAAACCGAATCATGCGCTCAAGTGCCTTAAAGCATTTGCGAAGTTGAGACACATGGAAGACATCATGAACATTGGCGAAGTTTGAAGGGAGCTCAAGTTGATAGGCTAGATCGCCTCTTTTGCCAAGAATCTTGAAAGGCCCGACGTATCTAGGAGCAAGCTTTCCTTTGATACCGAATCTTTGGGTGCCTTTCATCGGAGACACACGGAGATAAACATGATCATCAATGTTGAATGCCAAATCACGATGCTTGCCGTCATAGTAGCTCTTCTGACGCGACTGAGCGGCCTTGAGATTCTCACGTATGACTTTGCACATTTCTTCGGCTTCTGAGATCAAGTCATTGCCAAGAAGTTGGCGTTCGCCTGTTTCAGACCAGTTGAGAGGGGTACGGCACTTTCTGCCATAGAGAATTTCAAACGGTGCTTTGCCTGCACTTGCTTGAAAGCTGTTGTTGTAAGAGAACTCGGCAAATGGAAGGCAGTCTTCCCATTTCATGCCGAAGGAGATGACACAGGCTCTGAGCATGTCTTCTAGAATCTGATTCACGCGCTCGACTTGACCACTGGTCTGAGGGTGAAAAGCAGTGCTGAACCTGATCTTAGTGCCCATGGCGGACTGAAAGGAGTCCCAGAACCTTGATGTGAACAAGCTTCCACGGTCTGAGGATATAACTTGAGGAATGCCATGTAGGGACACAATTCTGGAAGTGTACAGCTCTGCCAATTGAGCTGCATTGATTGATTCTTTGACTGGAAGAAAGTGAGCGACTTTGGTAAGCTTGTCAATCACCACAAAGATAGCATCATTTCCTCGCTTGGATTTAGGAAAGCCAGTGACGAAGTCCATTTCAATGTGGTCGAACTTCCACTCGGGAATAGGAAGAGGTTGGAGAAGACCGGCTGGACGTTGATGTTATGCTTTCACTCTTCTGCACACATCACATTCGTTCACGAATTGGGCAATTTCCCTTTTCATGCGTGTCCACCAGTAGGACTGTTTGAGATCTTGATACATCTTGGAACTGCCAGGATGAATGGAAAGGAGAGAATCATGAGCTTCTTCCATTATGAGCTTCCTGAGATCACCTTTGGGAACAACGAGTCTGTCCTCGAAGAACAAGGTATCTCTCTCATCAACACGGAAGCACTTGTATTTTGGAGTGCCCTTTGCAATCCCATGTTTCACCTTCTTCACCATGGTATCACTGAGCTGGGCCTCACGGACTTGATCTTCCAAGGTAGGAGCAATTTGGAGATTTGCAAGAAAACCCTGCGGAACAACTTGGAGGTTGAGCTTCCTGAATGCTTCACAAAGCTCAGGCTGGTACGGCTTGATAAGAAGGCTGTTGCAATATGCCTTTCTGCTCAAAGCATCTGCAATCACATTCGCCTTGCCAGGAGTGTATTCAATGCTGGGATTATACTCTTGTATCATTTCAACCCAACGAGTCTGACGGAGGTTCTGATGCGGCTGTGTGAAGATGTACTTCAAGCTCTTGTGATCAGTGAAGATGTCGACCTTTCTGCCCAACAACAGATGTCTCCACGTAATCAGAGCATGTACCACAGCTGCTAGCTCGAGATCATGTGTGGGATAGTTCTTCTCACTTGGCTTGAGCTGACGAGAAGTGTATGCCACAATTCTCTTATCTTGCATAAGCACACCACCAAGACCTTGAAGAGAAGCATCACAGAATACTTCATAGGGTTTGGATTCATCTGGAGCAGTCAGAACTGGAGCAGAGACAAGCTTCTCTTTGAGGGTTTTGAATGCCACTTCACACTCTGGAGACCAAAAGTATTTGACATTCTTCTGAAGCAGGTTGGAAAGAGGCTTGGCAATCTTGGAGAAGTTCTCAACGAACCTTCTGCAATAGCTGGCAAGACCCAGAAAACTGCGGAGCTGCTTGACGTTCTGAGGAGCTTCCCAGTTGACAATTGCTTCAACTTTCTCGGGATTAACCGCAATACCGTCAGCTGAGATGATGTGGCCCAGGTACAAAACCTTATCGAGCCAAAACTCGCACTTGGAGAACTTGGCATAGAATTTATGCTCTCGGAGTCGATCAAGAACCAGACGTAAGTGCTTTTCGTGATCTTCTTCGTTCTTGGAAAACACCAGAATATCATCCAGATACACAAGCACAAACTCGCCAGTATAGGGGTTGAAGATGTAATGCATCATCCTTGAAAAGGTAGGAGGAGCATTGGCGAGACCGAAGGACATGACGGTATACTCATATGAACCGTAGCTCGTTCTGAAGGCCGTCTTGGGAATGTCTTCCTCGCGAATGCGAATTTGATGATAGCCCATTCGGAGGTCAAGCTTAGAGAACACTTTAGCTCCTTTGAGCTGCTCGAAGAGTTCGTTGATGTTGGGGAGGGGATACTTGTTCTTAATCGTCTTCTTGTTCAATGGCCGGTAGTCAACACAGAGACGCTCCGTGCCATCTTTCTTCTTGACAAATAAGACACCACAGCCCCACGGAGACGTACTAGGCCTGATGAGACCCATACGCTCCTGTTCATCAAGCTGCTTCTTCAGTTCCTTCAATTCATCCGAAGAGAGCTTGTACGGACGCCAGCATGCTGGCTCAGTACCCGGCTCGAGTTCAATGACAAACTCCACCTGGCGGTGTGGAGGTATGCCTGGAAGTTCTTCAGGAAAGAAGTCTTGATATTCGTTCACCACCGGAATTTGAGATATGGCATTAATTTCGCCCTTATCATTGAGAGAGAAAAGCCGGATAGTGTTATCCCTGGAGGCGAAGATAATCACATCATCATCAGAATGAGTCATCTTGACTTCCTTTTGAGCACAATCAATATGAGCATCGTGCTGAGAAAGCCAATCCATTCCGAGGATGAGGTCGATGTCAGAATTGCCGAGAATCACCGGAGAAGCCAAAAATTGATAATCTCCCATGCGAATGGAAACATTTGGAGCATATAAACGGGAATGCATCTGCTTTCCCGGAGAAGAAACTGCCAACTGCCTCGGTAAGGCTGCTGTGGTCACACTATGCTTGGATGCAAATGGGTATGACATGAAAGAATGTGAAGCACCCGAATCAAATAACACTTTAGCTGGAAAAGAGTTCACTGGAAGGTTACCCAAAATGACATCAGAAGAAGTCTCCGCTTGTGCTGCATTCATCAGATTGACCCTTGCAGCCTTTGGATCATGCCTGACAATAGCTGAACTCACAGGTGGAGGAGGTGGAAGACGCTTCGGATTCGGACTACAGTTGGCATAATGACCCTTCTGGCCACACTTGTTGCACACCACTTCTGAGAGAGGACGGAAATGAGAGCCACTTGACTTGGAGCCTTGAGACTGAAACTGCTTCTTCGACTGGTTGCTCGGGTTGGGTGGGTGGGAGAAACCACGACCACTAGAGTTCTTGTTGTTGAAGTTGTTGGAGTTGTTGTATGGAGCTCGAATCACTGGAGGAGGAGGAAGCCAGAATTTCTGTTGTTTCGAGACCATCTGAGACGATGAGGAAGAGTGAACAGCATCTCGAATTCTCTTCTTAGAAGCCTCCATCTTAAGCTGAGCTGCTTCTTGTTTCAAAGCCATGTTATAGAACTTGTCGAATTCATCGGGCTCGAACAAGGTGAGAGCAAGCTGAAGTTCATCTTTGAGACCTCCACGAAACTGGTAGATTTTACTCTTGGCATCAGGAATGTCTTGCTTAGCATAGCGAGCGAGGTTTTGGAACTTGACATTATACTGATAGACTGACATGGAGCCCTGCTTCAGGTTGCGGAATTGCTCACGCATACCCTCGATGACACTTGTTGGAATGTGGTGAGAGCGAAAATCCTTGCAGAAATTCTCCCAAGAGATCACTTGACCTGGCCTTGATTCTTTGTACTGCTGCCACCAATCAGCTGCTTGATCTTTCAGTTGGAAGGCTGCAAACTTCACATAATCATCTTCCTTCACGTTACTGCAGTCAAAATGCTTCTTGATATCGGTTAGCCAATCTTCAGCATCAAGAGGGTCGACACAGTAACTGAAAGCTTTAGGATTGTTGGCCAGGAACTGGTTGAGGGTAGCATGGTGCTGCTGGAAGAAGTTGCCTTGGTTCCCTGAAACACCCTGATTAGCTTGATTAGCTTGCATCTGTTGCATCATCAGCATCAGTAACTGAGTGTTCTGAGCTGTAGTCTGCATAATCGCTCTCCAAGCCTCAGACGGAGGAGGAGGGGAAGGAGGATGTTCTGGAACCTCTTCCACCTCTGGGTTAGCGTTGGGAACCCTTTTCGGAGCCATCCGGTAAGAGATGACCACGAATCAGCAATTGATTGACAAAAGGTATAAGCTGAATCAATGGAATGAATTGCAGCAAGTCTTTACAATAATCATTTGAACAATAAGAACGAATGAATTAATTCGAACAAGAGGAACGAATGAAATTCTCAGTTAAATGATAACATCAATCTTCACGAGAAGCCACATAGGGGACAAAAGGATAAAATAAGAAAACAACAAGGTACAGACGGGAACAAACACAAGAGAGGAGTTTCGTTCTAACATCTTTGTGCTGAAAGCATATGAACGCGTTACGAAAAGGTTTTGCAATCCCCGGATCAACATAGCCAAGGACCCTTTAAGATGCAACTCCTGATAGTAACATCGGTCATATAACCCCTTCACTCAATGTAGAACCCCGAACTCACTAACCTGCATTCGTTGGAAGAATGCCTACGATCTACTGGATAAACCCACCTATAGATTTCCGAAAGATTCCAGTTATGCAATCAGGTGTTGGGGATACACGGGAAGCACCGCGCAATCAACTCTAAACCTACATCCAGGTGTATCCATCCTTCAACACATAACCAGTCTTTCTCGGAAACAGTGTACCTCGGACCTTCGAAAAGCATCCACTATAACAAGCTATGGCAATACTCCCGAACTACCTCCCCAGTACTGGGTGATGTCGGGGTTATCTTGCCACTGGCCGTATAGGAGAGATTTTCGATGTCGGCCGTCTTAAGTATTTAGTACTGCCGCGATATGCTTGTGACAACAATACCCCGAAGCTCAACTCCTCGGTAACAGGAGGCATCGAGAACAATATCCTTGTCACGAGAACATCGAAACAATCCCAGAATACTCGCGGGATTCCTTTAAAAAAATTTGTGCAATTTTTGAAGATAGGAGAGACAAGAGTAGTCGTCAGGAGTCCTCACCAGAGAGAAAGGGGATGAGAAGCAAAGAAATCCTACTCTCCGATATAATATAGGACTCAAAATGTTTTCAGTGTGTGCCTAGACTCGACCGTCAACGATTCGATCAAACAGTGGGGGCTCCTAGGTCGGAGAAGGCTCTGAATACCAACTTGTAATGCCCAGGATGGAGTTATACCTCCTACGTGTCGAGGCACGACTTAAAGGCATAAATCCATCCTAGAATGATCTCAAGTTCGGTAATCTTTGCACATCTCATGTAAAAGAGGGGATTGTAAACAGAAAAATAGTTGGCTTACACTCGCCACGTCACAGAATTACAATTCAAGTCTCAATCATCATACATTAAGCACATCACAACCCTCTAAGGGCAAAAACCAAATGCAAGATACCAAACTCAGATAAATAAACCACAGGCGGATCGAATCCTAGTAAGAGTTTCCACTACTGATCATCCGGGTATCGCACAAAGTACCGACTACGCTCCTCGTCGTACTCCCAATCCAGCTCGGTGCCATCACCTGGATAGATCACAGCTGGACCTGCATCTGGTGTGTGAAGTAACTGTGAGCCACAGAGGACTCAGCAATCCCGTTCCTGGGTAACAAGACTATTTAAGCCTTTGGGAGAGGATAAGGCTGAAGAAAAGAATAAGTGTCTGCAGCAGCAACTAGCAACTAGCTTACGTGAGTGAGAGCGAGAAGAGAAAGCCTCGGCGAGAAGTGATCACGAAGTGATCCTAGCTACAAGCTCCACAAGCATAACCCCTCCGTGTTCAACTCCCGAATCCCTATTCGGAAATTGACGGTCACGGAACACACGCTGGTAGTGTATTAGTAACATTGTGTCAAGTTATCTACAACCGGAATTAACAAGCTCCCATCTGCCACATAACCGCGGGCACGGCTTTCGAAAGTTCAAACCCTGCAGGGGTGTTCCAACTTGACCCATTACAAGCCCACGATCCGCGGAGTCGCAACTCCAAAGTGGGAAGACCCGAGTATTCTCGGAATCCCGTGCTCAAGATATACCGAACTAAGGTAAGGCTAATCCAGCAAATCCTCCCGGCGTGTCGACACCCTAATAGTAGCCACGCGTATCTAAGTCTCAGGACACGACCAGATGGGCGATTCTATAGGTTTTTACCAAACCTCGAGTTTCCTTGAGGTGGCCCCGCAGAACCCCCGTTTCGGACCAACACTCATGTGGAGCACTGGCCCGGGGTTGTTGAATTAAGAAAGAGGGTTAATTACTCCCTATGCAAGTTTAGTTTGTTATTAGGCAAATAGTACCAATGTTGGGACTTGCTGGAAAAGACTTGGCACTTAGCGGTTTATCGAGGGGGTCCCATACACCCCAACCGTGTTAGGAACGCATAATCAAGGAACATAACACCGGCTTATACGGATCCTAACGGCATGAGTGCAACAAATCACCAAGCAAAAGGCTTAGCCTTCCACCCTTGCCAATATATAGATGATTTCATTTTAAGCATTTATATAGTGTGATATAACCCAACCAAACTTCAACATGAAGCAAGCATCTTCGATCTTCATCTGCAACTAGCAACGCTATAAGAAGGGCTGAGCGAAGCGTACTTAGCCAAGCAACGGTTTGCATAGGTAGGTTGGTTAAACATGGCAATTGGCTACAAGTAGGAGGCTGACAAGAAGATCATGGGCATCGAGGCAAAACTATAGATCGAGACTACTAGCAATAGGCAAAGATAGTAATGTTATCGGGGTTCGGTCATCTTGCCTGAAGAGAAGTCGTTCGGATCGTAAGAAGGGTCCTCGTGCTCAACCTCGTTGGAAACCTCGTGCTCGTACTCGAACTCAGTCTCTGCTTCCGGCTCTAAACAAAACAATCACACCAAGCACCAATCAACAAGATGCAATGCGCACTCGAAAAAGATGAATGCATGATGGATGCACTAAGGATGCACACGGAGCACGGAAAATATCACTCAAGCAAAACACCTCAAAACATGATGACAATAACATATTAAGATTCTACACAGAAAATCACTCAAGTTTGATATAAGATTCGCTGAAATCGGAGTTACGGGCTAAAAGTTATGCCCGAAACAAGAAATGAGCGAAAGCTGAAAATTACAGCCACATAGCATCTTCGGAGCTCAAAATAATTGAGCTACAGCACTCAAACAACATGGCAAAGGACATGAACACAAACTAGACATGTACTACAGCAACTAAGTCCAAAGGTGCACCCCCATCGGAGCCACGGATCAATAGCAATGATCTTGGACATATTGAACTTGACAATAAAATTCTGGCAGCAGAATTTTATTGAAACTTTGGAGCAAAAGATAAACATGCTACAGCGACTTAAATAGACATGTGAGGACATGAATGGAAAGACAACAATATATACTACAAGGAACAACCAAGATCCACTCCAAAACTATCATGCTTTGTCCTAGAACATCACACGAACATGGCATCGGAACGTTACAGATTTCAGACTTGGTGAAAATCCACTAAGTCCTAAAACAGCAATATCATCATGGCATCTAAAAGAGCATGTTTAAGTCACCTCGAAACTAAACATGGCAAGAGGTAAGCACCTCATCAAAGTACACATGATGGTGATCCCGAAACACACAAGCATGCATCATTGAGGTAAACACAACGATAGCAACGAGCTCAACAAGATGGCATTTCATAACAAGTGAAATAACATCACAGCCACATGGCACTTTGCAACGATGATAAAAAGGCAATAATAAATCTATCATGCAACCTAGCACATACAACACGTAGAGCATGGCAAGACGAACACGTGGACATGTCATTTGCATCAATCGGACAAACGAGCTAAAAGATATCACATGGCAAAGATGACATAAAAACATCACATAGCAGCAGTTTATATCATGATGCACTCTTGCAACAGAAAGACAAGCACCTAGATGATCTCTAACATGCATGACAATAATAGATAAAACGTAGAGCACGATCCCACGAACGTCTGGACATATTATATGCGCGAAACGGAGTAACAGACAAAAAGTTAAGGCAGTTCAAACATTGCATCACAGAACAAAATAACAGGGACTTAGAGATGTAGAGGTCAACCTCAGATCCAGATCTGGGAAAAAAAACAACAACGGGCCCCGGCGGCTGGGCTGGCTCGGAGCTGCGGGACGGGCCGGCGGGGAAGTGGCGGCCCGCGGAGGCGGCGGCCTGGCTGGCGGTGCTGGTGATCTGGCCTTGGCGGCTGGGAGGCCCAGGCCGCTGGGCCGGGCGACGGGCGATCGGGGCGAGGCGCGGTCTGGCGCCTGGAGGCGTGGGCGAGGGGCGGAGGAAGGCCTCGACCGGCTGGGCCGCGCCGATCTGGCTCGCGAGCGGGAGAGCTGGAGGGCGCCGCGGGAAGCTGGGCCTTCGGGCCCGGTGCGGGAGGCGGCGATGTGGGGACCTGGGCCGTCGCGCGGGGAAGTGGGGACCGGCCCGCGGGGTGATCGGGGAACTGGTCCACGCGCGGGAGGGCGAAGCGGTGGCTGAGGCGATCGAGCCCAGCCGAGGGGCTGCCGACTGGCCCGATCGGAACGACGAGGGCGCCTGGCGCGTTGACTCCTGGCGCCGATCGATCCTCCCAGGCGGATCGAGCGGAGGGCGCCGGCTGGGATCCTTCGTGGGAACGGCGGCTGGTTCCCAGGAGGGGACTTGCCAAGTGGAAGAGGGGGTTGGTGGATCTGAATTTTTAGGGAAGGGAGGAGGAAGGAGATAGAGATGCCAAAATTAGACTAGGGTCTAATATATAGCAGTTTTTAGGGTTATGGGAGATTTGGGGGTGTTAGGAGCCCTCCGATCGCGATCCGACGGATCCGATCGTGGGGGTAGTTTAAAAGGGCCTAGGATAAGATAAAAGACTGCAGAGGGGTGTTTCTGGGACACAAAGTGAAGGCACTTTGGACCCACACGAACAACGGATGGGATAGCCAACGAAGTCCAAACGAGACGAGATTTGAGAGGCGGGTTGCACACAACAAAACAACAACACACAAAACAACCTCGCGGCACACCGGTAACGTTACACGCCCGAACAACAAAGTACGCCTACGGGACATCACGGACACGTGAGGGAGCTCCGGAACGCAAAATGGACAACGGGAAGAAACGCGTGGAACCGGATGCAACCGACAACACAAAAGCAATGCAATGCACATGTCTACATGATATGAATGAATGCCACACACTCACACAACAAAACGACGAAAACCCGAAAGACAAGAACCCGAAATGGAAATAGATGAAGCCGGAGATATATTATATACCCAAAAGGGAAAGTATTACATCCGGGGCATTACAAGAAGTTTGCTGCTGCTAATTCTTAAAAATACTGTATGTGATCATGCTTTCCTCGGGCAGCGAGTGATCGATGGGCACTAGCAGTACATGCCGCCAGAGGGCGTGGCGGCAGCCAACACGTGGCCCTAGCTACCGCCTCAAGCAGTGGTGGCAGGGCCCATCTGGCCCATTCCGTTCCGTTGCATCTGCAGGTGGACGAGAAAACCTGTGCAGCCAAAGCTGCCGCCGGTGCTCGTGGCGGCACGTCCTGCCGCGGCCGGACGTGGCGGCAGGTGTCACGTGTCGGCTGTCGGACCTGCGGCCACGGTGTATGTGGTCTTTTTTGACAATACAACGTGAAGGTGGTATTTTTTGTCAATACGAAAATGTAGGTGGTCCTTTCTGACAAAAAATTGTCTGCAAATAAGACTTCGAATCGACGCTTTTACAGGTAGCCTTCCTACCAGTTAACCGGTTTTCTTTCTCTCTTTATTTTCTGAAAAAAGTGATTTAATCTATTATCAAAGTTCATCGGAAGTACAAAGCAACTCAAACATAATAAAAATTGTATCAAGATTCTTAGACCACCAAACGACCACTACTGCCGTCAGAACGAGCCACCGACGCGTTATTGTTGCCGCTCTCCTACCGTAGCCTTCTTGACCTTATCGATGACAGACGGAAAGTCTTCGTGCACGTGTCCTTAAAGACCAATGCCTTTCTCCTTCTTACAAAGAAGACGAAGAAGAGAAAGAGAGAGAGAGAGAGAGAGAGAGAGAGAGAGAGAGAGAGAGAGAGAGAGAGAGAGAGAGAGAGAGAGTAAAGGGCATCATCTCCAACGCCTGCCTGAGAATGCCCGCATTTGTGCGGACATAGTTTATCGTCCAATGCGGCCCTATATTTGTTCGTGAACATGTCCGCTTGTCCAAATTCTTGCAAACCTTATGAAAATCCGGGGAGGTTTGCAGGCGTCCAGACCTCCGCCACGTAAGACTCCAACACCCCGGTCTACTCAAATACCCTTTGCCCCTGTCAACGCCGTCCATGACAGTCACCATGCCCATCAGGTATTTGGTCAAATGTCATCGATCTTTTTTGACCTTCCCACTCTTTCCTAGAGTAAATGGATTAGCAACGAAGCTCTAAAAGATCAATTTCCTGCACTATATGAGGTCTGTAACGATCATCATGAAAACTCTTTCTTGTTCATGACAACAAGTTGAAGAGAACGTCGAAGTGCCGAATCCATCAAATCAATCCAAATCGAGTCAAATACATCTGATTGATAGTAGGATCACTAACTAAACAACTGTAATATATCTAAGTGTATTGCTAGAGCTATATTAGTAAGAGAAATGGCAGAGACGAATTGAAATTTCGAATTTAGAAGATGGCTTTCTGCTAACGAGATGATTCTACTTAATGGACAAAGGATAATCCTGCATTTTGTAACACCGAGACCTATTGGGGAGGTTGTTCCTAAATGGATATGAAATAGTAAAGGTAGCTTTACTATTAGATCTGTGTACAACCATTTGTCTGACGTGGGTCCTTCCAGATCTTTCAAGAAAGTATGGAATGCTAAAATACCTTTGAAAATCAAGATTTGGCTTTGGCTAATTTGGCATGATGGAATAGCTATCAAATATAATATGTTGAAAACAAAATGGACATGTGACCCTTTGTGTCGCTTCTATCCTGACATGGAGAATATAAATCATCTCTTCTTTGGTTGTTCTGCAACTAAGTATGTTTGGTGCATTGTGTGCAAATGACTTGGTGTAGTTGCAAGGTCTTCTTGCATCACGCAATACTTTTGGTGGATTCCAAAGAAGAAACTGTCGGATTACGGGATCCGCAAACCCAAGAAGTTCGAACACAGGGGTGTGAACGAAGATCTCTCCCACTCACGTTTACCTAGCGTCTCGCCCTCGTCCGATGAAGAGATTGAATCGAACAACAAGTAAAACACACACGAATTTACCCAGGTTCAGGCCACCTTGCGGTGTAAAACCCTACTTCCTGCTTTGGTGGATTAGTCTCGGGAGGGCTTGAGTATGAACAAGTACAGTGGTTCCTGAGCTCAGGAGGGGAGCTCAGGAGGGTCAGGAGGCAAGGGTTCTTGCTCCTTTGTGCGAGGGCGGAGTCTGTGGATCTGATCAGCTTGCCCCCATAGTGGAGACCCTAGCTACTTATATAGACGGCCAGGGTCCTCTTCCCTCGAAATGTTTAGGCGGGAAGGGATCCCACAACGGCCATTTTGAGCGGGAACACAAGGACGTTCCTATCCTGACAAAAGCGGTCTTCGCCTGCAAAGGGACCAGGCGGTGACGCGGTGGTGGGCTCGGTGGTGACACCCTCCCTGTCGTCCTTGCGGTCTTCGGTCTTGTTGCACCAAAGGAGAAAACTTTCTCCTGCTCCTCGGGAACCTGCGCCTGCGCTATCTTCTTTGCACCAAAACGGCAACTGCGTCGCTGGCACGAGCTGGCACCCGCTGGCACGGTGCGTCATTGCTCGCGTCACTGCCTCCTCCTGAGGCAGGCTTGGCCTTGGATTCTCCGCCCCTCCGGAGCAACCTAGCCGAGGCCGCTAGGGGGTCTTGACGTCGTTCTCCTCGCGAGGGTCTTGAGCAGCTGGTCGATCAGCTGGGCCGTACCATGCCGTAGTAGGAGCGCGTCGCGGCCCGCAAACAGGCAAGTCTGGGTACCCTAGTTCCTAGGACGCCGACAGTAGCCCCCGGACCCAAGGCACGCGCGGAGTTGGCTTCGGGGCGAAGCCTTAGTCGAGGATGAAGCGTCGCGGGCCCCAAAAGGCTGCGGGGCAGGCTGGCGCGTGATGGTTGGATGGGACGTGGGCGACTCTGCTTCCCACACAGCCTTGGCAGTCGTGCGTTTTGACAATCGCACAACCGATAGGCGGACTTCTTGCTGCCGTCCCTGCTTTCTTGCCCCTCAATCGCCTCCTCTATTTCCTTGCCTTCTCTGCCCCCCTTCCTCGCCGCCATGCCGCGTAGGACGAAGAAGAGGGGAACCGGCGAGTCTACCACACCGCCACCGGGGCTCGAGCCGGCGCTGGGTCGCTCCCTCGTGGTGAACCAAGAGGGCTTGGACAAGGTGCGCCGTGCCCTGGCCGATGCGTCTAACGAGTGGGGGCCGACCTGGGCCTGGCTTGCCTCCCGACCGACGGCGGAGCTAAACGCCAATGACATCCAGCTCCACCTCCATGCCATCTTCGGGGGTATCCTCCCCTTTTTTCCGCCTTCTTCTATGCGGTGCTCACGCATTACCAGATTCGGGCGCTGCACTTGGACCCGGGGTCCATCATCCTCCTCTCCAGCTTTGCGTTTCTGTGTGAAGCTTTCGTCGGCGTTTCCCCGTCCGTGGCCCTACTTCGCCACTTCTTCGCCCTCCGCTTGGTCGACGGGGGGCAGCGCTCGGGGTGCGTGTCGTTGCGCGTGGCGGAGGCGACCGCTGCCTCTGGGATCGACTTCACGCTCCGCCCGACCACGGCGGGGTTTCGTAGGCAATGGGTGTATGTTGATGCTGTTACGTACATCCCCCAGTTCCACCTTCACGACGCGCCGACGGTGCCGAGCTCGGGCTGGGAGCACGAGGCCCTCTCATATCCGCGGGCAGAGCCGGTCATGCGTCGGCTGGCCAGCCTGAGGAGGAATGGGTTGACCTTGGCGATGGTGGTAAGGGACTTCCTTGTTCTGCGTGTCGCCCCGCTTGAGCGCCACTCTCGCCCGATGTGGGCCCTCTCCGGTCTTGATGATCCTGCGCGTCTTCAGTGAAAGCAGCTCCCCCCTGAGACCCTCCAGGGGTTGCTGCGGCTACTCGTCGGCGGAGTGCCCGAAGCACGCCCCATCTCCGCGACTCCCTTGTACTTGGCTCCCGTGGCTGGAAAAGCCTTTGCCGAGAAGATGCCCTGCTTCGATGCGTGGGGACTGTTGCCGGGGGGCGTCTCTGATCCTCATGACAATCCCTTGATGGTGGCACCAGGGCTCACGAGCCCAACCTTCCCTTCCGGGGCGGATGCGTCAAGTGGAGCCCCTGGCCTAGGGTCCACTCCGCCCCCGGAACGAGCAGATGAAGCGTGGGCGCCGGTGTCGACGGAGGTGGCGGAAGATACCGAGGCGCCGCTGGCTCCTGAGGTGGCTGAAGGTGGGGCACGACAGCCTCCTGTCGGGGCGAGCCCGGAGGATGCCATAGAGGGAAATGGGATGCCGGCCGCGGGCGTCCACCGCGGCCCTACCCCGGGCCTAGGCGCGCCTGCCCCAAGCAGCCTCCTGCCGTCCTTCGCGGCGCTGGGAAAGAGGCGGAGGTTGAGGGGCAGTTATGGCCCTACCCCGATGGCTCTAAAGAGGATGAAGTTGACTGTACTGGGCAGGTGCGTGTTCCTCAGCTTCTCTTGTTCTTCCTAATATGGTTCTCCTGACCCCTTGCTTCGCAGGGTTTCCCCTGACTCATTCCCGAGCCGTTCGGCGAGGCTCACAGACACTTCTGCCCGCGCCCCTCCTCTTGACCATGCTGGGTCTTCGGTAGACCTCGTGCGGGTTCGTGGGGCCGCGCCCGGACCCTGCCACGTGGATCATGCTCCCAGCCCCCGAGTGCTTCTGGGGCAAGGCAGCTCTTGGTGCGTCGGGGGCCCGTCGCGTGCCCCGGGGCTTGTCTTCATCGTGGATCGGCAAGCTCTTGAGGCGGCCTGAGAGGCCGGCCACCCATCAGGACCACGCGTGCCCCTCGCGCCGGAGATAGCACGTGCCCCTGGGGCTGGCCCCGGGCGGCATGCTGAGGGAAGAGAAGAGCCCCTTTTGGGTGGCCCGGATGTCGCGGACGAGCCGGGCCACCTCCTGGAACTCGCGCCGCGCAGGAGCGCGGTTCGTCATGATCTTGTGCGGGGGCATCAGATGCTCTAAAGCGCCTTGAGGTCGAGGTAGCCGAAGTGGATGCGCGCATTGAGGCCGAGGGTCTGCTTATGGCTAAGGGCTGGTGCCAGCTGCAGGCTGTCGTTATCTTGAGCCAGCTACAGCATAAAACCGCCCTGAAGAATGCGGAAGCGTCTGTGGCCGCGGCTCAGGAGGCCCGCGCCCACGCCCTGAAAGAGGCTCGAGACATAGACCGCTGCCGCGCAGCAGCCGAGGAGCGCAAACGCGAGCTCGAAGCTTTGAACGCCACGCTCGAGCATAGTTCGCACTCGAAGGGCTGCCCTCGTCGTGTCCGCGGCCGATGATGACAGCCCAGCATGTCTCTCAGCGCGGAAGGAGGCGCCAGTACTTGAGATGATGGAGCTGAACATGGAGCACGAGCACCTGGAGACAATGGAGTGCCAAGTGGCCGAAGCCGAGGGCAACCTCAATAATCGAGAGGATGCCGCGAGGAAGGCTGCCATGGAGGCAGAGCGCCTGCGGAAGGATTACTGCGAGAAGCTGGGGATTCACGAGACTCGCTTTGCTGATAAGCACAAGGAGCTCCGGAAGGAGGTCTCGGCTCTCAAGGGCAAGCTAGCGGATGTCGAGCGCCGTCTGCAGGTGTCAGAGAAGGCTTGCACTGCAGCCGAGCGTCCTGAGTGGGTGTCGAGGGAGGTATGTGTCGCGGCGGAGCACCGCGAGCAGGCGTCGGAGAAGGCTCGCGCCGCCGCCAAGGCAGAGCTGTCTTGCTTCCACAAGCAGGTGGAAGACATTTCCACTATCGTGGCCCGGAACTCCGAGGAGGCCACGCGAGCTCGTGGAATGCAGCACACCCGCTCGAAGATGTTCGAGGCCTTGCGGCACAGGGCTGGCCGAGCCTTGGACGAGCTCCTTGACTCAAGGGTCAATGACCCTCTGGTTTGATGATGATGCCGGATATCTCGGGTTCTTCACCAGAGTGGTGGAGCGTCTTGAAGGCGGGGTCATGAGGGCACGACAGCTTGTTGAGGAGAAGAGCCGCGACATCCTCAGGCGTGCGGTCTCCCGAATCTTTGTTAACTTGCTCCGTCTTGCCGCGCGTACGAACTTCGGGGCCTTGCGGGAGCCTGTGCCCGTGGCGGTCGCTAGCCCCTTGGAGGGATGGGTGAGCGATCACGTGGACGTGTTGGTGACGGAGCTCGTTCCAGCCATCGACGATGCGCCGGTGCTTGGGGCGGGGGGGACGACGCCGACGGTCCTGACGATGATGCCGATGCTTAGTCCAGCTCCTGCTGTAGGTTTGATTTTTGGTTGTGGCTCCAGAGCCAGGTAAGATGAATGTCATAAGACTTAAGCTTTTAATGATGTAAGGATGGGTTTAAGCACTCCCTTGTGATGTTCGCCCCTGAGGCTAAGACCTCAGGCCCTTGTTGCGTTTCCGAGAGGGGCGTCCGGCGACCCTGTCTGAGCACGTCTCGTGAGTACCTGCAATAGGCGCAAGAGTGATTGGTGGTCCGACCGCGGGCCATACAAAACGTGCGCCCACGCCTCGGCCCCAGCACGCGAGGAGTGATTGGGCGGGGTCGCAGCTGTGGTCCGGCCTAGCCGAGCAAGGCAAAAAACGGACTGGGTGAAGGAAAACTTGTTGGGGAACGTAGTATTTTCAAATATTCCTACGATCACGCAAGATCTATCTACCAGATGCATAGCAACGAGAGGGAAGAGTGTGTCTACGTACCCTCGTAGACCGGGAGCGGAAGCGTCAAGTGACGCGGTTGATGTTGTCGAACTTCTTCACGATCCAACCGATCAAGCACCGAACGTACGGCACCTCCGCGTTCAGCACACGTTCAGCTTGATGACGTCCCACGAGCTCTTGATCCAGTTGAGCTTCACGGGGGAGTTTCGTCAGCACGACGGCGTGGTGACGGATATGATGTGTTCACCGGCGCAGGGCTTCGCCTAAGCTCCGCGACGGTACGACCGAGGTGTGATTCTGTGGAGGGTGGCACCGCACACGGCTAAAACAATTCAACTTGTGTGTCTTTGGGTGCCCCCCTGCCCCCGTATATAAAGGAGCAAGGGAGGGAGGCCGGGCAACTCCTCCTGGTGCGGCTAGGGAAGGAGTCCTACTAGAAATAGGATTACAATCCTATTCCTAGTAGGATTCACCAAAAGGAAGAAGGGGGAAAGGAATAGGAGAGGTGGCGCCCCCCCAATCCTAGTCCAACTAGGAACCCTAGGTGGGGCCGCCGGCCAGCCCTATGGGCTGCCTCTCTCTTTCCCTTTAGGCCCACTATGGACCATCCCCTCTCGTAGGGGGTTCCGGTAACCCCCTCCGGCAATCCCGATAAATCCGAAACTTTTCCGGAACACTTTCGGTGTCCGAATATAGTCGTCCAATATATCAATCTTTATGTCTCGGACATTCCGAGACTCCTCGTCATGTCCGTGATCTCATCCGGGACTCCGAACTACCTTCGGTACATCAATACTCATAAACTCATAATACCGATCGTCATCAAACGTTAAGCGTGCGGACCCTATGGGTTCGAGAACTATGTAGACATGACCGAGACTCATCTCCGGTCAATAACCAATAGCGGAACCTGGATGTTCATATTGGCTCCTACATATTCTACGAAGATCTTTTATCGGTCAGAACCGCATAACAACATACGTTGTTCCTTTTGTCAAACGGTATGTTACTTGCCCGAGATTCGATCGTCGGTATCTCTATACCTAGTTCAATCTCGTTACCGGCAAGTCTCTTTACTCGTTCCGTAACACATCATCTCGTGACTAACTCATTAGTCTTTTGCTTGCAAGGCTTATTGTGATGTGTGTTACCGAGAGGGCCCAGAGATACCTCTCCGACACTCGGAGTGACAAATCCTAATCTTGATCTATGCCAACACCACGAATACTTTCGGAGACACCTGTAGAGCATCTTTATGATCACCCAGTTACGTTGTGACGTTTGATAGCACACAAGGTGTTCCTACGATATTCGGGAGTTGCATAATCTCATAGTCATAGGAACATGTAGAAGTCATGAAGAAAGCAATAGCAGTAAAACTAAACGATCATAGTGCTATGCTAACGGATGGGTCTTGTCCATCACATCATTCTCCTAATGATGTGATCCCGTTGATCAAATGACAACTCATGTCTATGGTTAGGAAACATAACCATCTTTGATCAATGAGCTAGTCTAGTAGAGGCATACTAGGGACACTCTGTTTTGTCTATGTATTCACACATGTACTAACTTTCCGGTTAATACAATTCTAGCATGAATAGTAAACATTTATCATGATATAAGGAAATATAAATAACAATTTTATTATTGCCTCTAGGGCATATTTCCTTCAGTCTCCCACTTGCACTAGAGTCAATAATCTAGCTCACATCACCATGTGATTTAATACCGATAGTTCACATCGTTATGTGAATAACACCCATAGTTCACATCGCCATGTGACCAACACCCAAAGGGTTTACTAGAGTCAATAATCTAGTTCACATCGCTATGTGATTAATACCCAAGAGTAATAAGGTGTGATCATGTTTTGCTTGTGAGAGAAGTTTAGTCAACGGGTCTGTCATATTCAGATCCATATGTATTTCGCAAATTTCTATGTCTACAATGCTCTGCATAGAGCTACTCTAGCTAATTGCTCCCACTTTCAATACGCATCCAGATTGATACTTAGAGTCATCTGGATTTAGTGTCAAAGCTTGCATCGGCGTAACCCTTTACGACGAACTCTTTATCACCTCCATAATCGAGAAATATTTCCTTAGTCATCCAATTACTAAGGATAATTTTGACCGCTGTACAATGATCTACTCCTGGATCACTATTGTACCTCCCTGTCAAACTCTTGGCAAGGTACACAACGTGTTTAGTACACAGCATGGCATACTTTATAGAACCTATGGCTGAGGCATAGGGAATGACTTTCATTCTCTCTATATTTTTCTGCCGTGGTCTGGCTTTGAGTCTTACTCAACTTCACACCTTACAAGTCAGGCAAGAACTTCTTCTTTGACTGATCCATTTTGAACTACTTCAAAATCTTATCAAGGTATGTACTCATCGAAAGTCTTATCAAGCGTCTTGATCTATCTATATAGATCTTGATGCTCAATATGTAAGCAGCTTCACCGAGGTCTTTCTTTGAAAAACTCCTTTCAAACACTCCTTTATGCTTTCCAGAAAATTCTACATCATTTCCGATCGACAATATGTCATTCACATATACTTATCAGAAAGGTTGTAGTGCTCCCACTCACTTCTTGTAAATACAGGCTTCTCCAAAAGTCTGTATAAAACCATATGCTTTGATCACCTCATCAAAGCGTATATTCCAACTCCGAGATGCTTGCACCAGTCCATAGATGGATCGCTGGAGCTTGCATAATTTGTTAGCACCTTTTGGATCGATAAAACCTTCTGGTTGTATCATATACAACTCTTCTTTGAGATATCCATTCAGGAATGTAGTTTTGACATCCATTTGCCAGATTTCATAATCATAAAATGCGCCAATTGCTAACATGATTCGGACAGACTTAAGCATCGCTACAGGTGAGAAAGTCTCATCGTAGTCAACTCCTTGAACTTGTCGAAAACCTTTCGCAACAAGTCGAGCTTTGTAAACAGTAATATCACCGTCTGCGTCGGTCTTCCTCTTGAAGATCCATTTATTTTCGATGGCTTGCCGATCATCGGGCAAGTCAACCAAAGTCCACACTTTGTTCTCATACATGGATCCCATCTCAGATTTCATGGCTTCAAGCCATTTTGCGGAATCTGGGCTCATCATTGCTTCCTGATAGTTCGTAGGTTCATCATGGTCTAGTAACATGATTTCCAGAACTGGGTTGCCGTACCACTCTGGTGCGGAACGTACTCTGGTTGATCTACGACGTTCAGCAGAAACTTGATCCGAAGTTTCATGATCATTATCATTAACTTCCTCACTAATTGGTGTAGGAATCACTGGAACAATTTCCTGTGATGTACTACTTTCCAATCCGGGAGAAGGCACAATTACCTCATCAAGTTCTACTTTCCTCCCACTCACTTCTTTCGAGAGAAACTCCTTCTCTAGAAAGGATCCATTTTTAGCAACGAATATCTTGCCTTCGGATCTGTGATAGAAGGTGTACCCAACAGTCTCTTTTGGGTATCCTATGAAGATTTACTTCTCCGGTTTGGGTTCGAGCTTATCATGTTGAAACTTTTTCACATAAGCATCGCAGTCCCAAACTTTAAGAAACAACAACTTTGGTTTCTCGCCAAACCACAGTTCTTAAGGCGTTGTCTCAACGGATTCGGATGAGGCCCTTATTTAGCGTGGATGCAGCTGTCTCTAATGCATGACCCAAAACGATAGTGGTAAATCGGTAAGAGACATCATAGATCGCACCATATCCAATAAAGTACGGTTACGACGTTCGGACACACCATTATGCTGTGGTGTTCCGGGTGGCGTGAGCTGTGAAACTATTCCACATTGTTTCAAATGAAGACCAAACTCGTAACTCAAATATTCTCCTCCACGATCAGATCGTAGAAACTTTATTTTCTTGTTACGATGATTCTCTACTTCACTTTGAAATTCTTTGAACTTTTCAAATGTTTCAGACTTGTGCTTTATTAAGTAGATATACCCATATCTGCTCAAATCATCAGTGAAGGTCAGAAAATAACGATACCCGCCGCGAGCTTCAACACTCATTGGTCCGCATACATCAATATGTATGATTTCCAACAAATATGTTGCTCGCTCCATAGTTCCGGAGAACGGAGTTTTAGTCATCTTGCCCATGAGGCATGGTTCGCAAGCACCAAGTGATTCATAATCAAGTGATTCCAAAAGTCCATCATTATGGAGTTTCTTCATGCGTTTTACACCAATATGACTTAAACGGCAGTGCCACAAATAAGTTGCACTATCATTATTAACCTTGCATCTTTTGGCTTCAATATTATGAATATGTGTATCACACGATCGAGATCCAACAAACTATTTTCATTGGGTGTATGACCATAGAAGGTTTTATTCATGTAAACAGAACAACAATTATTCTCTAACTTACATGAATAACCGTATTGCAATAAACATGATCAAATCACATTCATGCTCAACACAAACACCAAATAACAGTTATTTAGGTTCAACACTAATCCCGAAAGTATAGGGAGTGTGCGATGATGATCATATCAATCTTGGAACTGCTTCCAGTACACATCGTCACTTCATCCTTTAACTAGTTTATGTTCATTATGCAACTCCCACTTCGAGTTACTACTCTTTAGAAACTGAACCAATATCAAATACCGAGGGGTTGCTATGAACACTAGTAAAATACACATTAATAATCTGTATATCAAATATACCTTTGTTCACTTTGCCATCCTCCTTATCCGCCAAGTATCTAGGGCAGTTCCACTTTTAGTGACCATTTCCTTTGCAGTATAAGCACTTGTTTCAGGCTTGAGTTTAGCTTTGGGTTTCTTCACGGGAGTGACAACTTGCTTGTCATTCTTCTTGAAGTTCCCCTTCTATCCCTTTGCCCTTTACTTGAAACAAGTGGTCTTGTTAACCATCAACACTTGATGCTTTTTCATGATTTCTACCTTCGCCTACTTCAGTATCGCGAAGAGCTGGGAATTCCTTTCGTCATCCCTTGCATATTATAGTTCATCACGAAGTTCTACTAACTTGGTGATAGTGACTAGAGAACTTTGTCAATTACTATCTTATCTGGAAGATTAACTCCCACTTGATTAAAGTAATTGTAGTACCCAGACAATCTGAGCACATGCTCACTGGTTGAGCTATTCTCCTCCATCTTGTAGGCAAAGTACTGTCAGAGGTCTTATACCTCTCGACACGGGCATGAGTATGAAATACTAATTTCAACTCTTGGAACATCTTATATGCTCCATGGCATTCGAAACGTTTTTGAAGTCCCGGTTCTAAGCCGTAAAGCATGGTGCACTTAAACTATCAAGTAGTCATCATATCGAGCTTTTGTCAAAACGTTCATAACGTCTACATCTGCTCCTGCAATAGGTCTGTCACCTAGCGGTGCATCAAGGACATAATTCTTCTGTGCAGCAATGAGGATAATCCTCAGATCACGGAACAATTCCGCATCATTGCTACTAACATCTTTCAACTTGGTTTTCTCTAGGAACATATGAAAAATAAACGGGGAGCAACATCGCGAGCTATTGATCTACAACATAGATATGCTAATACTACCAGGACTAAGTTCATGATAAATTAAAGTTCAATTTAATCATATTACTTAAGAACTCCCACTTAGATAGACATCCCTTCGGTCATCTAAATGATCACGTGATCCAAATCAACTAAACCATGTCCGATCATCACGTGAGATGGAGTAGTTTCAATGGTGAACATCTTATGTTGATCATATCTACTATATGATTCACGCTCGACCTTTCGGTCTCCAGTGTTCCGAGGCCATATTTGTATATGCTAGGCTCGTCAAGTTTAACCCGAGTATTCTGCGTGTGTAAAACTGGCTTACACCCGTTGTATTTGAACGTAGAGCTTATCACACCCGATCATCACGTGGTGTCTCGGCACGACGAACTTTCGCAACGGTGCATACTCAGGGAGAACACTTATACCTTGAAATTTAGTAAGGGATCATCTTATAATGCTACCGTCGTTCTAAGCAAAATAAGAAGCATAATAAGATAAACATCACATGCAATCAAAATATGTGACATGATATGGCCATCATCATCTTGTGCTTTTGATCTCCATCTCCAAAGCACCGTCATGATCACCCTCGCAAAACATGATCATCTCATACAAAAACCGTATAACTCATCATGTCTTGACCATATCACATCACAACATGCCCTGCAAAAACAAGTTGGACGTCCTCTACTTTGTTGTTGCAAGTTTTACGTGGCTGCTACGGGCTTAGCAAGAACCGTTCTTACCTACGCATATAAAACCACAACGATGTTTCGTCAAGTATGTGCTGTTTTAACCTTCACAAGGACCGGGCGTAGCCACACTTGATTCAGCTAAAGTGAGAGAGACAGACACCCGCCAGTCACCTTTAAGCAACGAGTGCTCGTAACGGTGAAACCAGTCTCGCGTAAGCGTACGCGTAATGTCGGTCCGGGCCGCTTCATCTCACAATACCGCCGAAGCAAAGTATGACATGCTGGTAAGCAGTATGACTAGTATCACCCACAACTCATTGTGTTCTACTCGTGCATATCATCTACGCATAGACCTGGCTCATGATGCCACTGTTGGGGAACGTAGTATTTTAAATTTTTCCTACGATCACGCAAGATCTATCTACCAAATGCATAGCAACGAGAGGGAAGAGTGTGTCTACGTACCCTCGTAGACAGGGAGCGGAAGCGTCAAGTGACGCGGTTGATGTTGTCGAACTTCTTCACGATCCAACCGATCAAGCACCGAACGTACGGCACCTCCGCGTTCAGCACACGTTCAGCTTGATGACGTCCCACGAGCTCTTGATCCAGTTGAGCTTCACGGGAGAGTTTCGTCAGCACGACGGCGTGGTGACGGATATGATGTGTTCACCGGCGCAGGGCTTCGCCTAAGCTCCACGACGGTACGACCGAGGTGTGATTCTGTGGAGGGGGGCACCGCACACGGCTAAAACAATTCAACTTGTGTGTCTTTGGGTGCCCCCCTGCCCCCGTATATAAAGGAGCAAGGGAGGGAGGCCGGCCAACTCCTCCTGGTGCGGCTAGGGAAGGAGTCCTACTAGGAATAGGATTGCAATCCTATTCCTAGTAGGATTCACCAAAAGGAAGAAGGGGGAAAGGAATAGGAGAGGTGGCCCCCCCCAATCCTAGTCCAACTAGGAACCCTAGGTGGGGGCGCCGGCCAGCCCTATGGGCTGCCTCTCTCTTTCCCTTTAGGCCCACTATGGACCATCCGCTCTCGTAGGGGGTTCCGGTAACCCCCTCCGGCAATCCCGATAAATCCGAAACTTTTCCGTAACACTTCTGGTGTCCGAATATAGTCGTCCAATATATCAATCTTTATGTCTCGGACATTCCGAGACTCCTCGTCATGTCCGTGATCTCATCCGGGACTCCGAACTACCTTCGGTACATCAATACTCATAAACTCATAATACCGATCGTCATCAAACGTTAAGCGTGCGGACCCTACGGGTTCGAGAACTATGTAGACATGACCGAGACTCATCTCCGGTCAATAACCAATAGCGGAACCTGGATGTTCATATTGGCTCCTACATATTCTACGAAGATCTTTTATCGGTCAGAACCGCATAACAACATACGTTGTTCCTTTTGTCAAACGGTATGTTACTTGCCCGAGATTCGATCGTCGGTATCTCTATACCTAGTTCAATCTCGTTACCGGCAAGTCTCTTTACTCGTTCCGTAACACATCATATCGTGACTAACTCATTAGTCTTTTGCTTGCAAGGCTTATTGTGATGTGTGTTACCGAGAGGGCCCAGAGATACCTCTCCGACACTCGGAGTGACAAATCCTAATCTTGATCTATGCCAACACCACGAATACTTTCGGAGACACCTGTAGAGCATCTTTATGATCACCCAGTTACATTGTGACGTTTGATAGCACACAAGGTGTTCCTACGGTATTCGGGAGTTGCATAATCTCATAGTCATAGGAACATGTATAAGTCATGAAGAAAGCAATAGCAGTAAAACTAAACGATCATAGTGCTATGCTAACGGATGGGTCTTGTCCATCACATCATTCTCCTAATGATGTGATCCCGTTGATCAAATGACAACTCATGTCTATGGTTAGGAAACATAACCATCTTTGATCAATGAGCTAGTCTAGTAGAGGCATACTAGGGACACTCTGTTTTGTCTATGTATTCACACATGTACTAAGTTTCCGGTTAATACAATTCTAGCATGAATAATAAACATTTATCATGATATAAGGAAATATAAATAACAATTTTATTTATTGCCTCTAGGGCATATTTCCTTCAAAACTCAGCGAAAAACGCAAAACACGGACGGAAAACTCTTCCCCTTTATTTCAAAAAATGAGTCGCGCGGCCGCGAGATCGACTCGAGAAGGCAGATACAAAGGAGGCAAAGGCGAATGGCAAAGGGAGGGGCCACGTCCGGCCCCTGAGCAGGTCTTCGGTCTTCTCCCCAACGCGGAGCGTAGTGCTACCACCGGCGGGTCTGGGCATAGCCATTGGAGGGCAGTGTCGACGGCCAGCGCGGAGCATGGTGCTTCCACTAGGACGTGGGAGGGAGCCCCCGTGAGGCCCTAGGGCGGCGCTCCGGGGGCTCTGGGGCGTGTACAGCCCTACTCATTATTACGTGAGAGTGTCACGAGCGGAGATCTTCTGATGTGCCCGCCCCTTCACTTTGAGGGCCCCGCCCCACGCTAGTCCGCTCCCGCCATGAACTCACCAGAAGGCGGCGTTCATGAGGTGGGACACTGCGCATGGTGGGGGGATGGGACCTTGGCTATAGGCCCCCTGCCGAGCACTAGGCACACCGCTTACGCGATCTCCGGGCATGCTTCGCCCCTGGGGGGCTAACTTCATCCGGAGACACGGCGTCCTAAGGTGCGAGGGGGACCCCGCCCCACTCACGCTCCTAATAACCCCTGAGCCCTCCTGATCAGGGTCGGGCCCAGAGGGTACGGGATTAAGTGAGCGAGGGGACGGAGCCGCGGTCTTGGGCCCTCCAAGCGTGCGTAGGACGGCCTGCCGTACCGCCTCCAGACGCACCCTCCGTAGCCCGGGGGATGGTACGCTGGAAGGCGTGGCATCTTGAGTCTGAACGGAGGGAGAGGAGGCCCCTCCCCACGCGCATCATACCCGCCGCCGGCGAGCCCTTGGTGAAATCCAGGGCGGGCTCATGCGCGACGGGTCACGCGCGAGGGGACGAGGGTCTGACCCGGGCCTTCCCTCCCCTTCTGTCTTGACGGCGCCTGGGGTGCTTCCCTGGCCTGCCGAGGCTCGTGGCCACATACACCGTTGGCCTGAGGCCCACGGCCAGTGCCACGAGTGCCGACCCCCGCAGGCACCCGCGCGCGTTTCATTCATGCTCCATGGCCATTGGCGGTGGCGGCGGAGGGTCAAGGGCTAAGAGCGTGGGGTCGGCCTCCCAACCTTTTGCCCCTGAACCCCCTTGCACCGGTGCCTGATCGCACCCAGCGCCAGGTGTAGTCCTGTGGTTGCCTCCTGATGGTTCCCCGGCAGGGGCGGTGCTTGGGTACAAAGGGTCTCTTGGCAGAGGGGCGGCGTCATACGCAGGGTTCAGGGGGTCGTACCCCATGTCGCCTTCGTAAATCACCGCCGGTCTTGCCCATACGGGCGACCGGGCGCGGCCGTCGTAGCCTCCGGTTCCTGGTGTCGTCGTGCGGAAGCAGAATGGCTCGGCCCCGGTGCTAGCGGCATCGAGGAGCTCGGCCACCCTGAAGAGCAGTGCGTCGTGTCCGGCGTCGAGAAACCGGCACCTTAGCAACTCCCTTGCCACCAGTAGCGCGGCCCTCATGTTTGCCATTTCGCGCCGGTCCCGCGAACTCGCCACCGCCCTCATGTGGGCGGTGGGTGTTGTCGGTCCCCGGGCGGCAGGTCGATGACGCTCATTGTGCAATCAGCCCCAATCAAGGTCGGGTGACGGCGAGTCCCGTGGCCAAAGGGCGACGCTCGAGTGGTGCGAGCGCCACGGGCTTCCGCGCGCACTTGATGCGCCTCCGCCATCAGGGTCGCGATCCGTCGGGGCGGGGTGAAGCAAGGTCGACGGACGAGGACGGTACGAGGTCGTCGGAGAGGCGAGATTTCGACACGCCCCCTACCTGGCGCGCCAAATGTCAGATTACGGGCTCCGCAAACCCAAGAAGTTCGAACACAGGGGCGTGAACGAAGATCTCTCCCACTCACGTCTACCTAGCGTCTCGCCCTCGTCCGATGAAGAGATTCTAGCGAACAACAAGTAAAACACACACGAATTTACCCTGGTTCAGGCAAACTTGCGGTGTAAAACCCTACTTCCTGCTTTGGTGGAGTAGCCTCGGGAGGGCTTGAGTATGAACGAGTACAGTGGTTCCCGAGCTGAGGAGGGTCAGTAGGCAAGGGTTCTTGCTCCTTTGTGCGAGGGCGGAGTCTCTGAATCTGATCAACTTGCCTCCATAGTGGAGACCCTAGCTACTTATATAGGCGGCTAGGGTCCTCTTACCCCGAAATGTTTAGGCAGGAAGGGATCCCACAACGGCCATTTTGAGCGGGAACACAAGGACGTTCCTATCCTGACAAAAGCGGTCTTCGCCTGGAAAGGGATCAGGCGGTGACGCGGTGGTGGGCTCGGTGGTGACACCCTCCCTGTCGTCCTTGCGGTCTTCGGTCTTGTTGCACCAAAGGGGAAAACTTTGTCCTGCTCCTCGAGAACCTGCACCTGCACTGTCTTCTTTGCACCAAAACGGCAACTGCGCCGCTGGCACGCGCTGGCATCCGCCGGCGCGGTGCATCACTGCTCGCGTCACTGCCTCCTCCTAAGGTAGGCTTGGCCTTGGATTCTCCGCCCCTCCGAGCAACCTAGCCGAGGCCGGTCCTGAGGGGGTCTTGACGCCAATCTCCTCGCGAGGTCTAGCCCCCTCGCGAGGGTCTTGAGCAGCTGGTCGATCAGCTGGGCCGTACCAAGCCGTAGTAGGAGCGCGTCGCGGCCCGCAGACAGGCAAGTCTGGGTACCCTAGTTCCCAGGACGCCGACAGAATCCTACAAAATGTGTGGATTGATGCATTATGTTGGGAAATTTGGAAACCACACACTAGGGCTTGTTTTGATAACAAACTAGTCAACTCACCTGGTGAATTCGTGTGCTATGCATGTTCCTATTGGGAAACGTAGCATGCAATTTCAAAAAAATACTACGCTCACGCAAGATCTATCTGGGAGATGCATAGCAACGAGAGGGGGAGAGTGTGTCTATGTACCCTCGTAGACCAAAACCGGAAGTGTTTGACAACGCGGTTGATGTAGTCGAACTTCTTCTCGTTCCGACCAATCAAGCACCGAACGTACGGCACCTCCGAGTTCTGCACACGTTTAGCTCGATGACGTACCTTGAACTCTTGATCCGGCAAAGTGTCGACGAAGTAGATGAGTTTCGTCAACACGACAACGTGGTGACGATGATGGTGAAGTGATCCACGCAGGGCTTCGCCTAAGCACTACGAGAATATGTCCGGAGGCATAAACTGTGGAGGGGGGGGGGGGGCGTCGTACACGGCTAACAATTGTTGGTGTGTGTTCTAGGCGCCCCCTCCCCATGTATATATAGGTGGGAGGGGAGGAGAGGCAGCCAAGGGGGCGCCCCAAGTAGAAGGAATCCTACTTGGGGTCCTCTCCAATTCGGCCAACCCCCTTTCCTATTCCCATTCGGAGTAGGAAGGGAAGAGGGGAAGGGGGAATCCTATTCCCGTTTTCCTTTCCTCCTTCCCCATTCCTTCTCCAATTTGGCCAGCCCATATGGCCGGGCGCACCAGCCCCTTTTGTGGCTGGTGCATTTCCCTTTTGGCCCATAAGAGCATCTCCAACAGCGGCGCAAAAAGCCGCGCGCTAAACTTCCGTTTTCGCGCGCGCGGGGCAGAATGGCGCGCTCCAGCGGCGGCGGGAAAACCGCGCGCGCGGGAACCGCTTGCGCGCGCGCGCGAAATGGCGGCCTCTTGCGCGCCATTTTTGCGGCGCCTCCTCCCGCGCGCCTATAAAACGCAGCACGCGCGCTCCCTCGCTCCACAGCTCCACCGCTCCCTCTCTCCCTGCCTCTCGCGCCACTGCTTCAGAGCGCCGCCGCCCCAGAGCGCCGCCACCGCTCCAGAGCGCCGCCGCACCAGAGCGCCGCCGCCGCCGCCGATGCGCCACCATGCCGCCGCGCCACCGTTCTTCATCGGGCTAACGCGGCGTCCGCGAGCGCCCGAACGGCGGCGGGTTCTACGCCGAGATACACTCCGGGATCTCCGGCTTAGTCTCGGAACCTACGAGACGGCGCACAAGGCCGCCCGTGCGTTCGACGCGGCGGCGTGGCGCCTAGGAAGGCCGCGCCGCCAAATGAACTTCGACGACGTCCACACGCTCGAGCAGGCGTTAGAGCTCGCCCCGCCGCCTCGTCTAAACTCCGCACGAGACCGTGCAGAGCACACTGCGCTGCAGAACCGCCTCCTCGTTGCCCAGGAGGACGAGCGGCGCATGGCGGAGTGGCGCCGGCTCCACCCGAAGGACGTCGCCTACGAGCAGCAATATTGGGCAAGTCGTCGCGAGGAGGACACGCGGCGGCGCCGCGAGGAGCGGTTGGAAAGGCGTCGTCGGAAGGCATTAGCGTGTCAGCAGTCCGCCCTCCGCGATGCAGGCGGGAGGTCCTTCTTCGCTCCAGAAGATGAGCGTTGGTTGGACATCTGGCTGTCGACCTTCGACGACACCTACGACGAAGCCGATGATGGTGCAGATGACGGGAGCGACTGGGATTAGTTTTTTTTATGTTTTCGAACTATCTAGCGCCGAACTATCTATCTATGTTTTCGAACTACCTATCTAGTTGCAATATGTAAAATAACTTTGTATCCTTTTTATTTTAATGCAATTTTATGTATTAAAAAATATTGTGTGCGCGCTGCATTTTTGGGCACTGCTCGAGCGGCGCGCGCGCGCTGCATTATAGCGCGGCTGTTGAAGCTAGTGCCTATCCCCGCGCTATACCTGCCGAAGTGCGCGCGGCAAACGATTTTTTGGGCGCGGCGCGCAGCGCGGCTGTTGGAGATGCTCTAAGGCCCATATCTTTTGTCGGGGGTGCCGGGAACCCCTTCCGGTGACCCGGTAAGTACCCGGTGCATCCCGAAACACTTCCGGTGTCTGAATACCATCGTCCTATATACCAATCTTTACCTCTCGACCATTTCGAAACTCCTCGTCATTTCCATGATATCATCCGGGACTCCAAAAAACATCCGGTCACCAAATCACATAACTCATTTAATACAATGTCGTCATCAAACGTTAAGTGTGCGGACCCTATGGGCTCGAGAACTATGTAGACATGACGAGACACCTCTCCGGTCAATAACCAATAGCGGAACCTGGATGCTCATATTTGAAGGAAATATGCCCTAGAGGCAATAATAAAGTTGTTATTTATATTTCCTTATATCATGATAAATGTTTATTATTCATGCTGGAATTGTATTAACCATAAACTTGATACATGTGTGGATACATAGACAAAACACAATGTCCCTAATAAGCCTCTACTAGACTATCTCGTTAATCAAAGATGGTTGAGTTTCCTAACCATAAACATGTGTTGTCATTTGATGAACAGGATCACATCATTAGGATAATGATGTGATGGACATGACCCATCCGTTTAGCTTAGCATAATGATCGTTTAGTTTTATTGTTATTGCTTTCTTCATGACTTATACATGTTCCTCTGACTATGAGATTATGAAACTCTCGAATACCGGAGGAACACCTTGTGTGCTATCAAATGTCACAACGTAACTGGGTGATTATAAAGATGCTCTACAGGTGTCTCGGAAGTTGTTTGTTGAGTTGGCATAGATCGAGATTAGGATTTGTCACTACAAGTATCGGAGAGGTATCTCTGGACCCTCTCGGTAATGCACATCACTATAAGCCTTGCAAGCAATGTGACTAATGAGTTAGTTAAGGGATGATGCATTACAGAACGAGTAAAGAGACTTGTCAATAACGAGATTGAACTAGGTATGATGATACCAACGATCGAATCTCGGGCAAGTAACATACCGATGACAAAGGGAATGACGTATGTTGTTATGTGGTTTGACCGATAAAGATCTTCATAGAATATGTAGGAGCCAATATGAGCATCCAGGTTCCGTTATTAGTTATTGACCGGAGATGTGTCTCGGTCATATCTACATAGTTCTCGAACCCGTAGGGTCCGCACGCTTAACGATCGATGACGATTGTATTATGAGTTATGTGTTTTGGTGACCGAAGTTTTTTCAGAGTCCCGGATGAGATCACAAACATGACAAGGAGTCTCGAAATGGTCGAGAGGTAAAGATTCATATATTGGAAGGTTGTATACGGATACCAGAATGGTTCCGGAGAGGTTTGGGGATTTATCGGAGTATCGGGAGGCTATCAGAACCCCCCGTAAAAGTTAATGGGCCTATTGGGCCATAGTGGAGAGAGGGAGGCTTCCACAGGAGGTGGCGCGCGCCCCGCCCCAAAGCCCAATCCGAATGACACAAGGGGTGGGGGAGCGGCCCCCCTTTCCTTCTCCCTCTCCCTCCTTTCCCCTTTCCCCTCTCCATTGGAAGGAAGGAGGGGGGCGAATCCTACTAGGAACGGAGTCCTAGTAGGACTCCCCTCTCTTGGCGCACCCCCCTTGGGCCGGCCTCCTCCTCCCCCCTCCTTTATATATGTGGGCAGGGGGCACCCCAAAGGCACAACAATTATTTCTTAGCCGTGTGCGGTGCCCCCCTCCACAGTTTACTGCTTCGGTCATAAATGTCTTTTATTCATCTAGAATTGTATTAACCGGAAACTTGATACATGTGTGAATACATAGACAAAACAGAGTGTTCCTAGTATGCCTCTACTAGACTAGCTCGTTAATCAAAGATGGTTATGTTTCCTAACCATAGACATGTGTTGTCATTTGATGAACGGGATCACATCATTAGGAGAATGATGTGATGGACAAGACCCATCCGTTAGCTTAGCATTATGATCATTTAGTTTTATTGCTATTGCTTTCTTCATGACTTATACATGTTCCTCTAACTATGAGATTATGCAACTCCCAAATACCGGAGGAACACCTTGTGTGCTATCAAACATCACAACATAATTGGGTGATTATAAAGATGCTCTACAGGTGTCTCTGAAGGTGTTTGTGGTGTTGGCATAGATCGAGAATATGATTTGTCACTCTGAGTGTCGGAGAGGTATCTCTGGGCCCTCTCGATAATACACATCATAATAAGCCTTGCAAGCAAACGACTAATGAGTTAGTCATGAGATGATGTATTATGAAACGAGTAAAGAGACTTGCTGGTGACGAGATTGAACTAGGTATGATGATACCAACGATCGAATCTCGGGCAAGTAACATACCGTTGACAAAGGGAACAACGTATGCTGTTATGCGGTTTGACCGATAAAGATCTTCGTAGAATATATGGGAACCAATATGAGCATCCAGGTTCCGCTATTGGTTATTTACCGGAGATGAGTCTCGGTCATGTCTACATAGTTCTCGAACCCGTAGGGTCCGCACGCTTAACGTTCGATGACAATTTGTATTATGAGTTATGTGATTTGATGATCGAAGTTTGTTCGGAGTCCTGGATGAGATCACGGACATGACGAGGAGTCTCGAAATGGTCGAGAGGTAAAGGTTCATATATTGGAAGGCTATATTCGGACATCGGAAAGGTTTCGAGTGATTCGGGTATTTTTCGGAGTACCGGGGAGTTACGGGAATTCGTGTGGGGAGTCAATGGGCCTTAGTGGGAAGGAGATGCAACAGCCAGGAGGTGGCGCGCGCCCCTCCCAAGCCCAGTCGGAATGGACAAGGGGTTTGGGGCGTGGTCCCCCTCTCCCTTCCTTCTCCCCTCCTCCTCCTTTCCCCCTTCTTCTAGTTGGACTAGGAAAGGAGGAAACCTACTCCTACTAGGAGTAGGAATCTTACTCCCTTAGCGTGCCCCTCCTAGGGCCAGCCTCCTCCTCCCTCCCTCCATTATATACGTGGGGAGGGGGCACCCCATAGACACACAAGTTGATTTGCAAGCCGTGTGCGGTGCCCCCCTCCACAGTTACACACCTCGGTCATATCGTTGCAGTGCTTAGGCAAACCCTGCACCGGTAACTTCATCATCACTGTCACCACGCCGTCATGCTGGCGAAACTCTCCCGTGATGCTCAACTGGATCAAGAGTTCGTGGGACGTCATCGAGCTGAACGTGTGCTGAACACGGAGGTGCTATACATTCGGTGCTTGGATCGGTTGGATCACGAAGACGTTCGACTACATCAACCGCGTCACTAGACGCTTCCACTTTCGGTCTACGAGGGTACGTGGACACACTCTCTCGCTCGTTGCTATGCTTTTCCTAGATAGATCTTGTGTGATCATAGGTAAATTTTTTGAAATACTATGTTCCCCAACAATGGCATCATGAGCCAGGTCTATGCATAGATGATATGCACGAGTAGAACACAATGAGTTGTGGGCGATAATAGTCATATTGCTTACCAGCATGTCATACTTTAATTCGGCGGTATTGTGAGATGAAGCGGCCTGGACCGACATTACGCATACGCTTACGCGAGACTGGTTTCACCGTTACGAGCACTTGTTGCTTAAAGGTGACCAGCGGGTGTCTGTCTCTCTCACTTTAGTTGAATCGAGTGTGACTACACCCGGTCCTTGTCACTTTAGCACACTTGACGAAAAATTGTTGTGGTTTTGTATGCGTAGGTAAGAACGGTTCTTGCTAATCCCGTAGTAGCCACATAAAACTTGCAACAACAAAGTAGAGGACGTCTAACTTGTTTTTGTAGGGCATGTTGTGATGTGATATGGTCAAGATGTGATGAGTTATACATTATTGTACGAGATGATCATGTTTTGTAGATTATCAGCAATCGGCAGGAGCCTTATGGTTGTCTCTTTATTGTATGAATTGCGAAGGCGATGTAATTGCTTTACTTTATCACTATGAGTTAGCGATAGTAGTAGTAGCAATAGTTGGCGAGACAACCACGATGCTACGATGAAGATTATGGTGTCAAGCCGGTGACGATGGAGATCATGACGATGCTTTGGAGATGGAGATCAAAAGCACAAGATGATGATGGCCATATCATGTCACATATTTTGATTGCATGTGATGTTTATCTTATTATGCTTCTTATTTTGCTTAGTACGGCGGTAGCATTATAAGATGATCCCTTACAAAATTTCAAGGTACAAGTGTTCTCCCTGAGTATGCACCGTTGCGAAAGTTCGTCGTGCCGAGACACCATGTGATGATCGGGTGTGATAAGCTCCACGTTCAAATACAACAGGTGTAAGACAGTTTTGCACACGCAGAATACTCGGGTTAAACTTGACGAGCCTAGCATGTACAGACATGGCCTCGGAACACTGGAGACCAAAAGGTCGAGCATGAATCATATAGTAGATATGATCAACATAAGATGTTCACCATTGAAAACTACTCCATCTCACGTGATGATCGGACATGGTTTAGGTGATTTGGATCACGCGGTCATTTAGATGACTAGAGGAATGTCTATCTAAGTGGGAGTTCTTTAGTAATATGATTAATTGAACTTTAATCTAGCATGAACTTAGTCCTGATAGTATTTGCAAATTATGTTGTAGATCAATAGCTCGCATTATAGCTCCCCTATGTCTTTTTGATATGTTCCTAGAGAAAACTAAGTTGAAAGATGTTAGTAGCAATGATGCGAACTAGGTCCGTGATCTGAGGATTATCCTCATTGCTGCACAGAAGTATTATGTCCTTGATGCACTGCTAGGTGACAAACCTATTGCAGGAGCAGATGCAGATGTTATGAACGTTTGACAAGCTCGGTATGATGACTACTTGATAGTTTAGTGCACCATGCTTTACGGCTTGTATCTAGGACTTCAAAAACCTTTTGAACGCCACGGAGCATATGAGATGTTCCAAGAGTTGAAAATAGTATTTCAGACTCATGCCCGTGTCGAGAGGTATGAGACCTCTACAAGTACTTTGCCTACATGATGGAGGAGAATAACTCAACCAATGAGCATATGCTCAGAATGTCTGAGTACTACAATCGCTTGAATCAAGTGGGAGTTAATCTTCTAGATAAGATAATGATTGACACAGTTCTCTAGTCACTATCACCAAATTACTAGAACTTCATGATGAACTATAATATGCAAGGGATGACAAAAACGATTCCCGAGCTTTTCGTGATACTGAAATCAACGAAGGTAGAAATCAAGAAAGAGCATCAATTGTTGATGGTTAACAAGACCACTAGTTTCAAGAAAAGGGCAAGGGGAAGAAAGGGAACTTCAAGAAGAATGACAAGCAAGTTGTCACTCCTGTGAAGAATCCCAAAGCTGGACCTAAGCCTGAAACTGAGTGCTTCTAAACTGCAAATGAAATTGTCACTGGAAGCGGAAGTTCCCCGAATATTTGGCGGATAAGAAGGATGACAAAATGAACAAAGGTATACTTGATATACATATTGATAATGTGTACCTCACAAGTGTTCATAGTAGCCCCTTGGTATTTGATACTTGTTCGGTTGCTAAGCTTAGTAACTCGAAACAGGAGTTGCAGAATAAACAAGACTAGTTGAGGGTGAGGTGACGATGTGTGTTGGAAGTAGTTCCAATACTGATATGATCATCATTGCACACTCCCTATACTTTCGAGGTTAGTGTTAAACCTAAATAAATGTTATTTGGTGTTTGCGTTGAGCATGAACAAGATTGGATCGTGTTTATTGCAATACGGTTATTCATTTAAGTGAGAGAATAATTGTTATTCTGTTTACATGAATAAAACCTTCTATGGTCATACACCCAAGGTGAATGGTTTATTGAATCTCGATCATAGTAAATACACATATTCATAATATTGAAGCCAAAAGATGCAAAGTAGATAATGATAGTGCAAATTATTTGTGGCACTGCCGTTTAGGTCATATTGGTGTAAAGCGCATGAAGAAACTCCATGCTGATGGGCTTCTGGAATCACTTGATTATGAATCACTTGGTGCTTGCGAACCATGCCTCATGGGCAAGATGACTAAAACTCTGTTCTCCGGTGTAATGGAGTGAGCAACTGATTTGTTGGAAATCATACATACTGATGTATGTGGACCGATGAGTGTTGAGGCTCGCGGTGGGTATCGTTATTTTCTGACCTTCACTGATGATTTGAGCAGATATGGGTATATCTACTTGATGAAGCACAAGTCTGAATCATTTGAAAAGTTCAAAGAATTTTAGAGTGAAGTAGAGAATCATCGTAACAAGAAAATAAAGTTTCTACGATCTGACCGCGGAGGCGAATATCTGGTTATGAGTTTGGTCTTTGTTTGAAACAATATGGAATAGTTTCACAACTCATGCCACCTGGAACACCACAGCGTAATGGTGTGTTCGAACATCGTAACCGTACTTTATTAGATATGGTGCGATCTATGATGTCTCTTACCGATTTACCTCTATCGTTTTGGGGTTATGCTTTGGAGACAGCTGCATTCACGTTAAACAGGGTACCATCTAAATCCGTTGAGATGACGCCTTATGAACCGTGGTTTGGCAAGAAACCCAAGTTGTCATTTCTTAAAGTTTAGGGCTGCGATGCTTGTGTGAAAAAGCTTCAACCTGATAAGCTCGAACCCAAGTCGGAGAAATGTGTCTTCATAGGATACCCAAAGGAAACTGTTGGGTACACCTTCTATCATAGATCCAAAGGCAAGATATTCGTTGCTAAGAATGGATCCTTTCTAGAGAAGGAGTTTCTATCGAAAGAAGTGAGTGGGAGGAAAGTGGAACTTGATGAGGTACGTGTACCTTCCCCCGAATTGGAAAGTAGTACATCACAGAAACTATTTCTAGTGATTGCTACACCAATCAGCGAGGAAGCTAATGATGATGATCTTGAAACTTCAGATCAAGTTACTACTGAACCTCGTAGGTCAACCAGAGTGCGTTCCACACCAGAGTAGTACGGTAACCCGGTTCTGGAAGTCATGTTACTAGACCATGATGAACCTACAAACTATGAGGAAGCGATGATGAGCCCAGATTCCCCCAAATGGCTTGAGGCCATGAAATGATAGATCGGATCCATGTATGAGAACAAAGTGTGGACTTTGGTGGACTTGCTCGATGATCAACAAGCCACTGAGAATAAATGGATCTTCAAGAGGAGGACGGACGGTGATTGTAGTGTTACTATCTACAAAGCTCGACTTGTCGAAAAAAGTTTTTTTGACAAGTTCAAGGTGTTGACTACGATGAGATTTTCTCACTCGCAGCGATGCTTAAAGTCTGTCCGAATCATGTTAGCAATTGCCGCATTTTATGAAATCTGGCAAATGGATGTCAAAACTGCATTCCTTATGGATTCCTTAAAGAAGAAGTCGTATATGATGCAACCAGAAGGTTTTGTCGATCCTAAAGGTGCTAACAAAGTGTGCAAGCTCCAGCGATCCCTTGATGGACTAGTGCAAGCCTCTCGGAGTTGGAATATACGCTTTGATAGTGTAACCAAATCATATGGTTTTATACATACTTGCGGTGAAGCATGTATTTACAAGAACGTGAGTGGGAGCACTACAACCTTTTTGATAAGTATATGTGAATGACATATTGTTGATCGGAAATGATGTAGAATGTTCTAGAAAGCATAGAGGATTGTTTAAATTGAGTTTTTCAATAAAAGACCTCAGTGAAGCTGCTTACATACTGGGCACCAAGATCTATAGAGATAGATTAAGACGCTTGATAAGATTTTCAATGAGTACATGCCTTAATAAGATATTGAAGGAGTTCAAAATGGTCAGTCAAAGAAGGAGTTCTTGCAAGAGTTGTAAGGTATGAAGTTGAGTAAGACTAAAAACCCGACCACGGGAGAAGATAGAGAAAGAATGAAAGTCATTCCCTATGCCACAGCCATAGGTTCTATAAAGTATGCCATGCTATGTACCAAACCTGTTGTGTACCTTGCCATGAGTTTGGCAAGGAGGTACAATAGTGATCCAGGAGTAGATCACATGACAGCGGTCAAAATTATCCTTAGTTACTGGATGACTATGGAAATGTTTCTCGATTATGGAGGTGATAAAGAGTTTGTCGTAAAGAGTCACGCCGATGCAAGATTTGACACTAATCCAAATGACTCTAAGTATCAATCTGGATGCGTATTGAAAGTGGGAGTAATTAGCTTGTAACGCCCCGGACACACCCACCAGTGGTCGTTACTCCTCGCGAGATCTAGACTGGCCCCACATATCAATATTAGTCTTTTCTGCGCACTTTGTCCTCACTCGTGCGCACCCGGGAGCAACTTCCCGGTCGGCCACTCCTCCTGAAACTACTCCAAGCTGAGCACGCTTAACTTTGGAGTTCTATCCAAATGGGCTCCCGGAAAAGAAGGAATTCCTTATTTATATGAGTGGTCTAACATCCCTAATAAGCCATGCTACCACATAGCTAGAGCAGCTCCATGCAGAGCATTATTGACATAGAAATTTGCAAAATACATACAGATCTGAATGTAACAGACTCGCTGACTAAACTTCTCTCACGAAGCAAAATGTGATCACACCTTAGTACTCTATGGGTGTTAATCACATGGCGATGCGAAAAAGATTATTGACTCTAGTAAACCCTTTGGGTGTTGGTCACATGGCGATGTGAACTATAGGTGTTATTCACATAACGATATGAACTATTGGTATTAAATCACATGGCGATGTGAACTAGATTATTGACTCTAGTGCAAGTGGGAGACTGAAGGAAATATGCCCTAGAGGCAATAATAAAAGTTGTTAGTTATATTTCCTTATATCTCATGATAAATGTCTTTTATTCATGCTATAATTGTATTAACCCGAAACTTGATACATGTGTGAATACATAGACAAAACAAAGTGTCCCTAGTATGCCTCTACTAGACTAGCTCGTTAATCAAAGATGGTTATGTTTCCTAACCATAGACATGTGTTGTCATTTGATGAACGGGATCACATCATTAGGAGAATGATGTGATGGACAAGACCCATCCATTAGCTTAGCATTATGATCGTTTAGTTTTATTGCTATTGCTTTCTTCATGACTTATACATGTTCCTCTAACAATGAGAATATGCAACTCCTGAATACCGGAGGAACACCTTGTGTGCTATCAAACGTCACAACGTAACTGAGTGATTATAAAGATGCTCTACAGGTGTCTTCGAAGGTGTTTGTGGTGTTGGCATAGATCGAGAATAAGATTTGTCACTCCGAGTGTCGGAGAGGTATCTCTGGGACCTCTCGGCAATACACATCATAATAAGCCTTGCAAGCAAATGACTAATGAGTTAGTCACGAGATGATGTATTACGGAACGAGTAAAGAGACTTGCTAGTGACGAGATTGAACTAGGTATGATGATACCGATGATCGAATCTCAGGCAAGTAACATACCGTTGACAAAGGGAAAAACGTATGTTGTTATGTGGTTTGACCGATAAAGATCTTCGTAGAATATGTGGGAACCAATATGAGCATCCATGTTCCGCTATTGGTTATTGACCGGAGATGAGTCTCGGTCATGTCTACATAGTTCTCGTACCCGTAGGGTCCGCACGCTTAACGTTCGATGACGATTTGTATTATGAGTTATGTGATTTGATGACCAAAGTTTGTTCGGAGTCCTGGATGAGATCACGAACATGAAGAGGAGTCTCGAAATGGTCGAGAGGTAAAGATTCATATATTGGAAGGCTATATTCGGACATCGGAAAGGTTCTGAGTGATTCGGGTATTTTTTGGAGTACCAAGGAGTTACTGGAATTTTTTCGGGGAGTCAATGGGCCTTAATGGGCCTTTAAGGGTATTTTTCGGAGTACCAGGGAGTTACTGTAATTTTTTCGGGTATTTTTCGGAGCTCCCATGATCCCTTCTCACCCCGCGCCTACCCCTGAGGGGGAGCCCTTAAGGCAGCGTCGTCGTGTTATTTTTAACCCGGAGGTCTCGGTTGACGTTGTCAGTTCAGGATCTGGGTCTGACTCAGGAGATGATCCGGCAGCCCCGGCAGAGTCATAGAGCGTGTGAGTATCTCCCGTGGTCATGTGATGTACGGATGTAGTTGTATGAGCCATGATGTATCTTTGCATGTAGGCGAGTAGTCGCACCAGTCATGATGTCTATCTTTCATGTATGAGTCTATGTATAATTATGTTGGAGCTTTTTATTCGATCGTCGTGTTTCTTGGTTCGTTCGTTTTGCTCTTTCGGGTTTGTCACCGGCTTTTCTTCCCACGTTTGGATGTTGCTCATCGCGGTTGCTCTTATTGGAGAAAATAAACAGTAGGATGACGCGGGGAGGCAGCAGCACGGAGGCTTGTGAGGATGTCCCTGTTCGTCGCTCAGCAAGACAGGCAGGACACTCCCCCGAGCCTTATCCGCAGCCACCGCATCCACCGCCAAATCCACCCTCCAATGAACAAATTATGCGCTTGTTTGAAGAAAGAAGGAACAATGATCTGATTGAGCTATTAAAAAGTGTGCAAGCTATGGTTTGGCGGAATGGGAATCAAAATGGCCATCACTCCAAGCTGTCAGATTTTCAAAGGACTAAGCCTCCAAGTTTTAGTCAAGTGGTTGACCCTTTGGAAGCAGATGATTGGTTGCGAACTATTGAGAAGAAACTTGAAATTGCTCGCACAGACGAAGCGGACAAGGTTCCGTTTGCTACCCACTATCTTGAAGGAGTCGCTGCTATATGGTGGGATAATGCTAAAGCTTCGTGGCCTGCGGGAGAAGAAATCACGTGAACTAATTTCAAGGACCAATTCCTCAAGTACCATATTCCAGCTGGTATCACTCAAGGAAGTCTGTCAGTAAGCGAATATTTGCACAAGTTCAACCATATGGCCCGTTATTCCCTCTGTGATGTTGCCACAGAAGAAAGGAAGATCGACAGGTTCCTTGGAGGATTAATGTAATGCCCAGGATGGAGTTATACCTCCTATGTGTCGAGGCACGACTTAAAGGCATAAATCCATCCTAGAATGATCTCAAGTTCGGCAATCTTTGCACATCTCATGTAAAAGAGGGGATTGTAAACAGAAAATAGTTGGCTTACACTCGCCACGTCACAGAATTACAATTCAAGTCTCAAACATCATACATTAAGAACATCACAACCCTCTAAGGGCAAAATCCAAATGTCAAAGTACCAAACTTAGATAAATAAACCACAGGCGGATCGAATCCTAGTAAGAGTCTCCACTACTGATCATCCGGGTATCGCACATAGTACCTACTATGCTCCTCGTCGTACTCCCAATCCAGCTCGGTGCCATCACCTGGATAGCTCACAGCTGGACCTGCATCTGGTGTGTGAAGTAACTGTGAGCCACAGAGGACTCAGCAATCCCGTTTCCGGGTAACAAGACTAACTAAGCCTTTGGGAGAGGATAAGGCTGAAGAAAAGAATAAGTGTCTGCAGCAGCAACTAGCAACTAGCTTACGTGAGTGAGAGCGAGAAGAGAAAGCCTCGGCGAGAAGTGATCACGAAGTGATCCTAGCTACAAGCTCCACAAGCATAACCCCTCCGTGTTCAACTCCCGAATCCCTATTCGGAAATTGACGGTCACGGAACACACACTGGTAGTGTATTAGTAACATTGTGTCAAGTTATCTACAACCGGAATTAACAAGCTCCCATCTGCCACATAACCGCGGGCACGGCTTTCGAAAGTTCAAACCCTGCAGGGGTGTTCCAACTTGACCCATTACAAGCCCACGATCCGCGGAGTCGCAACTCCAAAGTGGGAAGACCTGAGTATTCTCGGAATCCCGTGCTCAAGATATACCGAACTAAGGTAAGGCTAATCCAGCAAATCCTCCCGGCGTGTCGACACCCTGATAATAGCCGCGCGTATCTAAGTCTCAGGACACGACCGGATGGGTGAAGCTACGGGTGTATGCCAGATACCTCGAGTTGCCTCAAGGCGGCCCCGCAGGCTCCCCGTTTCGGACCAACACTCATGTGGAGCACTGGCCCGGGGTTGTTGATTAAGAAAGAGGGTTAATTACTCCCTATGCAAGTTTAGTTTGTTATTAGGCAAATAGTACCAATGTTGGGACTTGCTGGAAAAGACTTAGCACTTAGCGGTTTATCGAGGGGGTCCCATACACCCCAACCGTGTTAGGAACGCATAATCAAGGAACATAACACCGGCTTATACGGATCCTAACGGCATGAGTGTAACAAATCACCAAGCAAAAGGCTTAGCCTTCCACCCTTGCCAATATATAGATGATTTCATTTAAGCAATTATATAGTGTGATATAACCCAACCAAACTTCAACATGAAGCAAGCATCTTCGATCTTCACCTGCAACTAGCAATGCTATAAGAAGGGCTGAGCGAAGCGTACTTAGCCAAGCAACGGTTTGCATAGGTAGGTTGGTTAAACATGGCAATTGGTTACAAGTAGGAGGCTGACAAGAAGATCATGGGCATCGAGGCAAAACTATAGATCGAAACTACTAGCAATAGGCAAAGATAGTAAGGTTATCGGGGTTCGGTCATCTTGCCTGAAGAGAAGTCGTTCGGATCGTAAGAAGGGTCCTCGTGCTCAACCTCATTGGTAACCTCATGCTCAACCTCGTACTCGGTCTCACCTTCCGGCTCTAAACACAACAATCACACCAAGCACAAATCAACAAGATGCAATGCGCACTCGAAAAAGATGGATGCATGAAGGATGCACTAAGGATGCACACGGAGCACGTAAAACATCACTCAAGCAAAACACCTCAAAACAAGGTAACAATCTGATATTATTGATCTACACGGAAAATCAATCAAGTTTGATATAAGATTCGCTGAAATCGAAGTTACGGGCTAAAAGTTATGCCCGAAACAAGAAATGAGCGAAAGCTGAAAATTACAGCAACATAGCATCTTCGGAGCTCAAAATAATTGAGCTACAGCACTCAAACAACATGGCAAAGGACATGAACACAAACTAGACATATACTACAGCAACTAAGTCCAAAAGTGCATCCCCAACGGAGCCACGGATCAATAGCAATGATCTTGGACATATTGAACTTGACAATAAAATTCTGGCAGCAGAATTTTATTGAAACTTTGGAGCAAAAGATAAACATGCTACAGCCACTTAAATGGACATGTGAGGACATGGACGGAAAGACAACAATATATACTACAAGGAACAATCAAGATCCACTCCAAAACTAACATGCTTTGTCCTAGAACATCACACGAACATGGCATCGGAACGTTACAGATTTCAGACTTAGTGAAAAACCACTAAGTCCTAAAACAGCAATTTCAACATGGCATCTAAAAGAGCATGTTTAAGTCACCTCTAAACTAAACATGTCAAGAGGTAAGCACCTCATCAAAATACACAGAAGGTGATCCCGAAACACACAAGCATGCATCATAGAGGTGAACACAACGATTGCAACGAGCTCAACAAGATGGCATTTCATAACAAGTGAAACAACATCACGGCCACATGGCACTTTGCAACGATGATAACAAGGCAAGAATAAATCTATCATGCTACCTAGCACATACAACACGTAGAGCATGGCAAGACGAACACGTGGAGATGTCATTTGCATCATTCGGACAAACGAGCTAAAAGATATCACATGGCAAGGTGGCATAAAAAATATCACATAGCAGCAGTTTATATCATGATGCACTCTTGCAACAGAAAAACAAGCACCTAAATGATCTCTAACATGCATGACAACAACTGATTAAACGTAGAGCACGATCCCACGAACGTCTGGACATATTATAAGCGCGAATCGGAGCAACAGACAAAAAGTTATGGCAGGTCAAACATTGCATCTCAGAACAAAAAAATAACAGGGACTTAGTGAAATTGGGGCAACCTCATATCTGGTCAACGGGCTGGAGAAGTCAACGGACGGTGGATCGGGCCCGGCGGAACAGTGCGGAATCCGGCCCGGCGAGGAGGCGGCGGCGGCCCGCGCGGATCTGGGCCCGCGGCGGCTGCGGCGGGGAAGCGGCGGCCCACGCGAGGAGGCGGCGATGCGGTGGAGGCGGTGGTGCGGCCCGCCCGACTGGAGGCTGGGCGAAGGAGGGAAGGTGGGCCTCGCGGCGGCGAGGAGGCCCAGTCGGGAGCTGCGGTCGAGGCGGACGGGCCGGGGAAGTGGGGACCTGGGCCGAAGCGCGGGAGGAATCGGCGAAGACGCGGAGGAAGTGGTCCACGCGGTGGCGAGCAGCTGGTGGAGCGATCGATCGGGCCTCTGCCCGATCCGATCGGAGGAGGGAGCGAGACCGAGGCGAGCTGCGCCTGGCTTCGACGCGCTGCGCGGGCGTTGACTTCGGGGATCGATCGGGAATTGATCCCCCGATCGACCCGGTCAGGCGAGGGTGGCTGGGATCTGCCAAGGCAGATGAGGATTTTTTGGATCTGAAGAAAAAAATGAGGGGAAGAGAGGAGGAAGGAGATAGAGATGCCAAAATTAGACTAGGGTCTAATATATAGCAGGATTTTTAGGGTTAGGGAGATTTAGGGGCGCTAGGAGCCCTCCGATCACGATCCGACGGATCCGATCGCGGGGGTAGTCTAGAAGGGCCTAGGAGAAGATAGAGGACTGCTGTAGGGGTGTTTCCGGGACACGAAGTGAAGGCACTTTGGACCCACACGAGCAACGGATGGGATAGCCAACGGAGTCCAAACGTGACGAGATTTGAGATGCGGGTTGCACACAACAAAACAACAACACACACAACAACTTCGCGGCACACCGGTAACGTTACATGCCCAAACACCAAAGTAGGCCTACGGGACGTCACAGACACGTGAGGGAGCTCCGGAACGCGAAACGGACAACGGGAAGGAACACGTGGAACCGGATGCAACCGACAACACAAAAGCGATGCAGTGCACATGTCTACATGATATGAATGAATGCCACACACTCACACAACAAAAACGACGAAACCCGAAAGACAAAGAACCCGGAATGGAAATAGATGAAGCCGGAGATATATTATATACCCAAAAGGGAAAGTATTACATCCGGGGCATTACAAACTCTCCTCTACTACAAAAAGATCTCGTCCCGAGATCTAGGACTGGAAAAAGGAAGGGTACTCGGAATGAAGATGATCTTCTCATTCCCAGGTAGCTTCTCGGTCGGTGTGATGTGACCACTTGACTTTCAGAAATTTGATGGACTTGTTGCGGGTCTTGCGTTCGATTTCTTCGAGAATAGCAACGGGATGCTCTCGGTAGGACAGGTCTTGTTGAAGATCAATCTCTTCAAACGGAATCATGCGCTCAGGTGCCTTGAAGCATTTGCGAAGTTGAGACACATGGAAGACATCATGAACATTGGCGAAGTTTGAAGGGAGCTCAAGTTGATAGGCTAGATCGCCTCTTTTGCCAAGAATCTTGAAAGGCCCGACGTATCTAGGAGCAAGTTTTCCTTTGATACCGAATCTTTGGGTGCCTTTCATCGGAGACACACGGAGATAAACATGATCATCAATGTTGAATGCCAAATCACGATGTTTGCCGTCATAGTAGCTCTTCTGACGTGACTGAGCGGCCTTGAGATTCTCACGTATGACTTTGCACATTTCTTCGGCTTCTGAGATCAAGTCATTGCCAAGGAGTTGACGTTCGCCTGTTTCAGACCAGTTGAGAGGGGTACGACACTTTCTGCCATAAAGAATTTCAAACGGTGCTTTGCCTGCACTTGCTTGAAAGCTGTTGTTGTAAGAGAACTCGGCAAATGGAAGGCAGTCTTCCCATTTCATGCCGAAGGAGATGACACAGGCTCTGAGCATGTCTTCTAGAATCTGATTCACGCGCTCGACTTGACCACTGGTCTGAGGGTGAAAAGCAGTGCTGAACCTGATCTTAGTGCCCATGGCGGACTGAAAGGAGTCCCAGAACCTTGATGTGAACAAGCTTCCACGGTCTGAGGATATAACTTGAGGAATGCCATGTAGGGACACAATTCTAGAAGTGTACAGCTCTGCAAGTTGAGCCGCATTGATTGATTCTTTGACTGGAAGAAAGTGAGCGACTTTGGTAAGCTTGTCAATCACCACAAAGATAGCATCATTTCCTCGCTTGGATTTAGGAAAGCCAGTGACGAAGTCCATTTCAATGTGGTCAAACTTCCACTCGGGAATAGGAAGAGGTTGGAGAAGACCGGCTGGACGTTGATGTTCTGCTTTCACTCTTCTGCACACATCACATTCATTCACGAATTGGGCAATCTCCCTTTTCATGCGTGTCCACCAGTAAGATTGCTTGAGGTCTTGATACATCTTGGAACTGCCAGGATGAATGGAAAGGAGAGAATCATGAGCTTCTTCCATTATGAGCTTCCTGAGATCACCTTTGGGAACAACGAGTCTGTCCTCGAAGAATAAGGTATCTCTCTCATCAACACAGAAGCACTTGTATTTTGGAGTGCCCTTTGCAATCCCATGTTTCACCTTCTTCACCATGGTATCACTGAGCTGGGCCTCACGGACTTGGTCTTCCAAGGTAGGAGCAATTTGGAGATTTGCGAGAAAACCCTGCGGAACAAGTTGGAGGTTGAGTTTCCTGAATGCTTCACAAAGCTTAGGCTGATACGGCTTGATAAGAAGGCTGTTGCAATATGCCTTTCTGCTCAAAGCATCTGCAATCACATTCGCCTTGCCAGGAGTGTATTCGATGCTGGGGCTATACACTTGGATCATTTCAACCCAACGAGTCTGATGGAGGTTCAGATGCGGCTGTGTGAAGATGTACTTCAAGCTCTTGTGATCGGTGAAGATGTCGACCTTTCTGCCCAACAACAGATGTCTCCACGTAATCAGAGCATGTACCACAGCTGCTAGCTCGAGATCATGTGTGGGATAGTTCTTCTCACTTGGCTTTAGCTGACGAGAAGTGTATGCCACAATTCTCTTATCTTGCATAAGCACACCACCAAGACCTTGAAGAGAAGCATCACAGAATACTTCATAGGGCTTGGATTCATCTGGAGGAGTCAGAACTGGAGCAGAGACAAGCTTTTCTTTGAGGGTTTTGAATGCCACTTCACACTCTGGAGACCAAAAGTATTTGACATTCTTCTGAAGCAGGTTGGAAAGAGTCTTGGCAATCTTGGAGAAGTTCTCAACAAACCTTCTGCAATAGCTGGCAAGACCCAGGAAACTGCGGAGCTGCTTGACGTTCTGAGGAGCTTCCCAGTTGACAATTGCTTCAACTTTCTCGGGATTAACTGCAATACCGTCAGCTGAGATGATGTGGCCCAGGTACAAAACCTTATCGAGCCAAAACTCGCACTTGGAGAACTTGGCATATAATTTATGCTCTTGGAGTCGATCAAGAACCAGACGTAAGTGCTTTTCGTGATCTTCTTCATTCTTGGAAAACACCAGAATATCATCCAGATACACAAGCACAAACTCGCCATTATAGGGGTTGAAGATTTAATGCATCATCCTTGAAAAGGTAGGAGGAGCATTGGCGAGACCGAAGGACATGACGGTATACTCGTATGAACCGTAGCTCGTTCTGAAGGCCGTCTTGGGAATGTCTTCCTCGCGAATGCGAATTTGATGATAGCCCATTCGGAGGTCAAGCTTAGAGAACACTTTAGCCCCTTTGAGCTGCTCAAAGAGTTCGTTGATGTTGGGGAGCGGATACTTGTTCTTAATCGTCTTCTTGTTCAATGGACGGTAGTCAACACAGAGACGCTCCGTGCCATCTTTCTTCTTGACAAATAAGACACCACAGCCCCACGGAGACGTACTAGGTCTGATGAGACCCATACTCTCCTGCTTATCAAGCTGCTTCTTCAATTCCTTCAATTCATCCGGAGAGAGCTTGTACGGACGCCGGCATGCTGGCTCAGTACCCGGCTCGAGTTCAATGACAAACTCCACCTGACGGTGTGGAGGCATGCCTGGAAGTTCTTCAGGAAAGACGTCTTGATATTCGTTCACCACCGGAATTTGAGATATGGCATTAATTTCGCCCTTATCATTGAGAGAGAAAAGCCGGATAGTGTTATCCCTTGAGGCAAAGATAATCACATCTTCATCAGAATAAGTCATCTTGACTTCCTTTTGAGCACAATCAATGTGAGCATCATGCTGAGAAAGCCAATCCATTCCGAGGATGAGGTCGATGTCAGAATTACCAAGAACCACCGGATTAGCCAGAAAGCGATAATCTCCCATGCGAATGGAAACATTTGGAGCATACACACTAGAAGACATACATCTCCCCGGAGAAATAACTTGCAACTTCTGAGGCAGACTTTGGACGTCAACATTATACTTGGATGCAAATGGTTGAGACATGAAAGAGCATGAAGCACCCGAATCAAATAACACTTTAGCTGGAAAAGAATTATCTGGAAGGTTACCCAAAATGATATCAGAAGAAGTCTCCGCTTGCGCTGCATTCATTAGATTGACCCTTGCAGCCTTTGGATCATGCCTGACAATAGCTGAACTCACAGGTGGAGGAGGAGGAAGACGCTTCGGATTCAGACAACGGTTGGCATAATGACCCTTCTGGCCACACTTGTTGCACACCACTTCTGAGAGAGGACGGAAATGAGAGCCACTTGACTTTGAGCCTTGAGACTGAAACTGCTTCTTCGACTGGTTGCTCGGGTTGGGTGGGTGGGAGAAACCACGACCACCAGAGTTCTTGTTGTTGGAGTTGTTGGAGTTGTTGTATGGAGCTCGAATCACTAGAGGAGGAGGAAGCCAGAATTTCTGATGCTTCGAGACCATCTGAGACGATGAGGAAGAGTGAACGGCATCTCGAATTCTCTTCTTAGAAGCCTCCATCTTAAGCTGAGCTGCTTCTTGTTTCAAAGCCATGTTATAGAACTTGTCGAATTCATCGGGCTCGAACAAAGTGAGAGCAAGCTGAAGTTCATCTTTGAGACCTCCACGGAACTGGTAGATTTTACTCTTGGCATCAGGAATGTCTTGCTTAGCATAGCGAGCGAGGTTTTGGAACTTGACATTATACTGATAGACTGTCATGGAGCCCTGCTTCAGGTTGCGGAATTGCTCACGCATACCCTCGATGACACTTGTAGGAATGTGGTGCGAGCAGAAATCCTTGCAGAAATTCTCCCAAGAGATCACTTGACCCGCCCTGGAGTCTTCATACTGCTGCCACCAGTCAGCTGCTTGGTCTTTCAGTTGGAAGGCTGCAAACTTCACATAATCATCTTCCTTCACGTTACTGCACTCAAAATGCTTCTTGATATCGGTTAGCCAATCTTCAGCATCAAGAGGGTCGACACAGTAACTGAAAGCTTTAGGATTGTTGGCCAAGAACTGGTTGAGGGTAGCATGGTGCTGCTGGAAGAAGTTGCCTTGGTTCCCTGGAACACCCTGATTAGCTTGCATAGCTTGCATCTGCTGCATCATCTGCATCATCAACTGAGTGTTCTGGGCTGTAGTCTGCATAATTGCTCTCCAAGCCTCAGGCGGAGGAGGAGGGGAAGGAGGATGTTCTGGAACCTCTTCCACCTCTGGGTTGGAGTTGGGAACCCTTTTCGGAGCCATCCTGTAAGAGATGACCACGAATCAGCAATTGATTGACAAAAGGTATAAGCTGAATCAATGGAATGAATTGCAACAAGTCTTCACAATAATCATTCGAACAATAAGAACGAATGAAATCATTCGAACAAGAGGAACGAATGAAATTCTTAGTTAAATGATAACATCAGTCTTCACGAGAAGCCACATAGGGGACAAAAGGATAAAATAAGAAAAACAACAAGGTACGGATGGGAACAAACACAAGAGAGGAGTTTCGTTCTAACATCTTTGTGCTGAAAGCATATGAACGCGTTACGAAAAGGTTTTGCAATCCCCGGATCAGCATAGCCAAGGACCCTTTAAGATGCAACTCCTAATAGTAACATCGGTCATATAACCCCTTCACTCAATGTAGAACCCCGAACTCACGCCTACGATCTACTGGATAAAACCCACCTATAGATTTCCGAAAGATTCCAGTTATGCAATCAGGTGTTGGGGATACACGGGAAGCACCACGCAATCAACTCTAACCTACATCCAGGTGTATCCATCCTTCAACACATAAGCAGTCTTTCTCGGAAACTGTGTACCTCGGACCTTCGAAAAGCATCCACTATAACAAGCTATGGCAATACTCCCGAACTACCTCCCCAGTACTGGGTGATATCGGGGTTATCTTGCCACTGGCCGTATAGGAGAGATTTTCGATGTCGGCCGTCTTAAGTATTTAGTACTGCCGCGATATGCTTGTGACAACAATACCCCGAAGCTCAACTCCTCGGTAACAGGAGGCATCGAGAACAATATCCTTGTCACAAGAACATCGAAACAATCCCAGAATACTCGCGGGATTCCTAAAAAAAAAATTGTGCAATTTTTGAAGATAGGAGAGACAAGAGTAGTCGTCAGGAGTCCTCACCAGAGAGAAAGGGGATGAGAAGCAAAGAAATCCTACTCTCCGATATAATATAGGACTCAAAAAGTTTTCAGTGTGTGTGCCTAGACTCAACCGTCAATGATTCGATCAAACAGTGGGGGCTCCTAGGTCGGAGAAGGCTCTGAATACCAACTTGTAATGCCCAGGATGGAGTTATACCTCCTACGTGTCGAGGCACGACTTAAAGGCATAAATCCATCCTAGAATGATCTCAAGTTCGGTAATCTTTGCACATCTCATGTAAAAGAGGGGATTGTAAACAGAAAATAGTTGGCTTACACTCGCCACGTCACAGAATTACAATTCAAGTCTCAAACATCATACATTAAGCACATCACAACCCTCTAAGGGCAAAATCCAAATGTCAAAGTACCAAACTTAGATAAATAAACAACAGGCGGATCGAATCCTAGTAAGAGTCTCCACTACTGATCATCCGGGTATCGCACATAGTACCGACTACGCTCCTCGTCGTACTCCCAATCCAGCTCGGTGCCATCACCTGGATAGCTCACAGCTGGACCTGCATCTGGTGTGTGAAGTAACTGTGAGCCACAAAGGACTCAGCAATCCCGTTTCCGGGTAACAAGACTAACTAAGCCTTTGGTTGAGGATAAGGCTGAAGAAAAGAATAAGTGTCTGCAGCAGCAACTAGCAACTAGCTTACGTGAGTGAGAGCGAGAAGAGAAAGCCTCGGCGAGAAGTGATCACGAAGTGATCCTAGCTACAAGCTCCACAAGCATAACCCCTCCGTGTTCAACTCCCGAATCCCTATTCGGAAATTGACGGTCACGGAACACACGCTGGTAGTGTATTAGTAACATTGTGTCAAGTTATCTACAACCGGAATTAACAAGCTCCCATCTGCCACATAACCGCGGGCACGGCTTTCGAAAGTTCAAACCCTGCAGGGGTGTTCCAACTTGACCCATTACAAGCCCACGACCCGCGGAGTCGCAACTCCAAAGTGGGAAGATCCGAGTATTCTCGGAATCCCGTGCTCAAGATATACCGAACTAAGGTAAGGCTAATCCAGCAAATCCTCCCGGCGTGTCGACACCCTGATAGTAGCCGCGCGTATCTAAGTCTCAGGACACGACCGGATGGGTGAAGCTACGGGTATCTGCCAGATACCTCGAGTTGCCTCAAGGCGGCCCCGCAGGCTCCCCGTTTTGGACCAACACTCATGTGGAGCACTGGCCCGGGGTTGTTGATTAAGAAAGAGGGTTAATTACTCCCTATGCAAGTTTAGTTTGTTATTAGGCAAATAGTACCAATGTTGGGACTTGCTGGAAAAGACTTAGCACTTAGCGGTTTATCGAGGGGGTCCCATACACCCCAACCGTGTTAGGAACGCATAATCAAGGAACATAACACCGGCTTATACGGATCCTAACGGCATGAGTGGAACAAATCACCAAGCAAAAGGCTTAGCCTTCCACCCTTGCCAATATATAGATGATTTCATTTAAGCAATTATATAGTGTGATATAACCCAACCAAACTTCAACATGAAGCAAGCATCTTCGATCTTCACCTGCAACTAGCAATGCTATAAGAAGGGCTGAGCGAAGCGTACTTAGCCAATCAACGGTTTGCATAGGTAGGTTGGTTAAATATGGCAATTGGTTACAAGTAGGAGGCTGACAAGAAGATCATGGGCATCGAGACAAAACTATAGATCGAGACTACTAGCAATAGGCAAAGATAGTAAGGTTATCGGGGTTCGGTCATCTTGCCTGAAGAGAAGTCGTTCGGATCGTAAGAAGGGTCCTCGTGCTCAACCTCGTTGGTAACCTCGTGCTCAACCTCGTACTCGGTCTCACCTTCCGGCTCTAAACACAACAATCACACCAAGCACAAATCAACAAGATGCAATGCGCACTCGAAAAAGATGGATGCATGAAGGATGCACTAAGGATGCACACGGAGCACGTAAAACATCACTCAAGCAAACACCTCAAAACAAGATAACAATCTGATATTATTAATCTACACGGAAAATCAATCAAGTTTGATATAAGATTCGCTGAAATCGGAGTTACGGGCTAAAAGTTATGCCCGAAACAAGAAATGAGCGAAAGCTGAAAATTACAGCAACATAGCATCTTCGGAGCTCAAAATAATTGAGCTACAGCACTCAAACAACATGGCAAATGACATGAACACAAACTAGACATATACTACAGCAACTAAGTCCAAAAGTGCATCCCCAACGGAGCCACGGATCAATAGCAATGATCTTGGACATATTGAACTTGATAATAAAATTCTGGCAGCAGAATTTTATTGAAACTTTGGAGCAAAAGATAAACATGCTACAGCCACTTAAATGGACATGTGAGGACATGGATGGAAAGACAACAATATATACTACAAGGAACAATCAAGATCCACTCCAAAACTAACATGCTTTGTCCTAGAACATCACACGAACATGGCATCGGAACGTTACCGATTTCAGACTTAGTGAAAAACCACTAAGTCCTAAAACAGCAATTTCAACATGGCATCTAAAAGAGCATGTTTAAGTCACCTCGAAACTAAACATGGCAAGAGGTAAGCACCTCATCAAAATACACTTGAAGGTGATCCCGAAACACACAAGCATGCATCATAGAGGTGAACACAACGATTGCAACGAGCTCAACAAGATGGCATTTCATAACAAGTGAAACAACATCACGGCCACATGGCACTTTGCAACAATGATAACAATGGAAGAATAAATCTATCATGCTACCTAGCACATACAACACGTAGAGCATGGCAAGACGAACACGTGGATATGTCATTTGCATCATTCGGACAAACAAGCTAAAAGATATCACATGGCAAGGTGGCATAAAAAATATCACATAGCAGCAGTTTATATCATGATGCACTCTTGCAACAGAAAAACAAGCACCTAAATGATCTCTAACATGCATGACAACAACTGATTAAACGTAGAGCACGATCCCACGAACGTCTGGACATATTATAAGCGCGAATCGGAGCAACAGACAAAAAGTTATGGCAGGTCAAACATTGCATCTCAGAACAAAAAAATAACAGGGACTTAGTGAAATTGGGGCAACCTCAGATCTGGTCAACGGGCTGGAGAAGTCAACGGACGGTGGATCGGGCCCGGCGGAATAGTGTGGAATCCGGCCCGGCGAGGAGGCGGCGGCGGCCCGCGCGGATCTGGGCCCGCGGCGGCTGCGGCGGGGAAGCGGCGGCCCACGCGAGGAGGCGGCGGCGCGGTGGAGGCGGTGGCGCGGCCCGCCCGACTGGAGGCTGGGCGAAGGAGGGAAGGTGGGCCTCGCGGCGGCGAGGAGGCCCAGTCGGGAGCTGCGGTCGAGGCGGACGGGCCGGGGAAGTGGGGACCTGGGCCGGCGCGCGGGAGGAATCGGCGAAGACGCGGAGGAAGTGGTCCACGCGGTGGCGAGCGGCTGGTGGAGCGATCGATCGGGCCTCTGCCCGATCCGATCGGAGGAGGGAGCGAGGCCGAGGCGAGCTGCGCCTGGCTTCGACGTGCTGCGCGGGCGTTGACTTCGGGGATTGATCGGGAATTGATCCCCCGATCGACCCGGTCAGGCGAGGGTGGCTGGGATCTGCCAAGGCAGATGAGGATTTTTTGGATCTGAAGAAAAAAATGAGGGGAAGAGAGGAGGAAGGAGATAGAGATGCCAAAATTAGACTAGGGTCTAATATATAGCAGGATTTTTAGGGTTAGGGAGATTTAGGGGCGCTAGGAGCCCTCCGATCGCGATCCGACGGATCCGATCGCGGGGGTAGTCTAGAAGGGCATAGGAGAAGATAGAGGACTGCTGTAGGGGTGTTTCCGGGACACGAAGTGAAGGCACTTTGGACCCACACGAGCAACGGATGGGATAGCCAACAGAGTCCAAACGTGACGAGATTTGAGAGGCGGGTTGCACACAACAAAACAACAACACACACAACAACTTCGCGGCACACCGGTAACGTTACACGCCCAAACACCAAAGTAGGCCTACGGGACGTCACGGACACGTGAGGGAGCTCCGGAACGCGAAACGGACAACGGGAAGGAACACGTGGAACCGGATGCAACCGACAACACAAAAGCAATGCAATGCACATGTCTACATGATATGAATGAATGCCACACACTCACACAACAAAAACGACGAAACCCGAAAGACAAAGAACCCGGAATGGAAATAGATGAAGCCGGAGATATATTATATACCCAAAAGGGAAAGTATTACATCCGGGGCATTACAATTAAATCAACACCTCAGGAGTGCTCTATGCATGCTCGACTTTCTAGATTTTTTGTCTGTGGTAAACAAGGCCCTCATCGCAAAAAGAGAGTACAATCCTGTGCAAGATAACCGACCCACAAACAGTGACCACAAGCGTAAATTCGAGCCGAAGAAGGACGGACAACCCGTATAGAAGGCCCATACCAGGCAACAGACTCAAGTGGAGTACAAACCAAATTGGCAGCACAATGTGAACAAGACCACTACTCAAGTCAAGAATGTCGTGACGAGTCCAGTGCACGAGGAGTGTCAGCGCAACAACACCTGCTTTAATTGTGGACAGACCGGACATTATGCCAGGCAGTGTCCCAAGAAGACAAATGCCCCATTCCGGCCGCAAGTCAATCACATGGGGCCTGATACGTCTCTAACGTATCTGTAATTTTTTATTGTTCCATGCTATTATTTATGATGTTTTGGATGTTTAATGGGCTTTATTATACACTTTTATATTATTTTGGGACTAACCTTTTAACCCAAAGGCCCAGTACAGATTGTTGTTTTTGTGTGCCTATTTTAGGGTTTTATAGAAAAGGAATATCCAACGGAGTCCAAACGGAATGAAACCTTCGGGAGAGATATTTTTGGAGCGATACCTTCACGGGAGACTTGAGAACCATGGAATAGGGCACACGAGGCGTCCACGAGGGTGGGGGGCGCGCCTAGGGGGAGGGGGCGCGCCCCCATGCCTCGTGGGCCCCACGTTGCTCCCCCGATGCCCTCCTTCCTCCTATATATACCCATGTACCCTAAAAACATCGAGGCAACAGAGAAAACCCTAATTCCACCGCCGCAACCTTCTGTTCCCGTGAGATCCCATCTTGGGGCCTGTTACGGAGCTCCGCCGGAGGGGGGATCTTCCACGGTGTGCTCCTACATCAACACCATCGCCTCACCATGAGTTGTGAGTAGTTTACCACACACCTTCTGGTCCATAGTTAGTACCTAGATGGCTTCTTCTCTCTCTTTGGATCTCAATACTAAGTTCTCCTCGGTCCTCGAGGAGATCTATTCGATGTAATGTTTTTGCGGTGTGTTTGTTGAGATTCGATGAATTATGGGTTTATGATCAAGATTATCTATGAGGAATATTTGGTTCTTTTTTGAATTCTTTTATGTATGATTATAATATCCTTGCAAGTCTCTTCGAATTATCGGTTTGGTTTGGTCTACTAGATCTATAGTTCTTGCAATGGGAGAAGTGCTTGGCATTGGGTTCAATCTTGTGGTGTCCTTTCCCAGTGACAGTAGGGGCAGCAAGGCATGTATTGTATTGTTTCCATCGAGGATAAAAAGATTGGGTTTATATCATATTGCTTGAGTTTATCCCTCTACATCATGTCATCTTGCTTAAAGCGTTACTCTGTTCTTTTGAACTTAATACTCTAGATGCGTGCTGGATAGCAGTCGATGTGTGGAGTAATAGTAGTAGATGCAGAATTGTTTCGGTCTACTTGTCACAGACGTGATGCCTATATATAATGATCATGCCTAGATAGTCTCATAATTATTCGCTTTTCTATCAGTTGCTCGACAGTAATTTGTTCACCCGCCGTAGAATTCTGCTATCATGAGAGAAGCCACTAGTGAAACATATGCCCCCGGGTCCATTCTCAACATATCAATCTACAATCTACTTTACTTTGCTGCTTTTACTTTCTGTTCTTATATCCAAAATACCAAAAATATCAAACTATCCTATCTATCAGATCTCACTTTTGTAAGTGACCGTAAAGGGATTGACAACCCCTTATCGCGTTGGCTGCGAAGTTCTTATTTGTTTGTGCAGGTGCGAGGGACTCGCGCGTGGTCTCCTACTGGATTGATACCTTGGTTCTCAAAAACTGAGGGAAATACTTGCGCTACTGTGCTGCATGACCCTTTCCTCTTCGAGGGAATACAACGCAAGCTCGAGAAGTAGCAAGAAGAATTTCTAGCGTCGTTGCCGGGGAGGCTTACGCAAAAGTCATATACCAAGTACCTATCACAAACCCTTATCCTTCGCATTACATTTATTTGCCTCTCATTTTCCTCTCCCCCACTTCACCCTTGCCATTTTATTTGCCCTTCTTTTTGCCATGTGTTTACCGTTTGCTTGTTTCTTGTTTGCTTGTGTGTTGGTTTGCTTGCTTGTCACTATGGCTTGGAACAATACCAAATTGTGTGACTTCTCCAATACCAACAATAATGATTTTATTAGCACTCCGATTGCTCCTATTACCGATGTTGAATCTTGTGAGATCAATGCTGCTCTGTTGAATCTTGTCATGAAAGATCAATTTTCCGGCCTTCCTAGTGAAGATGCCACTACCCACCTAAACAACTTTGTTGATTTGTGTGATAGGCAAAAGAAGAGGGATACGGATAACGATATTGTTAAGTTGAAGTTATTTCTGTTTTCACTCAGAGATCATGCTAAAACTTGGTTTTTCCTCTTTGCCTAGAAATAGTATTGATTCGTGGAATAAGTGCAAAGATGCTTTTATCTCTAAGTATTTTCCTCTTGCTAAGATCATTGATACGTAATTGCCCTCACTACAAAAAAAAGACACATCCATGACATTTTGGGCCGAACGAAACTTTTTTCTGTCATACTTATGACACTTCTATGACAATAATTGTGACAAAACTATCTTAAAAAAAATTGTGAGAAAACATGGTATCATCATAGATGTGCTGGGGTCCTACTTCTATGACTAAAAATCATGACAGAAAATGGGCTTTTCGTCCTGGGCGGGCCGGAGACGCAGCTGCATGACATTCTTTGGGCCGTCCATGACGGAAAAAAACCGTGGTAGAAGCGAGGGCGAGGAAAATATCATGGTGTTCCCGGTTATGGTGGGTGGTCGGGGCCGAGCGATGCACATTTCTCTCGTACACCCACGCGCGTGGGTGCGAGGCGTTGGGCTCTAACTGAACCCGAGCGAGGCGTTGGGCTCTAACTGAACCCGAGCGATTGCACTGCAGGCTACGCGTTACTGAACCCGAGCGATCGATCAATGGCTGTTAACTGAACCCGATCGAGCGATTCCTTCGGTACTGCTGCTAACCGAAGCCGATCGATGCTGCCTCTGCATGAACAGTGAGCGTTGCTGGGGGGTTTGGATGAACAGTTCCCGGTGGGGGTGGCTGAACAGGACCCCGTGGTGTTGCCTCTGCATGAACAGGACCCCGTTCGATCGAGCCGGTTGGGGCTGCATGAACAGGACCCCGTGGAGGGCTGCATGAACAGGACCACCCCATGGAGGGCTGCATGAACAGTAGATGGTGGAGGGCTGGATGAACAGTAGCCCGTGGAGGGGTGGTTGAACAGGAGCCCGCGGAGAGGGCTGGTTGAACAGTAGCCGGTGGAGTAGCGCGCGGTGGAGGCTAAACACTCGCAGGTGGAGGCTGGAGGAGGTCGACGGTGAATGAACAGTAGCCCAAGGAGGCTAGAGGGGGTCAACGGTGGTGATGAATAGTATCCCGTGGAGTCCCATTTTGCGGATGCCACACCCCTCCCAATGAACAGGACCCCCATTTCGACCGTAGCGCTACAACACAAGTCCATTTCCTCCGTTTTGTGGTATGCCACACCCCTCCGATGAACAGGAACCCCGTTTCGACCGTAGTGCTCCAACACAAGTCTGTTTCCTTCGTTTTGTGGTACGCCACACCCCTCCCGATCAACAGGACCCCGTTTTGACCGTAGGAGGTCCGTTTCCTTTGTTTTGCGTTACGCCAGACCCCTCCCGATGAACAGGATCCCGTTTCGAATGTGGCCGATCGAACACAAGGTTGTTTCCTCCGTTCTGCGATACGCCATGCCTCTATTCCATCGGCTGTTCTATCCAAGCCCTCCCGATGAACACGATGACGCATTCCGTTTCGACCCAGCCGGTTGGCTCCCCATGAACACGACGACGACGCTGTTTCTCCGTTCCGACCCAGCCATGTACACGAGCCCTGGCCGTACGTATGCGTGAGTAGGTGTTCGAGACCCTGCCCGTATGTACGTCCGTGGCCGTATTTTCTTTCTTGCACACTTGCCGCTGTACGTACGTGTACATGCTACGTGCGCGCCTCTACTACGACACATGCGCGCCTCTACATCGACCAGTATGTACGTACATGTTCGCGACCAGATAGACAATGCTACGTACGCTTCGACCAGGTGGCCCCTGACTATCATGCACTTCCTTGCGTGCGAAGATGTAGCTGGTGGGTCCTAGCAGTTAGGGGGGCGAATCGTTTTTTTTTGCCCGGACGCACTTCCTTGCGTGCGAAGATGTAGCTGGTGGGTCCCAGCAGTCAGGGGGAAACGTTTTTTTCATGAAATACGGTGGCCTGTCCAACGGGTTCCCGCTGTCAGGCGGAGGAATAATTATTTTGCGCGTAATAAGGAGGCACTTCCTTGCTGTGGCCGTGGACCCAGTTGTCAGCCTCTCCACGCACCGTACTCTTCCGATGGAAGTCATTCCTTGACCACGTTGACCACGCCGCGCCGAGAGCACCAGGGCGGTGGACGATGGCGAGGCCTAGGAAGGGGACGACGTGGAGCTGGGGCAGACGCGGCAGTCGATGCCCACGCGTAGAGGAGTACGAGGGTTCACTGGTTTGCTGCGGTGTGAGGCTGCCGTCACCGCAGAATAACAGGGGGTGTGGGTGAGTAGAGGGATGGCCTGGCCAGTGGTGGGAATAGTAGGGGCGGTGAGGCCTCCGCGGCAGCACAGCCGACCATGGGAGGCAGGAGCATGCGGCACGACCGGCGCTGCTTTGGGCGGCTGGAGCAACAAGACCAGAGGTTGAAGAAGCACTATGGCCGTTGGATGGACATCGTACGGTCAGTGGAACTAGAATCATTCATATTGACTAAGTTGACAAAGCACACCGTCCCCGTCAACTTAGTAGGCCCACAAGTCAGCCTGTCACCAAGGTAGGTCCCAACCGGCAGGGGGGTATTCATTTTTGTGTGCGTAATAAGGAGGCACTTCCGGTGGGTCCGAGCTGACAGCGGGGGGAACGTTTTTTTCGCGCAATACGGTGGCCCGTTCGGTGGGTCCCAGCAGTCAGGGGGAAACGTTTTTTTCGCGAAATATGGTGGCCCATCTGGTGGGTCCCTGCTGTCAGGTGGAGGAATCATTATTTTCCGCGTAATAATGAGGCACTTCCTTGCTGCCATCATGGACCCAGCTGTCAGCCTCTCCACGTACAGTCCACGTCCGATGGAAGCCGTTCCTTGACCACGTTGACCACGCCGCGCCGAGAGCACCAGGGCGGTGGATGACGGTGAGGCCTAGGAAGGGGACGACGTGGAGCTGGGGAAGACGCGTCAGTGGATGCCCACGCATAGAGGAGTACGAGGGTTCGCTGGTTCGCTCCGGTGTGAGGCTACCATCACTGCAGAATAACAGGGGGTGTGGGTGAGTAGAGGGATGGCCTGGCCAGCGGTGGGAGTAGTAGGGGGCGGTGAGGCCTCCGCCGCATCGCAGCCGGCCACGGGAGGAAGGAGCACGAGGCACGACCGGCGCTAGTTTGGGTGGCTGGAGCAAGAAGACCAGAGGTTGAAGAAGCACTACGGCCGTTGGATGGACATCATGCGGTCACTAGAGCTAGAATCGTGCATATTGACTAAGTTGACAAAGCCCTCCATCCCCGTCAACTTAGTAGGCCCACAAGTCAGCCTGCCACTATATTGGGTCCCAGCTAGCAGGGGGAGTATTCATTTTTTTGTGCGTAATAAGGAGGCACTTCCTTGCGTGCGAAGATTTAACTGGTGGGTCCAAGCTGTCAGCGGTGGTAACATTTTTTTCGCGAAATACAGTTGCCCTTTCGGTGGATCCCAGATGTGAGGTGGAGGAATCATCATTTTGCGCGTAATAAGGAGGCATTTCCTTGCATGCGGCCGTGGACCCAGCCGTTAGCCTCTCCACGTATAGTCGACTTCAGATGCATGTCGGTCATTGACCACGTTGACCAGGCCGCGCCGGGAGCACCAGGGCGGTGGACGACGGCGAGGCCTAGGAAGGGAACGACACGGAGGCAGGGAAGACTCGACAGTTGTTTCCCACACGGAGGGGAGTACGACTGTACGAGGGTTCACTGGTTCGTCTGCTGTCGCCAAAGAATAACAGTAGGTGTGGGTGAGTAGAGGGATGGCTAGGCCAGCGATGGGAGTACGGCGGGGCGGTGAGGCCTGCGCGGCAGCACAACTGGATGCGGGGAGGAGGGAGCAGGCAGTCCCGCCGGTGCTTGTTTGAGCCGCTGGAGCAGGAAGAGCAGAGATTGAAGAAGCACGACGGCCGTTGGATGGACATCCAACAGACACTGCTTGTGCATCAACCTTTTTTCAGGAAAGTCTCAAATCTGTGGAAAACATCATACATCCCATCTGCCATTATTTCTAATAATTTACAGCCCATTTGCTAATTCTTAAGGTTTTTTTGGAGCCCATATTCTTTTTTTAGCATTACAGCCCATATTGTGGCCACGGTTAAAAAATTATACGAAATTTTGCATATTTCAGTGTGGTCCGAACTGTTTTTCATCCCGAAATTTCGAGTCACATTCAAACTGATTTTAAAAATAAATGTATATCAATATAAAATCCAACAAAATTGTCCACGCATAAAAATCAATGCAATTTAAAATCTCGAAATGAAAAAAAAGAAATTTGAAACTAATTGCCGGTTTGATGTGTTTCAAAAATGTACAACCCAATTCTCATTACTGATAGGCCATTTTCTCGGCCAGCCGAATGAAGCTCTCCTTGTCTTGAAAGATTTGCAGCCCAACAGGCTTGACAAAGCGACTTACTTGGGAAATCACAAAAAACTGGGATGTGGCCGTGGACCCAGCCGTCAGCCTCTCCACATACAATACTCTTCCGATGGAACTCGATCGTTGACCACATTGACCACGCCACGCCGAGAGCACCAAGGTGGTGGACGACGGCGAGGCCTAGGAATGGGACGACGTGGAGCCGGGGAAGACGCGGCAGTGGATGCCCACACGGAGAGGAGTACGAGGGTTCACTGGTTCGGCTGCGGTGTGAGGCTGCCGTCGCCGCAGAATAACAGGGGGTGTGGGTGAGTGGAGGGATGGTCTGGCCAGCGGTGGGAGTAGTATGGGGGCGGTGAGGCCTGCGCGGCAGCACAGGCGGCCACGGGAGGCAGGAGCAAGCGGCACGACCAGCGCTGCTTTGGGCGGCTAGAGCAAGAAGACTAGAGGTTGAAGAAGCACCAAGGCCGTTGGATGGACATCGTACAGTCACTGGAGCTAGAATCGTTCATATTGACTAAGTTGACAAAGCCCTCTGTCCCCGTCAACTTAGTAGGCCCACAAGTCAGCCTCCCACCGTGGTGGGTCCCAGTTGGCAGAGGGTATTCATTTTTGTGTGCGCAATAAGGAGGCACTTCCTTGCGTGCGAAGATATAGTTGGTGGGTCCGACCTGTCAGCGGAGGGAACGTTATTTTCATGAAATACAGAGGCCCTTCCGGCGGGTCCCAGATGTCAGGTGGAGGAATCATTATTTTGCGCGTAATAAGGAGGCATTTCCTTGTGTGCGGACATGGACCCAACTGTCAACCTCTCCATGTACAATCCACTTCCGATGGATGTCGTTCGTTGACCACGCTGACCACGCCGCGCCGAGAGCACATGGTGGTGGACGATAGTGAGGCCTACGAAGGGAACAACATGACAGTGGCTGCCCACACGGTGGAGAGTACGAGGATTGATTGGTTCGGCTGCCGTCGTCGGAAAATAACAGGAGGTGTGGGTGAGTAGAGGGATAGACGGGCCAGGGATGCGAGTATATGATGGGGTCGTGAGGCCTGCCCGGCAGCACAGCCGGCCACGGGAGGTGGGAGCTGGCGGTTCTGACGGCGCTGGTTTGGGCGGCTGGGGCAGGAAGATCAGAGACTGAAGAAGCACGATTGCCGTAGATTGACATCTAATGGCCTGACGCTGGTAGAGTCGAATGTTGACTAAGTTTCTTTTTTGATAAACCTTGTGTACTGATGAACTTAGTAGGCCCACAAGTCAGCCTCCAAATCTGTGGCAGACAACATAGAGCCCATTTGCTATTTTTTTAATAATTTGCAGCCCATTTTCTAATTCTTAAGTAATTTATTGCAACCCATTTTCTGCCCAGGACCACGGTCAAAAAGTTCAACCTTATTTTGCATATTTCGGTGGGGTCCGAACTTTTGTAATCCCGAAATGATAAACATTTTTAAGAACTTATTGATTTGCCAAAAAAATGTTTTGTTTTTGTAAGCTAATAAGACGTGGGACAATTGAGTTCGTCTAAGGGACAACCAGTGGTAAAAAAATTCAGCGCTGGGAGGGAAAACAACAACTAAAATAAGGATGTAAATATGAAAAGTGAATTTTATGTATTTTCAATATAATGATACGTGTATATGAACTAGTAAAACTATAGGTAGAGATTAGAAAACAGATGTAGGACATGCGTTTCAAGAGGAAAATAGAACTGGGCTGTGTGTTTGATTCAGTAAAAAAAGTGCGTGCGGATGTTGTAAGACAACATACAACTAACGTTGCCGGGCCAGAGGCCAGTAGATACCTGTTGGATCTTTGTGCCCAGTTGTCGTCATGGGCTAGGCCTGTTAAAAACAAAACCAAGCCTGGGCAGTCTACAGCCCAGTCGAAACTTGCTCGACCTGAAAAAACAATATACATGCTCAATAAACGAGAGAATTCTGCAAGTACAGACTGATAACTGGGATGCAGCAGAGATATTGTTTTTTCATCGTGATAATAAGAGCATGCACTTTTTTTGAAAAATTTGGAGAACTGGGAATTCGAACAACATGTGCTTATGGTACCTGTCAGGGAAACTACTAGCAGGTATAAACCGGCTAGGAAGGTCCGGATTACACTTACATAGTTGTATTATCATAAGCCCAGTAGAATATGAACCGAAGGTTACTGCCCATAGAGGCTTAGGGCCCATATGTAAAGCTTACGGTTTATGAACCGTCATACCATGTAACTTGAGGTGTAAGATAGAAAGAGCAGAGACCGAGGCGGACACGATTATGAACCGGCCTCGGGACTCTGTAAACCGGACCGGGCGTTGCCTCCTATATAAAGGGACGACCCGTCGACGGTTGAAGGGCAAGCAACAACCCGTCGAGACACAGGCAAGCGATCCGCTCCCTATTCATCGACGCCCAAGCAATACCAAACCAAACTAGATGTAGGCTTTTACCTTCATCGAAGGGGCCGAACTAGTATAAACCCTCTGTGTCCTTTGTGTGCTTTAACCTCTTCAAGCTAACCCGTGCGATGGCTCCACACCTAAGTCCTCTAAACCGGACATCTGCCGTGCTAATTCCAGGACAGTTGGCGCCCACCGTGGGGCTATCGCATGATGGTTTCGAGTTCTTGAAGGGCAGCTTTGAAGGACTCAAGGGTTACGCGGTTTGCTGGATGACCAAGAGTCGCCTCGGCCGGATCTACATCGACGACGCAGGCTGGGGCCCCGAGGCCGATTCAATCGAATACGGGTACCAGGTCCCCTTCGGCGGCATCCATGTCTTCATCGGCAAGATTGGTGAACCGGGACCTGAGCCGGACATCTTCCCCAACATCATCGAGCCAGCTCAGCGTACGAGATCGGCCCGGATTCAGCCCGCCATGAAGCGTGTTTTCGTTGGAGCAATACATGGAGTCCAAACCGAGGACGGATCGGATTCTGGCGGCGAGACAGTTGTCTATTCCGACAATGAATCTTCATCCGGGGAGACCGAATCTTTGTATCTGTTGCAGGACGGCCGATCCAGGGGTGTATCCGATGGTGACAGTATTCCAGACCACTTTGATTCGCCAAACCGGGTGGCTGTCTTCATGGCCGGATCACAGTCTATGCAGCAGCCCACGGTGACTGGGGCGTTCACAGCAGAGGTAGCTGGTGCAGGGGCGAGCAGCCAAGCCCTCTCACCCTCTGACGCTCTATCCACCTTGGTCGAGGAGTTGATAGCACGCGCAATAGCAGAAGTAGCTCCTGCCAACAAGGCACAGCATGATGCGGAGATCCTTCAGCTGAAGGGCCGGATTGAGCAAGCTAAACGGGATCTGGACGCAGAGAAAGCCATGATGGTTACAAGGCAAGCAGAGCTGGATTCCCAAGCCTTCCGGCTCAGGATTGATCAGGCTTCTGCACAGGAGGTAAGGAACAAAAGGCAGCAAACTCGTCTACCACCGGTCTATGAGGCGATGAATCTCTTTGGCACACCAGGAGCGGGAGCCAGCAATAACCTAGAAGTAAACCGGGGAGGAGCCCCAGGAGCAGGCACGCCGGTTCAACAGCCGGCCGCAGAGCGAAATCGTCAAGTTGTCCCCACGCCGCACATCCCCACCCCTCCTGTCCATTATTCAAACCCGTTGGACAACATTGTCGCCGCCGCTTCACGACTGGCCGCTTTCCCTATTGAGGGGACATCCCCTGTAGCGATGGAAGCGCGCCGGGCTAAGGAGTTGCTGGACACGGCGTTGACACAGCAGCAGGCGTACTCTTACATCAGGGAGAGTATTCATTCAACCCCCCGCCACAGCAGGAGTTACACTAGGCATTGGGATGAACCGGAAGTGTCTAGCAGCGAGCGGAGACGTCACCATCACAGGCAGGATAATCCGACAGGAGCATAAGCGCACGCCCAGGAGGCGATAAACCGGGCCAGACCTACCGCCCGCGAGGATACCCATCAAATGACGCCGGTTCACCCAACCACAGCAGAGACATGAGTCACGGCGAGTTCCTTTGGAGTACAGTGTCTTGTCCCCGCTTTACGAAGCGTAAAGTTACCCAAAGACTTCAAAGGTCCGCGCAAGGTGCCCAACTATACGGCAGACCTGGCTCCAGAGGCATGGGTTGAGAGCTATGAGATGGCTATGGAGATGCTAGATGTGGATGAAGCGGCATGCACCAAGTATTTTACCATGATGCTTGAGGGTACAGCCCGGACATGGTTAAAGGGCTTACCACCTAACTCCATCGGATCATGGGGTGAGCTGCGCCGCCAGTTTATCAAAAATTTCAAAGACACGTGCAAGCAGCCAATGTCAGTAGTAGACTTAGCGGCATGTGTTCAAGGAGAGCAGGAGCCTACGAGCACCTGGGTGCGGCGAGTGTCAGAAATCCTGCATTCTTCCAATAGCATCAATCCCAGTACGGCGATAGTGACACTGGAAAACAATTGCCGGTTTGAGTCTCTGAAGCTGAAGTTGGGACGGCTCAAGCGGGATTGTAATGACATGGGGACACTCATGAGCGCTCTGGTGAAGTATGGGGACTCTGATAACACTAAGTATCCAGAGGCAGATGGAGACAAGTCCGGGAAAGCAAACAAGGCTGGTAAACCGGCGCAAGCTAATCCGGCAGGAACAAGCTTCAATGGTAAGCGAAAGGCAGAGGGCGGCTCTGATTTTGTGGCCAATACCAATGTTCAGGGAAAATTTCAGCGCCGCAAGGGTAGGCCACCTCCACGGAGCGAAGGAGGATCCATCAATCTAGATCAACAGTTGAATGGGCCTTGCCCGAAACATAGCGCGCCGGAACACCCGTCTAAACATACATGGAGGGAATGCCGGATCATGATAGAGGCCATGAAGTAAGCCAGATATAGCAATGAACCACCGGGCGGCGGCTCGAGTTCCGGTTTTCAAGGTCCGGGTCACCAGGGCAATGGTTCCGGATCAGGATATCATGGTGGCAACAATAACTACAACCAAGGCAACCACCAGCATGGCCAGGGTGGCTACAATAACCAAGGCAATCAGCAGCGTCAACAGCAACAACAATCCGGATATCAGAGTAATCTGAAGGAGCTAAGCAGTGGGCAGTACCATGTCTTTACTACGAGTTTGTGCAAACGAGATCAAAAGATTCTGAAGCGGGCAGTACACACAGTTGAACCGGCAACGCCACGTTTTCTATGTTGGTCGGAACAACCTATTGTGTGGAGCAGAGAGGATCACCCGCCACGGGTTGACAATCCGGGCCAGTTGGCCCTAGTAGTAGCACCACAGGTGGGTGGCTACAAGTTCACAAAGGTGCTCATGGATGGCGGTAGCAGTATCAACATCTTGTATTACGAGACTTTCCGTCGTATGGGGTTAACAGACAAGAAGTTGAGACAATCCAACACAGTGTTCCATGGAGTGGTGCTAGGTAAATCGGCTTACCCAGTTGGGAAAATTGATCTGGAGGTCACCTTTGGGGACGAGCAGGACTCCAGGTCAGAGACAGTGACCTTTGAGGTCGTAAAAATCCGAAGCCCATATCATACTCTGTTTGGAAGGCCGGTTTACACCAAGTTCATGGCTAGACCGTGCTAGGTTTATCTACAACTCAAGATGCCGGGTCACAAGGGAACCATCACGGTTCATGGAAGTCGCAAGATTGCATTGGAGTGCGAGGAAGGAGACGCAGCCTATGCCGAATTAGTGTGTGCTAAAGAGGAGTTGAAGTTCTACAAAGACAACGTTGATCCGGCAGATATGTCCCCGTTAAAGAAGCCAACTACAGAGCATGATCCGGCGTTGAAGTTTAAATCGGCAGAGGAGACCAAGCAAGTTGACTTTGTGCCGGGTGATTCATCCAAACAGTTCACTATCAGCGCTAACCTAGACCCCAAATAGGAAAGCACGCTCATCGAGTTCATCCGTGAGAATCGGGACATCTTTGCATGGAAGCCTTCTGACATGCCAGGTATACCGAGGGAACTCGCTGAGCACAGTCTTAATATTGATCCGAAGTTCAAGCCGGTCAAGCAGTACCTGTGCCGTTTCAACGGAGAAAGGCGCAAGGCTATAGGTGAGGAAGTGGCTAGGATTTTGGCTGCAGGGTTCATAGTTGAGGTGTTCCATCCGGAGTGGTTGGCTAACCCGGTTCTGGTGTTAAAGAAAAATGGAAAGTGGAGGATGTGTGTGGATTACACAGACTTAAACAAAGCTTGTCCAACTAATCCTTTTGCTCTCCCCCGTATAGATCAGATCATTGATGCTACGGCAGGATGTGAGCGGCTAAGTTTTTTGGATGCATATTCAGGGTATCATCAAATCAAAATGGCAGTCAAAGACCAGGAGAAGACAGCCTTCATAACTCCCTTTGGAGCCTTTTGTTATGTATCAATGCCCTTTGGACTCAAGAGTGCCCAAGCAACTTACCAGCGTTGCGTACAGAACTGTCTCAAGGGGCAGATCGGAAAAAATGTCCATGCCTATGTGGATGACATCGTCGTAAAGTCAAGGAAGGAGGAGACGCTGATAGAAGACCTAAAGGAAACCTTTGACAACCTCCGGGTTTATAAGATGATTCTTAATCCGGAGAAGTGCGTTTTTGGTGTTCCGGCAGGCAAGCTCCTTGGATTCTTAGTATCAAACAGAGGAATAGAGGCCAATACAGAGAAGATCAAGGCGATCACGTCCTTGACTAAACCGGCTTGTATCAATGATGTCCAGCGCATAGCAGGCCGGATTACAACGTTAAGTCGATTCATCAGCCGTCTGGGAGAGAAGGCAGTTCCGCTTTATCAGATGCTGAAAAAGACAGATCGGTTTATATGGAGCGATGCTGCAAACGCTGCGTTTGAGGATTTGAAGCGGCAATTAGCAGAACCGCCAGTTCTTGCTGCCCCTGTTGACAACGAGCCACTGCTGTTATATGTGGCCGCCAATGCCCGTGCAGTTAGTGTGGCAATTGTGGTGGAACGTAAAGAAGCAGGCAAAGAATATCCGGTTCAGCGCCCGGTTTACTACATCAGTGAGGTGCTCATTGAGTCGAAGCAAAGATATCCACACTGGCAGAAGCTGGTGTATGGCGTGTTCATGGCAAACCGGAAGCTGAAGCACTACTTCCAGGGCCACCCAATCACCGTTGTTAGCTCAGCTCCGTTGGGGGACATAATCCAGAACAGAGAGGCCACGGGCAGAGTAGCAAAGTGGGCCATTGAGCTTAGCCCACATGGATTGAAGTACGTACCCCGTACTGCTATCAAATCCCAGGAATTGGTAGATTTCATCAATGATTGGACATAATTGCAAGCACCAGAGGAGAAGCCAGATCATACGTACTGGACTATCCACTTTGATGGTTCAAGGCAATTAGAAGGCTCGGGGGCTGGAGTAGTGTTAACTTCCCCACGAGGTGACAAGTTTTGTTATGTCCTCCGACTAATGTTCCCTTGCACTAACAATGCAGCTGAGTATGAAGCATTGCTTCACGACCTGCGGATGGCTAAGGAGATGAACTTGAGCCGGGTCAAGTGCTTTGGTGATTCAGATCTAGTAGCACAACAAGTGTCTGGCAAGTGGGACTCCAAAGACCCACTCATGGCTGCTTATAGACGAGAAGTTGAAGCAGTTGCAGGATGTTTCAAAGGATACCAGGTGGATCACATAGACCGACTGAAAAATGAAGCGGCCGACACTCTAAGCCGGCTGGGTTCTCAGCGTAAACCGGTGCCACCAAATACTTTCTTGGATGAACTACACAGTCCATCAGTTCAGGTACCATCGAAGGAGGATTTGGCTATTCCTGATCCGGAGGCATAGCTCGTGGCAGTGCTTCATGTTATTCCGGATTGGACACTACCTTACTTAGCGTACCTGAGCCGAGGAGAGTTGCCAGATGATGAGGTTGAAGCCAGGCAGATAATCCGACGATCCAAATCTAAGACCATCGTTAACGGAGAACTTCATCACCGCAGCGTTTCGGGGGCATTTCAGTGCTGCGTATCATCAGAAGAAGGTAGTGATATCCTTGAGATACACGAAGGAGATTGTGGTCATCACGCCGGTTCAAAGTCACTGGTAGCCAAGGCCTTTCGTCACGGGTTCTACTGGTTAACGGCTCATGCTGATGCGGAGGATCTAGTCCGGAGATGCGACACTTGTCAGAAATTTTCACGGCGTGCCCTTGTTCCGGCGCAGGAGTTGCGGATGATTCCAATTACTTGGCCGTTTGCGACTTGGGGGCTTGATATGGTTGGGCCTTTTAAACGATCCCAAGATCAGAAAACCCACCTGTTGGTGGCAGTGGACAAGTTTACAAAGTGGATTGAGGCAGAGCCTGTCAGTAAGTGTGACGCAGCAATAGCGGTTAAATTCATCAAAAAGGTAATCTTCCGGTTTGGCTTTCCACACAGCATCATTACTGATAATGGCACCAATCTATCTAAAGGAGAGATGGAAGAGTTTTTCCAGAGGGAACATATTCGCCTGGATGTGTCTTCTTTAGCTCACCCTCAATCCAATGTTCAAGCTGAAAGGGCCAATCAAGAGATCTTGCGAGGCATCAAACCCCGGCTTATGACTCCTTGCAGAGAACACCAGGGTGCTTGGTTGAGGAGTTACCTTCTGTCCTCTAGAGCATCAATACTACACCCAACAGGTCTACATGCTATACACCCTTCTTCATGGTGTATGGTGCTGAAGAGGTTCTTCCAAGTGATATCCGGCACGACTCACCACGGGTGGCGGCTTATGTTGAAGCGGCTAATGAGCAGGCGAGACAGGATAGCCTAGATCGGCTGGATGAGGAGCGTGACATAGCGGCAGCACGATCTACAATTTATCAGCAAGACTTGCACATATATCACAGCCGCCGGGTCAAGACCAGGATGTTCCAGGAGGGGGACCTGGTACTCCGGCTTATAAAAGACCAGACAGATATGCACAAGCTATCCCCACCTTGGGAAGGACCCTTTGTGGTCAGCAAGAACCTACACAACGGTTCATACTACCCGGTGGACGTTTGAGAACATAAAGACTCACGGACAGTAGAGGAAGAGACGAAGAGGCCGTGGAACATTGCTCTTCTACGGCCTTACTACACTTGAGCCATGAGCTCCGCTTCATGTATCATGTTTATATTATGATTAATAAATAAACCGGCACCCCTGGTAAACCGGGGGATCAGCCATTTTCTTCAAATATAAGTATCTTACGGGAGTTCACTCAGGTGATATCCAGTTAAAGTTTACTTCTCTTGATATATATCATGCTCATCAAGAAAACAAGATGCTTTGATCAGTCTATTTTTGCTATGCAGGACAATTCTATAAGGGACCAAACAGGACTTGCCATACAAGCGCAACTCTCTTATAGGTACCCTGCCTCCACGGTCACTAGGGGCTACGAATCGCATTCGAATCCTAGCTTAACCCCCTTTTGGTCCGGTTTATATGATCATATTCGAATCATAAGCTTCTTGGATCGCATTCGAATCCATTGATTGGCAAAATAAATCATAGCTCCTTGGATCGCATTCGAATCCATTGATTGGCAAAATGAATCATAGCTCCTTGGATCGCATTCGAATCCATTGATTGGCAAAATGAATCATAGCTCCTTGGATCGCATTAGAATCCATTGATTGGCAAAATGAATCATAGCTCCTTGGATCGCATTCAAATCCATTGATTGGCAAAAATTTCAAGGCCTCTAGGGGCTACATGATCGCATTCGAATCCTAGCTTAACCCCTTTGGTCCGGTTTACTGATCCTATTCGAATCAGAAGCCTCAAATATGGAGCCTGGCAGCTCACAAAAAGCCTCGACTACATGGTCTTATTTGCAACAATGTTTTGTTTTTTGCGATTTTCAAAGTTTTCCGTGGTTAACCATGTTTTTTAATCCAGAACTGGGCAACTTCAAAGATGACCACATATCTACAAAAGTCTGGGTCATAGAACACCAACATGATTTAAACCGGCGTTTATCAAACCCGGAATAGTCATCAGGCAAACGCCAAGAGGGCCAAGAGCCTCATCAGAATCTACACGTTCAATTATGATTGCCGGATTAAGGATGTCAAGCACACTTAATCAAAGGTATGAAGTATTTTTGGGTATAAAGCAGATACTCTTTCAATATATGCCTATGGGAGCAATATAATTGGTCCGATGGTAAACCGCTAGGACATCTTTTTAGCATTGTTTATGCAGATACAGATAACATAAACGGATCAACCATACCAGGCAAGGGATTAAAATTGGCAGACGCCAAGTCAAGCTGTGACATCCGAATTAAGACAAAGACAATGTTTCGAGCTATCCTATTACAAGGCACTTGCAGGCCTGAACGGATTAAAGTTTTTTGGCAAAAAGGTCTCATCAACTATGAGATAAACCGGGCGGCTTATGATTCTTCTTCCTGCTGCGAAGGCTGAGGATCGGCTTGTTCCGGATCTTCTTCATCTTCAGGTAGTGGCTGGAAGTCAGGAACGCACCAGTCAATCTTGGGGAGTGCACAGAAGTACATTTCCTCAGTAATAAGATCGGACGGATCAATATCTGGAGCGAAAGTATGGGCACACACTGGCGGGATCAGATTCTCGGTATCATAAACCGGCCGGTCCACCCGTTCATTTTCTAAGTCATATGCCGGATGATACCTGGTCAGATCCGCTTCATCGGCAAGTTTGCTGGCAAGAGGGCGCATCTCCTTGGTTAAAGCATGGAGGTCCACGGCAGAGAAGGTGGATCCATCTTCCTTATTACTGGGATATCCATTCATAGCTTCCCCCGGATCAAAGTCCGGAACCCATGCCTTGGCCCGGGTCAGTGCTACAAGAGAACCGGCCCGTGCAGCAGATTTCTTCACTTCCACCAAGCGAACATGCAGGATGGATAGCTTCTCTAAAGTACCTTGGATAGTAGTTGGGCTGCTTTCTGATGGGACATTGCACTTATAATCCTTTGGGCGCCGGAATACAACTGCTCCACCAGGGTATAAGAGGCCTTGAGCTTCTTTCGGACATCATCTCCAAGATGAGTTATGCGTCGCCCTAAATATGATTGTTAAAGTTAAACAGGAGCGGAACAAAGATTGCAGAGATGAAAACATATGCAATGGAGTGCTCACCAAAGATAGCAGAGGTCATAAGTTCTATCTGCTGCCTTAAACCGGTCAACTCCTGTGTAACCGGATTAAGGGCAGCTTCGGCGTCCTTTGCTCTTTTCTCGAGAGCATCTCTCTGCACCTCCTAGGAGGACCGCTCCGCTTCAAAGTATTTTTTCAATTTTTCTGTGTTGGTTAAGTTTAGCGCAAGCTCTTCCCTGGCCTTCGCAGAAGCAGTTTCAGTAGCAGCCAGTCTATTCCGGAGCTTAGTTATCTCTGCAGCCCTCTGGATCAAGTCAACGTACAAGGAAATCAAATGAATTAAAAGACAATACAGACAAGTCTCAAGCATATAAACAAGTTATCCACTTGACACTTGGGGGCTAATGTACAGTTGAAGTATCGAAAGAGGAATTCAGACAAGTCCCAGGCACATAAAACAAGTTATGCCCCTGGCACTTGGGGGCTAATGTAAGTTCATTTGCAGATACATTGCAAGTGCCGGTTCACCTACAACGAAGCTAAACTGGCACTTGGGGGCTACTATGGCCTAAAGACAGCATTGCAAAAAACACAAAACAGAGAAAAGTTAAGGAAGTTACCTCGTACTTATCCTTCATCATGGTAACCAAACCGGATTCATAATCGCGGCTGGTATAAAGCCGGTTCAAATACCCGGAATGAAGTTCCTGGGCACTCAATTGGGCATAGCTGGATAAATCCGTGCTCCACTTGCCTTTCTCTTGTTGAAGTTTTTCCTCTTTGGCAGTGTGTTTTGCCAAGACGATAGGCTCAGCAGGAGCGGTAAAGCCTGACCCGGTGATCTGAACATCCGGGGAAGAAGCGGCAGTTGGTTGAGAAGGGGCAACAATAGGTGGCGGGCTAACAGGAGCCGGGTTAGTCCGAGGAGGGCTAACCCGGACAGGACTCGCCGGTTCAACTACATTTTCCATATTAGCATCTTCTGGGGAAACAATGTCATCATGATCCATGGGAGTAGCGTCATCAAACTGAGCTGCAGGATTATCTTCTGGAGGGATAACTTCATCCGGATCAGCGGCCGGTTCAGCAGTAGCAGTCTCGGCAGCCGTTTTGGTGGCTTTCGCCTTCTTGCTAGGTTTTGGCTTGCTGAAAAAAATCAAAGGAACAATGAGAATCATCAAGATACAAATATAAAGATAAACAGGATATTGAAAAGGACTTACCCAGGCACGGTCTTCAACACAGGGACCTGTGTAGCAGTTGACTCGCCAAAAGAGGACAAGGGAGCCTCCTGATAGTTAGGATCAGACGGTTTAAGCGGTTTACGTATAAGCCCGGCCTTTGGATGAAGAAGAGTTGGAAAAATTAAAACCTCAGAGCGGCGCCTGCGAGCCGGAGTAAGAGATATTCCGAAGGATTCTACTACGTGGCCACTATGGCGCGTGGTCCGGCGTGCTTCATGCTACTGCTTCTTCAAAAGAAATTTGGGGTCCAATTGAGCGTAAGGATGAGAAAAAGGGTATTTTCGGGACGCCCGACGAATTTTGGGCGCTGGCGGTTCTGAGACTGAAGAGAGAGAGAGATTACCTCAACTTCCGCCGCATTACTTCCTTCAGCCAGATCCTGCGGAAAGACACTTTTAACATAAATTTGGATAAAGGGAGATTAAAACATATCAGGATCAATTCATACCTCGGAATCCGGATCATCTTCCTCAGGGTGTGAACCGGAGGCAGCGGCCGCCTTTTTCTTCTTGACAACATACGTCTTCCGGCGTGGCTGTTTGCCTGATTTATCTTGAGGTTTTCTCTTCCAGAAGGGGTCTTTGGCCTGTACAGAAGATGAAAGATAAATAGAAGACAATTGATATGGACGTATCAGAATAAGCAGAAGAGGTCAGAAAGAACTTACTGCTGGCGGTTTGTTGATTTCACAAAATGGAGCTAAACCGGTCCGGCTGCACTCTTCCAGAGAGATGTTGAGCATTTTCTTTGCGGATTCAGCAACTTCTTCCTCAGGCAGTATTATGTCAATGTGGCGCTGAGGGTCATCCAGTTTTCCATTATACTCGCACATCAGGCCCGAACGCCGGCTTAGTGGAAGGATGCTCCAGGCAAGCCAATAGCAAACAAAGTCTACTCCGGTCAAGCCGTTGGCCATAAAGTCCCTAAGCTTAGAGAGTTGAGGGGCAAACCGGGCTCGATCCGGGGCACTGAGGCGCTGCGGCAGGGGATGATCCTCAGGTAGACGATGTGCACGGTAACCCGGCAGTGGGTTTTCTCATCCAGGCAAGGTATCTTTACAATAGAACCATGATTGGTTCCATTCCTTGGGGTGTGTATGGAGAGCAGCGTGAGGGAAGGTCGCATCTTTTCTCTTTTGAATGCTAACGCCGCCCAACTCTTGATGCGGTCCGGCAGTAAACTCTGTCTGCCAGTTTAAATGGAAAAAGTCTCGGAAAAGATCCACTGATGGTTCTTCTTGAAGGTATGCTATTGAGAAGACTTGAAAATTGCAGACATTTGATATAGAATTCGGACCTATATCTTGAGGATGGAGCTGAAAAGCGGCTAGCACAGCCCGGAAGAATTTTGAACCGGGAGGGCTAAAACCCCGGGCCATGTGATCAAAGAAAACAATGACCTCTCCTTCCTTAGGAGTAGGTGGACATTCATTTCCTGGGGCCCGCCAATGCAGAACATTTTTAGGACCCAAAAGGCCAATTGAAGCGGCGTTTGTTAAATCCTCTTCTATAATGCGGGAAGGAGCCCAGTTGCAAGCAACGAACTGCTTGGCAGTCATCTCGACTAAAGGAAACGCTGAAAGATACAGTGGAAAATATAGATTACTAATTACTGAAGCATAAACCGGAGCATAACATCAAATTATATCGACGGTTTAGACAAGGGACTAATGGCATTGACAACCCGGAAGCAGATGTGAAGCAAACAACTACCGGTTTATGATAACAGAAAAGAGGAGGCTAAACCGTCGGGCTCACGTCTAATTCTTTACAAGAAGAGCATATAATTTGTTAAACCGGTGAGTAACTTACAAATCTACAAGGCGAAGAAACATATTTCTATAGAAGGCTAAAGTAAAAATGGATCTGAGACGTAAGAAAAATATGAAGTATATGCAAGTCTTATACAGGAAGAACCACGAAGGGTTTCTACAGATCAAATGAATCTAAGATTTGAATCGAAGGTTTGAACCGCGGAGCAGGAGCGCACTCAAAACGAATCTAAGGTTTGAATCTACTGCAAGCGTAACCCACAGGGATGAACAGCAAAGCTTCAAGGTTTCATGGCGGAAGCTATGGAGGAACCCTAGATTGAGATCTACAGTGAGAAAGAAGGAGTACCTGAGGAAGAAGAAGACGGCGGCGGAGTGCTCTGGACACGGTTCAGGGAGATGCAACGGCCTGTCTTGACGACGGCGACGGGCTCGAAGAACGGCGGCGGAGCTTCGGGCGACAGAGGAAGACGAAGGCAGAAGGAAGAAAAGAAACAGATCGACGCGGTATTTATAAACTGATGAGGTGAAACGACAAGCGCGGGAATCAAGGAGGTCAGAGATTGGATAAAGATTCCGTTTTCGCCTCGATCTTCGGGATAGCATTTAACAAAGGTAACAAACAGAGGTGAGCAATAAATGCGGAGGTGATGTCACGACAGATTGAGATGATTTCCGGAGATGACGTCATAGCCGGTTTACAAAGACGAGAAGTTACAGAGAAGAAATTTATGCAAAGACTTAGAAGACTGACATGAACAAGTTCTAATCAATCTGGGGCCTAATGTCAGGGATATTACTAGCAGGTATAAACTAGCTAGGAAGGTCCGGATTACACTTACATAGTTGTATTATCATAAGCCCAGTAGAATATGAACCGGAGATTACGGCCCATAGAGGCTTAGGGCCCATATGTAAAGCTTACGGTTTATGAACCGTCATACCATGTAACTTGAGGTGTAAGATAGAAAGAGCAGAGACCGAGGCGGACACGATTATGAACCGGCCTCGGGACTCTGTAAACCGGACCGAGCGTTGCCTCCTATATAAAGGGACGACCCGGCGACGGTTGAAGGGCAAGCAACAACCCGTCGAGACACAGGCTTTTACCTTCATCGAAGGGGCCAAACTAGTATAAACCCTCTGTGTCCTTTGTGTGCTTTAACCTCTTCAAGCTAACCCGTGCGATGGCTCCACACCTAAGTCCTCTAAATCGGACATCTGCAGTACTAATTCCACGACAGTACCCATCAAATAAAATTCAGGTGCCTGAAAATTCGTTTCGAAACAAATGATTCAGCTTTATATCCACGTCGACCCTCGGTATGACAGTTGGAAGCAAATGCCAAGTTCATACCAAAAGATCGTTAACAACAATACCAACTTGCGAACGACAAGGTAGTACAAGTACCAATACCAAACTAACTTATAATCTTTTTACTCCTGGCCCTAGTGTTCGTCTGGTAGAAAGTCTTGGAGAGGACCAGCTCCCGCTCCTTCTCTTGCTCCAAGTCCCCGAGGTGGTGCTGGTGCATCACCCAGTTGGTCCTCTGCTGGTCGAAGTTCTTGTTGGTGTGCAGCACCAGAACCTTTTTGCTGCCCGTCTGCTGGCCGTTGACCATCACCGGCAAGTTATTGCCGGTGTTGTGCCACATCGCGTGCATGCCGAACCCCAACTGTATCTTGCCACGCGTCCACGTGCCCCTTTTGAACGCCCTGGAATTGCGCTGGAAGAAATGCTTGCTTAGGCCACTCAGTGTGATACCTGCAGTATTCTCGAATACAGGTTTTAGTGTACGTAGTTGGCATTTTCACAACATCTTTGGCATGTAGCAGTCACTTGTTTCACTTTTTATTAACTGTCAAATTGTAATTGCTTCACCAGGTCTGCGTCTAAAAAGAAAAATAGAGCTATAAACAAAGGAATATGTTTGTGCAAGTAGACGGTCGATCGGTGTCTTACCTGGAAGTTTCTCAGGATGGGTTTAGCATATGCCGTCCTCGGTGTCGATGGTTGGTATGAACAAATCGATGAGAGGGTGAGTTCTCGCGTTGTCAGCACTCACTTTGGCCTCAAGGTGCTCGATCAGCTCCTGATCCGTGGGATCGAACTTGACGCCAGCCGGCAGCACCGACCAATCCTTCTTCGACTTGCATGGGTTAATTCCAGTTATATTGTACTCAATGTATGATCAATCGACTGTTTTAAGTGAATGATGAAAGATTTCGACAGATAAGTGGTACTCCAAATCTGAAGTCCAGAATACCCGAACACGCCGCTGGGATTCTTGTGTCACCTCACGCGCAGTGTGTTGTCACGTCAATTCAATTTGTGGACATGATGAATAATTTGACCGACGTATATACTAGTACTACTACTGTACTGCTTACTAGTCGTATTTAGTGTCACATTTTAACCATAGGTTTAACTAACAAGTACGCACTTGAAGTCTAAGTGATATATATATATATATATATATATATATATATATATATATATATATATATATATATATATATATATATACTGCACAACTTCAAACTAACAACAGTACATAATATCCAACAAAAGAGGGTCGTGCTACTGTTGGAATTTTGCTAGTAGGCCTTTGGCCTCATATTTCCAACAGCTACAACAGCAGAATACATGGCTCAGTCTACATATCAGTATGAATCAAATTGTGCATATTTGCTATTGGCATGAACCACATCGCCGCATGTCGGGTTTGCAAAAGCCATCCATCGCATGGAAGCTTGATGCCTTTGACACACTGAAGATTATCTGGCAACAAGCTGTGTCAACGAATCTCTGGATATGGTGATTCATGAAACCCATGGTATGATGTGTAAACACAGCCCCCCCTGGCGAATGGAAGTTGCATAGCACGGTAATCATCGCCGGTGATATGATCGATGATTGGTTGGATGATAGGATAATTGAGCCCGAGGAACATGGAGTGGTTGTTGAGGTTGTAAACCCGCCTCCAGTTGAATACGCCTGGCCCAACGGAGCTGGAATCTTTCTCAAACACGAAGTAGCCATAGCCATCAATGTCACGAATGCCCCATGCATTGTACTGCATGCAGTTTGATGAAATGGTTTGGTCAATTTGGTACGTGCAAATGAGCATCAAATGACCACCGTTAGCTGAACGAGCGATAAACCACCACCCATCGGCTGGTATGATTCCAGAACCTGGAATCATGAAGGCCAGCGCATTTGCGTCTGCTGCAACAATTCAAATTGGAGACCAAAAGGACAAAAATAAACAATCATGTTCAGAGTATGTGTGGAATTAAGATTATTATAACAGTGACACATATCATAGACAGAGAATTGCAATGCCGTGGTCATAATCATACCCGAAGTTTAAAAAAAATAAGCCAATGGCTTTCATATTCTAGCAATATATCATGGTTCAAACATCATGTAATAATGAGAGGAAAATAGATATGACAGGGTCTACTCGTATTCTACCATAGCACTTACTATAGTTATCATATCAACTCTAAGCAATAACATGCGTTGTTATAAAAATCCTGGAAATGAGAGTAACATATAGCAATCATGAGGTTATACTCATAATATCTATTCTAACAATCATTAGATACCAATTGTTCTCATATCAACTCTAACAATAACATGTTGGTCATAAAAATCGAGGAAATGAGAGGAACATATAGCAATGATGTGGTTATAAACATACTATATATTCTAAATTTGTAACAATGAACAAGCAGTCGTATTATTAAGGTAAAGATGAGATGAGATAGAACAATTACACGACGATAGATTCCACCAGTATAGGCAGCCAATCTGTGCGTCGACCGCATAAACGATGCCATCATGCACTATAGCATCAGACAGAAGTGTTAGGTAAAGAGGATCAACGATGAGCCATAACCATGTATGGCGACCAGATTCCAGATAGACTAATCCCATGTTGAACACGACAATGAGCTTGTAATCCATGTAGTCATCTGAAGGTGTGGGCACTTCGCAGATTACAACCTTCAGCAAATAGAGGTCGGGCCAAAAGCTCGACGCATCTCGTGCGTAGTAGGCAAGAGCGTCCGGTGGGCCGCGAGGCTCGATGGCGGCGGTATCCAAAGATGGAAGGGTGATCTCCCGCTGGGTGTAGATATCCATGAGACGCCACGGACTACCGGATTGGTGGATGAGGACGATCTAGTTGGCCTTCATGCCCGCCCAGTACTGGCCGCGCATGAAGGACAGGTGGACAGGTAGTGGTAGCATGTCGAGGGGCACCACGGCTACCTCCGTAGGATCGTCAAGTCGGTGTCTAGGCCACCTGCGAGTATCGGGCATCAGCAAGCAGGGTGTCTTGAAAAGAGCCCGCCGGTTGCAGACGAGTAGACAGTACAAAGACACCGAGCATGCGGCCAGACAGACGGTGCTGAGTAGGTCCATACGATTACAGGTCTGGTACAAGAGAACATCGGGGAGGGAATTCCAATCGCGACTCTGCGTGTCAGTCGGTTCTCCGTTGGGGTTTTCGGTGCCTACGAGCCACCGGGGAAGTGGATTCGGGCGGGCGAGCGCAGAAGCTTCTCCTCGTGTGGCCGAGCAGTGAGTGGGGGGATATGGTACGCGCGAGCTACCAAGGAAGATAGCGCGGGCGGGTGAGCAGAGAGCGGGGGGAAATGGTGTGCGACCGACGATGGGGAAGAGAGGTGGAAGATGAAGAGAGGAGGAAGAAGAGTGGAAGACGGGGAAGAAAGTACATTAAATCTCAATTCTACTACTACTACAAGGATATACCATCCTTCGGAGTGTAAATAGTTACACCGATGACATATGTGTCTACCACAAGAGGGCCCATATGTCAGTTAATGGAGGACAGAAGCGTGCTCTACTAGCAAACATGATGTCAGTACTGGGCAAGGCTGATTTAGTAACACCAACACGCTGGTTCAGCTTATTAATTAAGTGTCCCATCTACTGCAGCGTGTATTGTGACTTCACTATGAAGACTAGTTGAATAGTTCTCTCTGACCGAGATGGGGAATAATGGATCGCGAAGACTTCCTTTCTACATTATCCCCATGCCTCTACGCTCACTTCACTCATTTTGCTCCGTACGTAGTCACTTGTTGAAATCTCTAGAAAGACAAATACTCCATATTTGGGAACAGAGGGAGGATTTTACTCCGTATTTGGGAACAGAGGTAGGATTTTACTCCGTATTTGGGAACAGAGGGAGTATCACCATATGGAGGGAACAGAGGAAGCTTGAAATATGAACATGTCAATGGGAGGGAGTAAGACCCATGCATGCATGCATGCAACACTCACACGTACACATGGACGCACGCAACACTCACGCACCCATGTGACACACAGCACACGACGCAACAGACACGCTCATGCTCAAGTGCTCAACCTACTCCCTACGTCCGTGAAAGACTGTACATTTAGAGATTTACACATTGACCAGGGCATAATTAACGCCCAAAAGTAGCAGACTTATGTGTGCATGCGACCATTGAGAGAAGAAGATTAAATGAAGGTCGTTGCATGCTGTAATTAAGGATAGACATGTAACCTATACCTAGAACACAAGTTGGTGCATTAGTCAATCAATATCGATTTAGATCAAAGGCTAAATGCATTGGAAGTGTAGATGTACTACACTCTTTGTTTTGCTAATTTCTTTGCTCTGCCAACTGACAGGTGGGACCTAGAAACCAGGTGACAATTTCACCAGTCAACAAAGTGCCACATCGACTATGTGGCTAGTCAGTAGGGTGCAATACGGTGCTCTACGATGAGCTAGTGATTGTATAATAACTGCAAAACTATATATAGTGACCGTAAAGAGCGTATTGTTACATAAGTTGACCGCAAGTGTATTTTCTCGTTTCAAATTAAGCCATATTAACCAGAAAGGATGCAGTATGGACTAGTACTAGTACTGCTTTGATGTGTCCCGTCAACTCGCCGAACGAGGAGAAGCTTGCTTACTACGCCTCTCCCTCGCCCACGCGCGCGGTGGTTCGCATGACGAGGAGAGGGTTTTGACTACAGCGCCCTCTCCCTCTCCTTCTCCCTCGTGATGGACGTGCAGCTGTTCAATCGGTGTCAGATTGATGGAAGCATATTGTGTACTGTAGTATCATCATTGTTGGACCTTCCGAAGAGGCAAAGAGCCAAGTGCAAGGTTCACACGAGTACGAACTGTTGAACCTCCCAAAGAGGCAAAGAGCCAAGCGCAAGGTTTTACAGGAGTTGTCGTCCTAGTAGGAGCGTACTACACCGAGTACAACTATAGCGAACGATGTTACTGTATGATGCCGCCACGTCACGTATATCCAAAGCCGTGCCACCTTTTTTTTCTCAAAGAGCGTGTTGGAGCCCGTGCAACAACCACACAAGTTGCTCGTACACATAACACATTTACTAGTAATAAGTTCTAAAGGACAAATGCCAGTATGCCACACAAGTTTATCTCCAATTCATGTGATAAATTTGTGCATGACTAGTCTACATATATTCACAATGCTACCATTCACAATTTACCGTACTCCACTTACACGTTATAGATGGGCTACATGTCCTCCTCCAGGTTCCAGCCCCAGGTGTTCTTCATGGATGGCACGATCCATAGCGGTGGGCAATGGGAATCATTGTCGCAGCTTTCTAGTCCGGTTCCACATGATGTAGACTCATCCAAGCTAAAGCGGCATAAATCAGGGATAGCGTGTCCCAGCATGTCGTGCATCCGGCGGTGCGCACTGAAGACACAACCATGCTTCATGAACGGCAGGCCTTTGTGTCGTGCACGGAAGGTAGCATCCGCTTCACATTGGGGTAGCTGTCCCCAATGAAAAGCGAGTACTCTCCAAGAGTGTTCCTCGGCATCCACGTAGCATCATGGGGGTCGAACTCGGCGCCGTTCATCTGGTACACGCGGCATCTCAGATCTGGACACATGGTGACGTACATCGTCAAGGTCCATGCATAATAATGTTGTGCTCAAATATGGCGGTTAGTAATACTGTGCATCAAATAGTACTACTCCGGTATAGAGGAAGTAAAATAACCGGCTTATTATATATAGCCACTCTTGGCTACATGGATGAGATAGTAAGACATGGAAAAACAAAAATGGTGGCAGCTAGTGGGTTCAAGTCTTCAAGGGCCTAGCTAGCTATACGTGTCCTCCAAGGTAAAAAGTACTCCTACTATACGTAAGTAGAGTACTAGTACAACAATGAAAGAGAAGGCAAGAGGGTTAAAAAATGGAATACCTGGGTCGAAGGTGACGGTCCGATCGTGGTAGATTGTGTGACCATGTTGCACATCAGTGGTACCATGGGTAACGACTGCTAAGATAGTTGATCCCAATATGCCATAGTCAGCTACAAGGTTCCAGGTTAGACCGAATCGCGGATGCAAATGCACATCCAGGATCGGCGATCTTATTTTGATCACGGGATGACTGGTCCCTGCAAAAATAATGGAGTACCGTTAGGGATGCAAATGATGGTTTGTGCATTCCGTTTGTAATCTCCCGTACTGTAGGATGGCAACCAGATGAAACAAGTCCCCTAGCTTGTCACCGCGAAGATGCGGCCTAGATGGTGCACGGCGGCTTCGAGCGTGTAGGGGTACAAATCTGCCGCCGCCAACATGCGCCAGCCTATGCCATTAGTGCATCTTGCATTGATGGCAATCCTTATGTCGAACACCGCGATGAGATAGTAATTGTTGTAGCCGCGTCGCTTTGTCAGCGGGTTCGCAATTGCTATCTTCTTCAATATCATGTAGGCATCATCATATGTATTCAAGCCCAGCCAGCCTGGAGGGCCGATCCCAATGGTGGAGAAGGGGACTACCGGAACGGCCGCACTGCTGTGGATGTTGTGCCAAATGATGGTGGTATCCGGCCGGAGGTATGCAAGCCAATCTTCGTTGGCACCAACCCAGACCTATATATAAGACGGTGGGCAGCGGAGAAATTACGGGATGGAAATGGAATAACTAAGTACTACATGATCAAACTCCATTACAAACCTGCTCATCGGACAAAATCCGTGTGACACCCCGAGACCGGTGCGCCAGGTGTCAGCCAGTTATTCGTCGTCGTTGCCATGTCATCTGCTTGCGTGTTGCATCTTTGCCATGTCATCATGTGTGTTGCATCATCATGTTTTCAAAACTTGCATCCGTTCGGGTTCCGCCTGTCCTCTCCGTTGTCCGTTCTGAGCCTAGACACTCACACGCGCCCGCGGCGCCTCTGAATATTTATTTTATGAGTGGCCAAAAAACATTCTCGAAATTGGTTGAACTTGGCGTGTGGTCTTATTATAGCATAGGTAGACCGCCTGTAGTTTCGTCGCGTTCGGAGTTTGTTTGATAGCCCAACAGTTAACCATGTTCAGCGCCGGAAGCCTTTTCTCTTTTGGCCCAGCACCCCTTTCACACAGCCCACCTAGCCCTTTTTAACCCCTCCACGCTCTTGGCCGTTCGATCATGATCGCGTGGCCGCGAACGGCTCCTCATTTGGACACTCCTAGCTCCCTCTACCTATAAATATGTGCCTCTCCCTCCATTTTCGCGCAGATGAAACCCTAAAAATCATGGGATTTTTGCATTCGTGCCCCTAGTTGGGTCACACTCGACAGGTTTGCCCCTAGTTTTTCAATAATTGTGGTTTCGCCCAGCTCACTTCACTTGCCTTGTGTTTTTGCCCTTCCAGGGCGGTTCCGACCAATCACGGTTCGCCACGTGGCGACTGCTCATTGGTCGGAACCGCCCCGGAAGGGCAAAAACACAAGGCAAGTGAAGTGAGCTAGGCAAAACCACAATTGTTGAAAAACTATGGGCAAACCTGTCGAGTGTGACCCAACTAGGGGCACCAATACAATTATTCCAAAAATCATCCCTCCACGCAGCCGGACATGTCCGTTCCGCCGCCGGACATGTCCAGCACCACTCCACCCACTCCGCCCAATCAGGGCTTGACACGTCATCACCGCCGCCTCCCGCATCCACTCCCGTGCTGCCACGTCGCCTGCCCGTAGCCTCCCGCGCTTGTCGCCGCCTGGATCCGGCCCGGATCCGGTAGCCGCGGCCAGATCCGGCCGATTCCCGGCCTCGCCACTTCAACTCCTAGCGCCTGCCGCCGGCGACGAGCAGCTGCCGCCTCTGCTTCGTCCTCACGCGGAGGACGACGACGCCAATGACGTGCGGCGCTGGGCCTCGTGGGCCACTCCCAGCGCGCCCCGGCCCATCCACCCGTCCCCGCGGCCTAGTCCTAGGGCCCGGCTCCGCCTGGCCAGCCTCCTCCTCCGCTTCGGGCCGAGCCCACGAGGTGAGAGCACCCGGCCTGCCCAGTTCCTCTATCCCTCGCCTGGGCGCCACTTAGTTATTTTACGCCCCTGTGTTTTTTTCCTATGTCCAAAACGGCTAAGTCCCTGAGATGTTGTATAATGTTGCATCTTTACATGCTTGTAACTTTTTGTGTGCTTATCCAAATTGAGTGAATGATATGTCAAAATGATCGTGGTGATGTGCTCTACACTTTGTTCCATTGTGCCATGCTTGTTTGACTTCATCTAGATGCTCTAATCTCTGTTGCAAGAGTGCTACTTGTTATAAACTGCTCCTATTTGTTATTTTGTTGCCATGTTTGAGATGTGATAACTTGGTGCATGTTTATCCAAATGATGCATATGATATGTCAAAATATTCATTATGAAGTGTACTACATGATGGTTGCTGTAGCATGCTTGTTTGAGTTCATCTTGCCATGTTAATCTCTGTTGCAAAAGTGCATTTGACTGTTAAGTGCTGAAACTTGTTATGAGATGCTGATTTCAATTGCTCTTTGCTATTGATGTGTTTGTCCTCATGCCACATGTCTAGATGTTTTAGAAGCCCCATAATATGGTCTTTGCTGTGGTGCATTTAACTTTCCATGATATGCCTTGTGTTGACTTAAACATGCTTGTAAACATGCCATGTTGTTATTGCTGTTTTATACTTAGTGAAAAAACTGCTAAGTCTGGAATCTGTTATAACCTGATGCTATGTTCGCTTGATGCCCTAGTCAAATCCATGCTTGTTTTGGAGTGGCCAATGATCATGTCTTGTTGTCCATGTTATTGTCTATCCATTAATGCCCTTACTTGCTCATATGACCTGCTGTAGCTTATTTATTTCTTGCTCTCAAGTTGCTATAAATTATACCTGTCATGATTTTATCAACATGTTCAATTTGGTGGAGCTTGTTGCTATTGATCCATGCCTCCTATGGAGATGCTCCAATGGAGTTGTTTGCTGTAGGATATGTCTACTACATGTCTATGCTCTTTATGTTCTTAGTTGAGTTGATATGCATGTTGTTTTGTGCCTCCGAAAGCAGCATCGTGATGATGTTTTTGCCTTCCCTGATTTTGGCTAAGTCTGGATAATTGTATTGCAACTTGCCATGCTTGTTTAAATGTGTTCCAGCAAGCTTTTGGGTGTGTTCTATGTTTCTACTTGTTAAGTAACATGTCTACTTCACATCCATGCTTCTTGTTATCATGTTTGAGTGATTTAGCTTATATTTACATTGCTCCGAAGTTGCTATGTGGCTGTTAACTTCAGCTTGTTGTTATATCTTGTTTCATGTGTATCTTTTAGCCCGTTGCTCCGTTTTTAGTGTGACCTATATGAAACTTGTGTGATTTTGCATGTAGAATCATAATATCATGTTGTTTTCATGTTTGGAGTGAGTTTGCTTGATGTTTAGGTGCATCTTGCACCGTTGCCATGTTTGACTTGTTTTGCTCATATCTTCTAGGCCGTAGCTCCGAATTAAACAAACTTTATATGAAACTTGACTAGAATTTCGTGTAAATCATCATGGTGCATGCTAACCTGCTGGTTAACAACTTTAACTGAAGGTTTGTTGAGATCTGGACTAATTTCAAATTATGCATATGAGGACTTACCGGATTTGTTTTATGTGGATTCCGGCCTCATTTAAACTTGTTGGGTGATGTTGTTCTTGTGTGCTTCCTACCTTGCCATGTATTGCATCATATAAAGACTTGTCTTGCATCATACTTGTTGGAGCATCTTGTCATGTTCTTGTGTTGTGTGTTTACCATATTGCTTGCTTTTTCTCGTTAGTGCTTGTTCCGTTGCGATCATGAGGATTCATTCGACTTGGCGTGAGTCGTCTTCAAGGTTTCTTCTTCGTCTTCGTCACGGACTCATTCTTCTTCCTTGCGGGATCTCAGGCAAGATGACCATACCCTTGGATACCTTTACTATCATTGCCATGCTTAGTTGTCTCGATGCTATCGTTATATGTCGCGCTACCCATCATTTATGTCAGTCTCTCCTTGTTGCCATGAAACCTCTAACCTTTGACACCTTCCCAGCTAAACCATTGTTTGGCTATGTTACCCGCTTGCTCATCCCCTCTTATAGCGTTGTTAGTTGCAGGTGAAGATGAAGATCGTTCCATGTTGGAACTTGTTTTTGGATTATCACAATATCTATTATTATTATTATTAACACAACTATATACTGGGCATGGGTGGAAGGCTTGGCCTTTTGCTCGGTGTTTTGTTCCACTCAGGCCACCTTAGGCGCCGATAAACCGGCATTATGTTCCTTGATTTTGCGTTCCTTACACGGTTGGGTATATGGGGACCCCTTGACACTTCGTCTTCGAATAAAACTCCTCCAGCAAGGCCCAACATTGGTTTTAATTTGCCTCATAATAACAACTTAATTAATTAATTAAATTGCATAGGGGGGACGCTCCCTCGAGATTCTTTTCTACATAGCAGGGGGGCCAATGCTGATGGTGTTGGTCCCAAATGGGGAGTATGCGGGGCCACCTTGGGGAAACCCGAGGGCTGCTTTTACTCGTATAATCGCCCATCCGGACGTGGCCTGAGACGAGATACGCGCGACTACTATCAGGGTGTCGGCACGCCGGGAGGTCTTGCTGGACTTGTTTTACCATTGTCGAAATGTCTTGTGCACCGGGATGCCGAGCCTGATCGGATTTCCCTAAGATAAGGGGTAATAATTATTATTACTTCAGCTGATCGTGAGAGCTTGTGATGGGCTAAGTTGGGACACCCCTGCAGGGTTATGATCTTTCGAAAGCCGTGCCCGCGGTTATGTGGCAGATTGGAATTTGTTAATGTCCGGTTGTAGAAAACTTGACAGAGGATCCGAAGTAAAACACACAACTGTGTGAGTAACCGTGACTGTCTCTTTTCACTTTTAGGAGAGAACACGGTGGGGTTATGTTTGACCCGTAGGTAGTTCAGGATCTTTAGCGATCACTACTAGTTTGCGACCGTTTGGGTAGATGCTCATCTTATTCTTGTACTCGTAAGTTAGCCACCATATTATGCTTATCCGCTGCTGCAACCTCACCACTTAACCTCTTCCTACCCATTAAGCTTTGCTAGTCTTGTTACCCATGGTTATGGGATTGCTGAGTCCTCGTGGCTCACAGTTACTACAACAACAGTTGTAGGTCCAGGTTTCCGATGTATTGACGTGAGAGCAATGATCGTGTGTTGGAGTTCTTTCTTCTTTTTCTTGTTCAGTCTTGGGTTAGGTTCCGGGTCGGCAGCCTGGGATAGCAGATGGATGTCATTGTGCTTTTCTTGTTTGCATCCGTAGTCGGATGCCTTGTATTGATGATGTTGTATTCAGGTGACTTGTATGTATTGTTGTATCCCCCCATGTATGTATGTGATGGTACGATGTAACGATATCCATCTTGCTAAGCGCCCGAAATGCGGTTGTGCCCCAATCACGTAAGTGTCACGTGATCGGGATAAAATCGCATCTTGGGCCTGACAAGTTGGTATCAGAGCCTCGACCGACCATAGGAGCCCCCTTGATTGATCGTAGTCTGGCCGTTGTCGAGTCTAGCCAAAAACTTTTTTGGAGTCTAGTTATATCGGAGAGTAGGATTTCTTTTTACTCCCCTGCCCCTTCGTCGCTCTGGTGAGGAATCTCGATGTAGGTGTTTTGAATTACTCCTCTTCCCCTTTAAATTTTTTTAGGATCACGTGGTTAGTTTTCGTTTGTTGCGTTGTCAGTTCTTTCATCTCGTGCATCTCTCGTCAAGTGGATTCAACCCTCTTCTTCTTTGCAAGTTCAACCCTCAGTTCTTTTCAACCGACGGTGTTTTCCCCGTCCGTTGTGTTCTTTCTTTTTCCCACCTGCCCACCCTTTTCTTCTCGGAGACGGAGTCCTTAATCGAGTATCCATCCTACTCGTGTGATCCTTTGCTTTCTTTCATCAATTATTCCAATTGGTGAATTCTCGTCTAGTGCATCCTTCTTCATCTCTTTTTCTTGTCCGGTGGATTCAATTCAACTATTCGGTATTCATCTTATTCTTTCCCTCGGCTCAAATATTTTCACTTGCTCGTTCATCTCTCTCCATTTAATTATTCCGGAGTTCCGAAGACATCTCAGGATATTCGTCTGTCTTCCAATTAATTCGAGGTTGTCACCTCATTCGAGTTTCAATCGTTCCGGTGCATCGTCTCCTTTTAAATCATTCCAACGGTGTTTTCTCTTCGGTGGGCTCATAACCCACAAGTCTTTTCCCAGGATCTTACCTGACTCTTTTATTTTCCCGGAGTGTTCTGAAATTCTTTCAAATGTGACGTAAGTATGGATTCCACCAGTCATATGCCTTCTCCAAGATCGCTCTCAATTCTTTTCATCGTTGGTTCAACCTTGATTCTTTTCATTCTTCCGGAGTATTTCATGAATTCTTTTCTTTGTGTACCTCTGAAGGCCATCATTTCAGAAGATTTCTTCGTTCGCAATTTTCAATTTCGTCCTCCAAATATTCTCATCGATGCCTCTTCGTTCGTCTCACATTCTTCCGGTGCTTGTTCAAGTATTCTTTAATCATTTCACAATCTCTTCGTTCTCGTCATTCAAATTGTCTTCAAGTGCTTTATTCTTCCCGGGGAATCATTCTCTTGTATTCACTCAATTTTATTCCTTACGGTGGCCATTCTCTTTCTTCACTCGATTTAATTCTTTACGGTGATTCGTTCCTTTTCTTCACTCGGCTTTAATTCTTTACGGTGGCTCGATCAAGAGTTCTTTTCCGGTGTCATCATATCAATCCATTCATTTTCATTCCAATCCTACCGGTGTTCATGAAGAATTTCGCAAGTTCGCGGTATATCCCTCTTTAATCATTTCAAGGAGAATAAGTAGTGTGCGAATCCATTGCTTTGCATCAATTTAATTGATGGGGGATGAGCATAACATAATTCTTATTCTTTCTTCAAGTTGATTTAATCCTTCCCTTCGGAATTTGTTCTGACGAATAAATTCTAGTCCCAAGCCCTTTCATCCTTTCTTTCTGGAGTTCAAATTTTCTCGGCCGTCTCGTCGGATCATCCGTCTAAATCATCGCAAGGCTTTATTCTTATTTTTGAATCCTTCATTTCTATATCATCATCCTTTAATACCAGAGTTCTTCATGGTGGTTCATCATGATTAAATTCATTCTTCAAATATTCATCTAATTCTTCTGGAGCAGCTCAAACATTATTCTTTTGTGTCTTGAGATGCAAATAATTCTCTGTATTCTTTTGAAGTGGAGTTTTGCATTTCCTTCTTCATTCTCAGCTAACCCATCTTTTGGTTGCGGCATAATTCACCTCAAATTTTGAGATGTTTTCATAAGTCCACGACAAGCTTATTCTTTTGTTGATAGATTTTCTCAACAAATCCGTTCAAACCTTATCCTAAAGATGCTCTTTCAATACACACGTCATGAAAGTTGTCATCTTCGTCTCCGTTCTTTTAATTCCATTATTTCAATTCTTCCGGAGGCCTTGTGTTGTTACTCTCGTCGAGTATCGTTCCACCTCCTCAAGTTCATCTTCCATTACATTCATATTCAACCGGTGTGCTATTTCTTTCAGTTTCAGCCGGAGTGCTACCCGAATTCCTTCGTTTTAACTCTTTTCTATCTCTGTTAACCGGAGTGGTTTCAAATCCATTGTATTCCTTCAATTCTTGTTTCTTATCATTCAACCTACTTGTTCCTCGTGTGTTCCTTGTTCCCCTTTTGCAATGGAGCTTCTCTTTCTCGTTCATCTCCATTATAATCTTCCTTTCGAAGTGGCTCAACCTCTCAAGGTTCTTTGTTTTCACTCTTTTGGTCTTCGAAGAACTTTGTTCTTCCTTTTCCTCTCCGTCTCATTCCTAAGATCTCGGGACAAGATCTCTTGTTAGTAGGGGAGTGTTGTGGCACCCCCGAGACCGGTGCGCCAGGTGTTAGCCAATTATTCATCGTCGTTGCCATGTCATCTGCTTGCGTGTTTCATCTTTGCCATGTCATCATGTGTGTTGCATCATCATGTTTTCAAAACTTGCATCCGTTCGGGTTCCGCCCGTCTTCTCCGTTGTCCGTTCTGAGCCCAGACACACTCACACGCGCCCGCGGCGCCTCCGAATATTTATTTTATGAGTGGCCGAAAAACGTTCTCGGAATGGGTTGAAACTTGGCGTGTGGTCTTATTATAGCATAGGTAGACCGCCTGTCAAGTTTCGTCGCGTTCGGAGTTCGTTTGATAGCCCAACGGTTAACCGTGTTCAGCGCCGGAAGCCTTTTCTCTTTTAGCCCAGCACCCCTTTCACACAGCCCACCTAGCCCTTTTCAACCCCTCCACGCTCTTGGCCGTTCGATCACGATCGCGTGGCCGCGAACGACTCCTCATTTGGACACTCCTAGCTCCCTCTACCTATAAATATGTGCCTCTCCCTCCATTTTCGCGCAGATGAAACCCTAAAAATCATCCCTCCGCGCAGCCGGACATGTCCGTTCCACCGCCGGACATGTCCAGCACCCCTCCACCTTACTCCGCCCAATCAGGGCTTGACACATCATCACCGCCGCCTCCCGCATCCACTCCCGTGCTGCCACGTCGCCTGCCCGCAGCCTCCCGCGCTTGTCGCTGCCTGGATGACCTCGCCGTGCCAGATCCGGCCCGGATCCGGTAGCCGCGGCCAGATCCGGCCGACCCCCGGCCTCGCCACTTCACCTCCTCGCGCGTGCCGCCGGCGACGAGCAGCCGCCGCTGCTGCTTCGTCCTCACGTGGAGGACGACGATGCTAACGACGTGCGGCGCTGGGCCTCGTGGGCCACTCCCAGCACGCCCCGGCTCATCCACCCGTCCCCGCGGCCCAGTCCTAGGGCCCGGCTCCGCCTGGCCGGCCTCCTCCTCCGCTTTGGGCCGAGCCCGCGAGGTGAGAGCCCCCGGCCTGCCTAGCTCCTCTATCCCTCGCCTGGGTGCCACTTAGTTATTTTACGCCGCTGTGTTTTTTTCCTATGTCCAAAACGACTAAGTCACCGAGCTGTTGTATAATGTTGCATCTTTACATACCTGTAACTTTTTGTGTGCTTATCCAAATTGAGTGAATGATAAGTCAAAATGATCATGGTGATGTGCTCTACACTTTGTTCCATTGTGCCATGCTTGTTTGACTTCATCTAGATGCTCTAATCTCTGTTGCAAGTGTGCTACTTGTTATAAACTGCTCCTACTTGTTATTTTGTTGCCATGTTTGAGATGTGATAACTTGGTGCATGTTTATCCAAATGATGCATATGATATGTCAAAATGTTCATTATGAAGTGTACAACATGATGGATGCTGTAGCATGCTTGTTTGAGTTCATCTTGCCATGTTAATCTCTGTTGCAAAAGTGCATTTGACTGTTAAGTGCTGAAACTTGTTATGAGATGCTGATTTCAATTGCTCTTTGCTATTGATGTGTTTGTCCCCATGCCACATGTTTAGATGTTTTAGAAGCAACATAATATGGTCTTTGCTGTGGTGCATTTAACTTTCCATGATATGCCTTGTGTTGACTTAAACATGCTTGTAAACATGCCATGTTGTTATTGCTGTTTTATACTTAGTGAAAAAACTGCAAAGTCTGGAATCTGTTATAACCTGATGCTATGTTCGCTTGATGCCCTAGTCAACTCCATGCTTGTTTTGGAGTGGCCAATGATCATGTCTTGTTGTCCATGTTATTGTCTATCCATTCATGCCCTTACTTGCTCATATGACCTGCTGTAGCTTATTTATTTCTTGCTCTCAAGTTGCTATAAATTATACCTGTCAGGATTTTATCAGCATGTTCACTTTGGTGGAGCTTGTTGCTATTGATCCATGCCTCCTATGGAGATGCTCCAACGGAGTTGTTTGCTGTAGGATATGTCTACAACATGTCTATGCTCTTTATGTTCTTAGTTGAGTTGATATGCATGTTGTTTTGTGCCTTCGAAGGCAGCATCGTGATGATGTTTTTGCCTTCCCAGATTTTGGCAAAGTCTGGATAATTTTATTGCAACTTGCCATGCTTTTTTAAATGTGTTCCAGCAAGGTTTTGGGTGTGTTCTAAGTTTCTACTTGTTAAGTAGCATGTCTAGTTCACATCCATGCTTCTTGTTATCATGTTTGAGTGATTTAGCTTATATTTACATTGCTCCGAAGTTGCTATGTGGCTGTTAACTTCAGCCTGTTGTTATAACTTGTTTCGTGTGTATCTTTTAGCCCGTTGCTCCGTTTTTAGTGTGACCTATATGAAACTTGTGTCATTTTGCATGTAGAATCATAATATCATGTTGTTTTCATGTTTGGAGTGAGTTTTCTTGATGTTTGGGTGCATCTTGCACCGTTGCCATGTTTGACTTGTTTTGCTCATATCTTCTAGGCCATAGCTCCGAATTAAACAAACTTTATATGAAACTTGGCTAGAATTTCGTGTAGATCATCATGGTGCATATTAACCTGCTGTTTAACAACTTTAACTTAAGGTTTGTTCAGATCTGGACTAATTTCAAATTATGCATATGAGGACTTACCGGATTTGTTTTATGTGGATTCCGGCCTCATTTAAACTTGTTGGGTGATGTTGTTCTTGTGTGCTTCCTACCTTGCCATGTATTGCATCATATATAGACTTGTCTTGCATCATACTTGTTGGAGTATCTTGTCATGTTCTTGTGTTGTGTGTTTACCGTATTGCTTGCTTCTTCTCGTTAGTGCTTGTTCTGTTGCGATCGTGAGGATTCGTTCGACTTCGCGTGAGTTGTCTTCAAGGTTTCTTCTTCGTCTTCTTCACGGACTCATTCTTCTTCCTTGCGGGATCTCAGGCAAGATGACCATACCCTTGGATACCTTTACTATCATTGCCATGCTTAGTTGTCTCGATGCTATTGTTATATGTCGCGCTACCCATCATTTATGTCAGCCTCTCCTTGTTGCCATGAAACCTCTAACCTTTGACACCTTCCCAGCAAAACCATTGTTTGGCTATGTTACCCGCTTGCTCAGCCCCTCTTATAGCGTTGTTAGTTGCAGGTGAAGATGAAGGTCGTTCCATGTTGGAACTTGTTGTTGGATTATCACAATATCTATTATTATTATTAACACACCTATATACTGGGCATGGGTGGAAGGCTTGGCCTTTCGCTCGGTGTTTTGTTCCACTCAGGCTACCTTAGGCGCCGATAAACCGGCATTATGTTCCTTGATTTTGCGTTCCTTACACGGTTGGGTATATGGGGACCCCTTGACACCTTGTCTTTGAATAAAACTCCTCCAGCAAGGCCCAACATTGGTTTTAATTTGCCTCATAATAACAACTTAATTAACTAATTAAAGTGCATAGGGGGGACGCTCCCTCGAGATTCTTTTCTACATAGCAGGGGGGGCCAGTGCTGATGGTGTTGGTCCCAAATGGGGAGTATGCGGGGCCACCTTGGGGAAACCTGAGGGCTGGTTTTACCCGTATAATCGCCCATCCGGACGTGGCCTGAGACGAGATACGCGGGGCCACTATCAGGGTGTCGGCACGCCGAGAGGTCTTGCTGGACTTGTTTTACCATTGTCGAAATGTCTTGTGCACCGGGATGCCGAGCCTGATCGGATTTCCCTAAGATAAGGGATAATAATTATTATTACTTCATGTCGGGGTATTTGATCGACACCTATGGGATCACAAGAATTCATACTATGGTTGCGGGGCGCGCGGTTGAGGGAAGAGCGGATCCAATAGTTAGCACACGGTTCCTTTACCCAGGTTCGGGCCGCAAAGATGCGTAAAACCCTACTCCTGCTTTGGTGGATTATATGTTTGTGTTCTTCAGCTGGCTATGGGGCGGGAGGAGCTCCAAAAAGCCGAGTCGTGAGGAGTTCTAAAAAGCCGAATCCTTCTCTTGGTCGCCTCGGGCCTCCTTTTATAGGGAAAAGGGGTCGCCACAGTGGCACACAGGTGGTGGAAAGGGTACATCAATGCGAGGTTATCCCTCGCATTACATGACAAGGCGCATTTAATGCGCTTAGCTTAGGTGTCCTTGCTTTATCGGGGACGGGGGAGACATCCGTCTTGTCCGTCGCCGCTCTTTCTTGCGTCGACACGCGCCCTGGCCAGCGATGCCTGAGATGCCATATAGGCAGGCAGGCAGCTGAGGTGGCGCAATGGTGGGTCTCCACGAAGATCTGCATGTTGCCACGCAGGTGCCTGTCCAGCTGGTTGGGTCGGCAGCTGCATGGGGCGGTGGAAACTCAGATGGTGCGGGCCTGATGGTGGCCCTGCGGGTTTCCTCGGCAAGGGCCTTGCAGGGGCCCTGGCAAGGGTCTTGCCGCGGCGCCTGCTGTCATCCCCGGCAAGGTGCTTGCCGGAGGTCTTGTGGTCCTCCTTGGCTGGGATCCCGCCAAGGGTCATCGTCCTCTTAGCGTGTGTATCTGTCCTTGAATGTCTTCACAAAGATCTTCATGCCACCATGGGTATATCTCCCGAATCCTTACCCCATGGGGGCAGTGGACTCAAGGGCAATCCACTCCGTAGGCGTGGGGCGAGCTGCCGCGGCAAGGGTCTTGTCGGGGCTGCCAGATCCGGACCTGGCAAGGATCTTGCCAGGGCTGCTGAAACTGGCTCCCGGCAAGGATCTTGCCGGGGGAAGCCGCTTCGTCCCTTTGCTCTTTGTGGTCTTGTTCTTGATGTTGCTCCAGTTCCATCGAGCTTCGATCTTACCCTGGCTCACCTCCCTTGCCATGCTTGGTGTGGTGGTGCTCGTGGCTCAGACTGCCCGTGCATAGTCATAGGGGTACAAAAAGTGTACCCCTCTTTTTGTACACCGACAGGAGCCCCCGGGCCTGGGCCACACATAAGCGCGACGCGTTGTTGGGCTAGGCCCAGAACGGTGCGCGGGCAGGCGGGTCGGTTCTCACCGTGGTAAGATTTTCCACGCGCAGCGCCTTCCACGACCCGCGCGCATGGCGCGGGGTGGAGGGGCGTGCGTGACGTGGGCGGCATGCGTGGGGCGGTTTCCGCAGGCATGCGTTATGTCGCAGTAAATGCGAAAGGAGGCGGCTTCGCGCATTCCCCATAACTGGGGGGAGGCGTGGAGACGCGGCCCATTTACTGAATGGGGCCGAGGCGCGGTCCTCAAGGCATCCACTCCCCACGATCACGGGGTGGGGAGAGGTCGCCTCACCCGTCCCCTCGGTTCGGCACGTTTGCCACATGCCTCCCATGTGCTTGGGGTGGCAAATGGTGGAGGCGGGAAACCGGGCCGTCGCTGGTTGGGGCGGCGGGTCGGTCCCGGCTCCCTGCGCCTTCTGCGTCGTGATTGGCCGAGCGGGGCAGTCGAGCCCCAGCCCCGCCCCTTTATAAAGAGCGGGAGGGGACGGACGGCGCCCCGCACTCCTCCATCTTCTTTCTCCTTCAGCTTTTGCTCCTCTGTTCTGTTCTCCATGTAGAGAGGAAATCCCGGCCCTTCAACGGTGGCGGCGAGGGTCGCCGCTCGACAAACGCCCCTCCTTCTCCTGCACCCGCGGTGGCAGAGCCGGCCACGAGGGGAAGGGGAGGGGGCGAGGCCGTGGGCGAGGCCGGGGCGCCCAGGGAAGAGGAGGACGGGGCGGCCCGCCGGCCTCGCCCCCGCCAGCAGCACCTCCTCTAGTGGAGGGCCATATTGGGGATGACCCTTGCGAGTTCTTCGTCAGGTTGCGGCGGCCGCCGCGCCGTCGCCTTCGTCTCCCGACCCCATTTGCGCGGGAGATGGAGGTGGATCCGCCAGAGTCGCTGCGGCTGCACATGAGGGGCTGCGGGATCAGCGGCACGCGGGTCCGCGTCGACTTCCCTGCTCCTCATGTGATGTATCTTCGTCAAGGATGGAAGACGTTCGCTCGTATCCACAGCCTGACGGATGGGCTCACCCTCCATTTCAAGTTGATGGAGGATGGCCATCTCTCCGTCAAGGTCTTCGGGCACTTCGGGACTCGTGCAAGGTGCTGCGTGGAGAGCTCCTCCGATGACGAAGACTCCTCCTCGAACGAGGGTGACTAGGAGGACAGCGGCATCGACGACGAGGGCGGTAGGCGGCAGGATGACGGGTCCGACTAGGTGTCAGGCGCCGTTTCTGGTGGCACTGGCGACCCCATCATCCGCGTTGCCGGCTCCTTGAACTTCTCGAGGCCGTCCCCTTGGCGGCTGGCATAGGGAGGCTGCGGAAGAGGAAGAGGAAGAAGGCGGGCGGCAAGGTACGCGGGCACCGACGCCTTCAACGCGTACTGACGTCCTGCCGCCTCGTCTTCGAGCTCTGCTTCCGGCGCCGCCATCACCATCCAGCCCTTGGGTGGCCACCATGATGTCCTCTTGGTGTCTTCTGCCACCCGTAGCTCGCCTAGGCACCCCTTTTGCCCTTCTCGCCTCCTTGACCTACCTCCTGAGGAGAGGTACAAGAAAGGCATTACGGGCATTTTATCTCTTTTTAGTTTGTAAGCCTTCGGGCAACTGTTAAATTTAAAACTTGTAATCTCCTTGTTCATGTTTTTCATTCCCTATGGACTGTATCTGAGTGGAATGTTTTTAATGAAAAAGGAATGTTCGCCGGGTCATTTGTTCGTAGGTAGAACCCACAACAGGGAACAAGTCCCTGATATCTCTAAGATAAACATTTTCTCGCCCGGCAACAGGCCTTGCCGTCTCCCCACTCCGCTCGACCTTTCTCACGCCTCTGGCGGAGGCAGGGATGAAGTGGGCTTAGGCTCCTCGTTTCATCCTTTCGCCGCCGCATCTACGACCAAACTTATGGGAGCACGGTAGCTTAAGGAAAAGAACGAGGTTTCACATACCTCAGTCCATAATGGAATGCATGATAAGGGATGAAGAACTTATCTGAAGCTGCAGCCCCCGGCAACCCTGGTTTGCCGTGGGTGAATCTTTGCTCTTGTAGCCCCCGGCAACACTGGCTTGCCGGGGCCTAGGCGCTAGTCTGTTCCTCTTTCTTCTCCCCAAGTGGCTTCGGCAAGGATATCTGTGCGTCCTGTGAACCAAAGGAGATGGAGGAAAGACAAAGGGACACAAACACGACCTCTAAGCTAGGGGTTAGCCGCCGCTAAGCACTATCAACCCTAACCAAGGACGAGACTCGACTCAGCATGCATGCTATAACTTAGGGCGCCAGCGCTTCATTTATTTATGCTCAGGGTCTGCGCCTGGCTTTGTACAAAGGGTTACATGCCTTGCCAGCAAGGCTTGTACAAAAGGGTGGCTTGCCGGGGGGCCCGGCAAGCCGCGCCTTATGGGTAAAACTTGCGAAGATGCTCAATATTCCAGGAATTGCTCACCGGAATGGCATTTTCGGTCTCCAGGCGGACTGCACTAGGCCTGGTGACTCGTATTACCCGATAAGGGCCTTCCCACTTTGGCGTCAACTTGTTTGTATTCTTGGCCGATTGAACGCGCCGAAGAACAAGGTCGCCTTCCTCAAAGCTTCGGGCATGGACCTTGCGGCTATGGTAGCGCCGCAAGGCCTGCTGGTAGCGTGCTGCTCTCACAACCGCCCGAAGAAGATCTTCCTCAAGGAGCATTGCGTCATCTTGCCGCAGTTGCTCTTGCTCAAGCTCATCATAAGCGAGCACTCGAGGTGACCCATATATGAGTTCAGTGGGGAGAACTGCTTCTGCCCCGTATATCAAGGCAAAGGGTGTCTGGCCAGTGGCTCGATTTGGCGTCGTTCTGATCGACCAAAGAACCGTCGGCAATTCATCAATACAGCGCCTTCCGCTCTTGTGCAGCCTATCAAAGGTATTTGTCCTTAATCCTCGCAACACTTCAGCATTTGCCCTCTCAGCTTGACCATTGCTTCGGGGGTGAGCAATGGAAGCGAAACAGACTTTGCTACCGAGGTCTTGGGTATATTGCATGAAGGTGCGGCTTGTGAACTGCATGCCATTGTCGGTGATGATCCTGTTGGGCACACCAAAACGGCAGACTAGCCCCTTGAAGAACTTGACGGCTGACTGAGCTGTGACCATCCTCACTGCCTCCACTTCCGGCCACTTTGTGAACTTGTCGATTGCAACGTACAAGTACTCAAAGCCCCCGACAAGGCGGGGGAAAGGGCCCAGTATGTCGAGCCCCCAAACCGAGAAGGGCCAGGAGAGAGGAATGGTTTGAAGGGCTTGAGCTGGTTGATGAAGTTTCTTTGAATGGAGCTGGCACGCTTCACACCTGGTGACCAGTGCCATCGCATCCTGGAGGGCAGTGGGCCAGAAGAAGCCTTGCCGAAATGCCATGCCGGCAAGGGCTCTTGACCCTATGTTGGATCCACATATGCCTCCATGTATCTCTGCCAATAGCCCCAGTCCTTCCTCTCGAGGGATACACTTCAATTTCACGCCGTTCGGTCTCTTTCTGTACAGGACGTCATCGACGAACTGGTACATAGCAGACCGACGGGCTACTTTTTCCGCTTCTTCCTGCTCCGCAGGAAGTTCCCCAGTTTGGAGGAATCAGACGGTATGCTGTGCCCACGCTGGAGCCTGGGGCTTGACGGCGAGGACTAAAGGCATTTCCTCCGCAATAGGAGCGGCTGTCTCGACGGTAAGAGCTTGACGCTCCGCCAGAGCTAGCCGTCCAATGGCGGGCTCAGTGTCTCCGGCAACATCCTTGCCGGCGGCTCCGGGGAGCTCGGCGGGAAAGTACTTGCCGGGCCCTGATTTCTTCCTCTTGTTCTGCTCTGTTGATGGATCAACGGATGGCTGAGAAAGCTGAAGCACAAAGGTACCTAGTTCCACAGGTAGCTTGAGGGCAGCGCGCTTTGACAGGTAATCGGCGATGTCGTTCTCCGCTCGGGGAACATGCTCCGCCTGTATACCATCAAAGCGCTCTTCCAACTTTCTCACTTCATCGACGTAGGCCTTCATCAATGGGCTCTAGTAATCCTTGTTGACTTGTTTGACGACAAGCTGCGAGTCGCCCCTGACAATGAGCTTCTTGATTCCGAGGTCTGCCGCGATCCTAAGACCAGCAAGCAGCCCCTCGTACTCAACAGTGTTGTTCGTTGATACCTCCCTGGGGAAGTGCATCTGGACCACGTACTTGAGGTGATCTCCAGTGGGTGCGACCAGCAGTACGCCAGCCCCGGCGCCCTGTAAGGAGAAAGCTTCGTCAAAGTACATGATCCAGTTGCAACTCGCCTCTTTGCCGGGGAGAGCAGTTTCCTGGACCTCTTCATCAGGCGTTGCGGTCCATTCTGCAACGAACTCTGCCAAGACTCGGCTTTGAATCGTCGAGGTACTTTCAAACTTGAGGCCAAAGCTGGACAGCTCCAGTGCCCACTCTACAATTCTTCCCGTTGCATCTGGATTGTGCAATATCCGTTGTAGAGGGAGGCGAGTGACGACAGTGATCTCGTGCGCCTGGAAGTAGTGACGCAGCTTCCTCGAGGCCATAAGAAGGCCGAAGAGCAATTTCTGCACACCGGAGTACCTTGATCTAGCCCCCTGCAAGAGGGAGCCAACAAAGTAGACCGGGTGCTGCATCATTTTCTTCTTTGGCTGCACTCCAACCGGCTGTGTCGTCTTTGCACCAGTGGCATCAGGCTCTGTCGCTGCTATCACCTCATCATCAATTTCTCTCTGCGCCACTAGTGCGGCGCTGACCACCTGGTTTGTTGCCGCCAAGTATAGCAGCAACGGTTCTTGTGGTCTAGGCGCAACTAGTATTGGCGTGGAGGAAAGATACCTCTTCAAATCTTGTAATGCTGCTTCAGCTTCTGGCGTCCATTCCATTGGGCCCGCCTTTTTCAAAATCTTGAAAAAGTGAAGGGCGCGCTCGGCAGACTTGGAAATGAATCTGCTCATGGCGGAAACGCAGCCAGCAAGTCGACGCACATCCTTGACCCGTTTGGGTGCTTCAATCTGCTCTATAGCTTTGATCTTGTCCGGATTGGCCTCTATCCCACGCTGCGACACAAAGAACCCGAGAAACTTGCCGGACGGAACGCCGAAGACGCACTTCTCAGGGTTCAGCTTGAGGTTGATCTTGCGTAGGTTGACAAATGTTTCTTGTAAATCCGGTATAAGGGTTGCCCTGTTCTTGGTTTTGACCACTATATCATCCATATAAGCCTCCATATTTCTATGGAGCTGGGGTTCAAAACCAATCTGGACTGCCCTTGCAAACGTCGAGCTAGCACTCTTCAACCTGAAAGGCACTCGTACGAAACAGTACGTACCACATGGGGTGATGAATGCTGTCTTCTCTTCACCTTCTCTTGCCATGAAGATCTGGTGGTAGCCGGAGTAGGCATCGAGGAATGACAGCAGGTCACACCCAGCCATGGAGTCAACAATCTGGTCGATGCGCGGCAACGGGAAGGGGTCCTTGGGACAATCTTTATTGATATCTGTGTAATCAATACACAACCTCCACTTCCCATTCGCCTTGCGCACTACCACTGGATTGGCCAACCACGTTGGATGGAGCACTCCTCTTACCATACCCGCAGCTTCCAATTTCCGGATCTCCTCTATGATGAACTCTTGCCATTCCAAAGCCTGCTTCCTGACCTTCTGCTTCACGGTCCGCGAATGAGGACAGACAACAAGGTGGTGCTCAATCACCTCCCTGGGAACGCCGGGGATGTCGGATGCTTGCCATGCAAAACGTCAACATTCGCCCGCAGTAAGGTGACGAGCGCGTCTTCCTATTTGTCGTCAAGGGAGGAGCTTATGGTGAAAGCCCCTCCTGTGCCGTCCTCCTTGACAGAAACCTTCTCCCGGCGGCGTGGCCCTGGACCTCTTGTTTCTGCCGGTGGAGCTCTCTGGCACGTCCTCGGTGGGAGCGCGACACTCTGAAGAGGTGCGCTTGCCGGAGTGGGTGTCCGAGGTCTCACTGTTCTTCTTCTTTCCGGTGGAGCTCTCTGGCACGTCCTCGACGGGAGCACAGCACTCCGAAGAGGTGCGCTTGCCGGAGTGGGTGTCCGAGGTCTCACCGGTCTTCTTCTTCTTCCCTCCCGGGGCTCCAGTGACAGGAGCAAGTGCTCTCGTAGCGCCAGCTGCTGCAACTGCTGCAACTGCTGCAACTGCTTGCTGGTACAGTTGGTCAGCGCAAATCAGCGCATCTTTCTTATCAGAGGTGATGGTGATGATCGTCACAGGCCCTGGTATCTTAAGGGTGTTGTAGGCATAGTGTGACACCACCATGAACTTGGCCAGCGCTGGGTGGCCAAGGATCCCGTTGTAAGGCAAGGGGATCTTGGCAACATCGAACACGATCCTTTCCGTCCTGTAGTTCAGATCACTCCCAAAAGTCACGGGCAGCGTGACTTTCCCTTTTGGTTGACTTCTCCCCGGGTTGACCCCCTGAAACGTGCCCGTCTCTTTGAGGTCTCCCTCAGGAATTTGTAGCTTCTCGATCACGGTGGGCGAGAGTAGGTTCAGACCGGCCTCGCCATCGACTAGCATCTTTGTCACCTTGAGGTTGCGAATTGTCGGTGAAACCAACAATGGCAAGCACCCGACCGCAGTAGTGCGATCAGGGTGATCCTCAGTGTCAAAAATGATAGGTGTGCTGGACCATTTCAGTGGTTTTTGGGCACCGGACGATGGCTCTGCCGCTGTAATCTCGCGCGCCCACTGTTTAAGTTGGCAGTGAGAAGTATGCAGCGAGGCGCCACCATCGACGCACATGTCCTCCGTAGCCTTCTGAAATTCTTGGTCACCGGACTCATCGTGCTCTTCGTGATCGTCGTCTTCGGGCCTTCTGTCACGGCCCCGAGCGGGCCTCTCCTGCTGTTTATCCTTGCCGCGACGGCCTGCTTGGCCGTCACGCTTCTTGCCGGACCCTTCAGCACCATCCTGGCCCTTCTCCTTGTCCCGCCTCTCATATTCAGCCCTCTGCTTCTCAGCAAGGAGCTCAACCTGTCGGCAGTCCTGGAGATCATGGCCCTTGGTGTGATGGATCTTGCAATATCTCTTGCCGGAGTTTCCTGGCTTCTCGGCAGCCGCCAAGGCCCGGCAGGCGTCACACCCGACAATTTCCTTGCCGGGGTCACCCGCCCTGGTTTTCTTGGCGGAGCCGGTGTCATCAGATCCCTCGACGGAAAGCACGGCTTTACCCTTGCGCTTCCTATTGCGGTGCCGGCCTTTCTTTGCCAGGGCTGTAGTATCGTCATCTGAAGAGTCGGTTTCCGCGCCGGCATCTTCGCCGGGGTACTTCCTTCCCTCTTCAGCCCGGGCACATCTGTCAGCGAGAACATAGAGTTCTGGCACATCTTTCACCTTGGTCATCGCCAGTTCTTCGCGCATCTTGTGGTTACACACGTTCTGATGGAACGCGCTGATGATGACGGCAGGGTGAACATCAGGGATATTGTACTGTACCCGGCTGAACCTCTGTATGTACTTGCGCAGACTCTCGCCTTCCTTCTGGGGTATGACGTGCATATCACTTGCTTGGCCATGGGCTTGGTGACCTCCAGTAAAGGCGCCAACAAAATCATGGCACAAATCCGACCAGGAGGAAATAGAGTCTACTGGCAAGTGCATCAACCACGACATGGCGTTAGGTTTAAGAGCCAACGGAAAGTAATTCGCAAGCACCTTACCGTTGCGGGCTCTGGCAGCTTGCATCGCGATGGTGTAGATGCTGAGGAACTCCGACGGGTAGGTCTTGCCGTTCTACTTCTCGCCAATGTCAGGCTTGAAGGTGCGGTGAGTGGGCCACTAGAACTGCCGCAGCTCACGGGTAAAAGCCGGACAGCCTACCTCATAAGGTAGACCTCCAGGGCTCTCCGGTGCTGGGCGGTCCACAGCAGGCCCCGCTCGCCTGTCTGACTGGTGGCGCGCTCTGCGCCGGCGCTCGATGGTGGTTCGAGCGTCTTCATGAGCTCGCTCCTGAAGAACTTGACGCTGGCCGCCGTGGGTCCGTGGGTCGGACGACGCTATGGAGATGCCGTCGCGCGCGATGTCCCGACGAGTCGACACACGCGGTACCTGGCGAGGGGGAGGCGAATGTACCGTAGCCACGTCGCTGCTGGTCCCCCTGCCACCGGTGTGTGGGACTCCATCGGAGCGTCGACCTGGGAGCTCCGCTGGATTTGGTTCATCCTTGTTGGCGACTGCGACAAGGCTTCGGATGGTGGCTCTCCATTCGTCGAGTTTCCCCGTAACAGGAGGAAAGTCGAGGAGCAACTGCGCGCGCGCCAGGGCTTCGGCTGGGGTTAGCGATAGCGAAACCTGCACGGACCGCGACGCGCTTCGACCCCTGACCGTGTCACGAGGAGCTCCGTCACGATCCCGCGATCGCATGCCGTTTCCACCAACGCTCCGGCGGGCGAGCAGGTCTTCTACGTCCCGGGAGTGGCGCTCGGGGCTCTTCCCGTGGCGACGCCCGGGATCTTCGGCGTGATGATGCCGCTCGTCGCGCGCTACTTGGGAGGAGCATGCTGTGGCCACCGCCGTGGGAGTCCTGGAGGCCCTTGCTTCGCCTTCGGGTGATGCGACAACAACTTTGGAAGGCCCCGCGCCACTCGCGGAGGGCCTGGCTCCGTCCTTGGACATGGCGGTGTGTGGCCCATTACCGGGCACACAAACATCGCCACCTCCCAAACTCCGGCTGCTGGGATGGCGTTGGTGTTCGCGAGCAGCGCCCCGGGTCCTTTCCGCGACCGGTCCGCTGCTCGCCCGCGTCGGGACGGGCTGTCCGGCCTCCGACTGGCCAACCGCCACCGTCGTCTTCTTCTTGGGCGCCATGATGATGAAGAAGCGTCGAACTGACTGCTAAAGCCGATTCTCACAACTCCCCCTTCCCCTACTTGGCGCGCCAAAGATGTCAGGGTATTTGATCGACACCTATGGGATCACAAGAATCCCTACTACGGTTGCGGGGCTCGGGGTTGAGAGAAGAGCGGATCCAACAGTTAGCACACGATTCCTTTACCCAGGTTCGGGCCGCAAAGATGCGTAAAACCCTACTCCTGCTTTGGTAGATTATATGTTTGTGTTCTTCAGCTGGCTATGGGGCGTGAGGAGCTCCAGAAAGCCGAGTTGTGAGGAGTTCTAAAAAGGCGAATCCTTCTCATGGTCGCCTCGGGCCTCCTTTTATAGGGAAAAGGGGTCGCCACAGTGGCACACATGAGGTGGAAAGGGTACAGTGATGCGAGGTTATCCCTCGCATTACATGACAAGGCGCATTTAATGCGCTTAGCTTTGGTGTCCTTGCTTTATCGGGGACGGGGGAGACATCCGTCTTGTCCGTCGCCGCTCCTTCTTGCGTCGACACGCGCCCTGGCCAGCGATGCCTGAGGTGCCATATAGGCAGGTAGGCAGCTGAGGTGGCGCAATGGTGGGTCTCCACGAAGATCTGCATGTTGCCACGCAGGTGCCTGTTCAGCTGGTTGGGTCGACAGCTGCATGGGGCGGTGGAAACTTAGTTGGTGCGGGCCTGATGGTGGCCCTGCGGGTGTCCTCGGCAAGGGCCTTGCCGGGGCCCCGGCAAGGGTCTTGCCGCGGCGCCTGCTGTCATCCCCGGCAAGGTGCTTGCCGGAGGTCTTGTGGTCCTCCTTGGCTGGCATCCCGCCAAGGGTGGTTGTCCTCTTAGCGTGTGTATCTGTCCTTGAATGTCTTCACAAAGATCTGCATGCCACCACGGGGATATCTCCCGAATCCTTGCCCCATGGGGGCAGTGGACTCAAGGGTGATCCGCTCCGTAGGCGTGGGACGAGCTGCCACGGCAAGGGTCTTGCCGGGGCTGCCAGAGCTGGCCCTGGCAAGGATCTTGCCAGGGCTGCTGAAACTGGCTCCCGACAAGGATCTTGCCGGGGGAATCCGCTTCGTCCCTTTGCTCTTTGTGGTCTTGTTCTTGATGTTGCTCCAGTTCCATCGAGCTTCGATCTTACCCTGGCTCACCTCCCTTGCCATGCTTGGTGTGGTGGTGCCCGTGGCTCAGACTGCCCGTGCACAGTCATAGGGGTACAAAAAGTGTACCCCTCTTTTCGTACACCGACACTTCAGCTGATCGTGAGAGCTTGTGATGGGCTAAGTTGGGACACCCCTGCAGGGTTATGATCTTTCGAAAGCCATGCCCGCGGTTATGTGGCAGATTGGAATTTGTTAATGTCCGGTTGTAGAAAACTTGACAGAGGATCCGAAGTAAAACACACAACTGTGTGAGTAACCGTGGCGGTCTCTTTTCACTTTGAGAAGAGAACACGGTGGGGTTATGTTTGACCCGTAGGTAGTTCATGATCTTTAGCGATCACTACTAGTTTGCGACCGTTTGCGTAGATGCTCATCTTATTCTTGTACTCGTAAGTTAGCCACCATATTATGCTTAGCCGCTGTTGCAACCTCACCACTTAACCTCTTCCTACCCATTAAGCTTTGCTAGTCTTGTTAACCATGGTTATGGGATTGCTGAGTCCTCGTGGCTCACAGTTACTACAACAACAGTTGCAGGTGCAGGTTTCTCATGTATTGACGTGAGAGCGATGATCGTTGTGTTGGAGTTCTTTCTTCTTCTTCTTCTTCTTCTTCTTCAGTCTTGGGTTAGGTTCCGGGTCGGTAGCCTGGGATAGCAGATGGATGTCATTGTGCTTTTCTTGTTTGCATCCGTAGTCGGATGCCTTGTATTGATGATGTTGTATTCAGGTGATTTGTATGTATTGTTGTATCCCCCCATGTATGTATGTAATGGTACGATGTAATGATATCCATCTTGCTAAGCGCCCGAAATGCGGTTATGCCCCCATCACGTAAGTGTCACGTGATCGGGATATAATCGCATCTTGGGCCTGACAATTTGACTACCTCTCAACGTCGGCAACACTAGCGGAGTCAACGTGCAACCATGGCCAGGGAGCGGTGGACTGTTCGAAGGATTGTCCCATAGAAGAACCTTCTCCTCGAGGACGCATGGAAGACCAACAAGCATGGCCTTTTACCAAGCCATTTTAAGCATCGTCTTGAAAAAGTTGGTGCATGAAGCACCGAGTCTTGCGACGGTGAGGACGTCAGAGCGGCGTGCGATTTCTCCCACAGGATCGTCGTCCATGGTCTCCCAGCCCCGACGAGGAGGAGAACCGCCTAGTGAATCCATGGGAGCAGCGACGAACTGCCTTCTCTTCGGGGGGAGGGGAACTGGCGAGGAGGAGATAAGAGCGTAGTAACCGCAGGGCCTCGTCCCTTCCAACTGTAGCGAAGGGGTGAGGCTATTATTTACTACTAGTACTAGTATTATGGGACGTTATGGGATTGCATTATACTGTAAATAATAGTACTAGTAAGAAATTTTTGGCACTAGCTAGTAGTTTTTGGCGTGGATTAAGAAAATTTGGGTATGTTTTTGTTATTTTTTGTACACGCCAACTAGTGTCAAAAAACGTCTTACATTATGCGACGGAGGAGTACGTACTCGTACTGTAGCAGTACTAGTACTGCTTTCTCAACTAGTAGTGCGAGGGTACTACTAGTGCTATGTACTGTACAGTATAGCGCACCAGTTTTGAACCATTGAATCTCAGGGCGAAGGAGCTATAGTTGGAAGTGGAGGGTACTACTGTTCTCTAGAACCGTTGCTGTACTATCAATGCAGGGAAAGTACACCTGCGTAGTGGCCTAGTGGGTACTCTCGATGCTCTATTCAGCCGCTCCTCTCACGTAGTTGGCCTACTCAGGCCCTCCACTATGTAGGCCAAAACCGGTGCCAAATTCACTTTTTGAACATTTGACACCGGTGTCCTACATTGCCCAGCCGATGCCATATAAAAATTTCAAGGCATCGATGCTTCTACTTGCTCCGACGCCATACTTCGTTGAGGCAATAAACAAAGCAGCCACTGTACTTTTGCATGCGAAGCACCACCAGCACCACTAGCGAGACACTGATTTGAGCTGATATATTACTAGTTTATAGCTAGGTGGGACATAGGTGGATGGATGCCAAATCCTTCACGCTGTGGTGCCGGTGCTAAATATTTTTCATTTGGCATCGAAATGTATGTGGAAAACTTTTTAGATTTCTGGCACCGAACACATAGTGGAGGGCCTCAACCGCTCCTCTCACGCACACACTAGCAGCCTGTTTATCAGCGACGGTTACTGCGGGGGCAGAACATTTGAGTTATTTGATACAGCGAGACTAGGCTTTTTGCTTCCATTTGTGGAGGTGTAATGGATCTCATCGAACTTTGTTAGTAGTTCCTTCTTTATGAATGAGATGAACCAAAGCTTTTGCCTCCGTTTCAAAAAAAACACGTCAAGAGGAATTTCTTTTATAGTGGAGCCGATAATGGAGTGAAGTCCATGCATGCAACGCACAAGCTACAGAGTAGTAGTAGAGCACTTTACGTACAGAGCCATATTGCATAGTTCCCAATGCCCCGCCAAGCTTTTCCGGCTCCTCGGGCTTAATTGGGAGGCGCTAGTTTAAATATGCTACTAGCTGATGAGGAAGCTACAAGCGAGGTGCGGCTAGGGCGAGCATGCGAGCCACGAGAAGCTGGGAAGGAAAACCCGTTCACGTGGTTAGGCTATCCAGTGCACCCAGATTGTGGTGCCGCACGTCCGTTTGACTTCAAAACTCAAACTACCCGTGTAAAATATTGGCTCGCAGCGAAGTTACTATTTTTTAAAAAGGCCGTCGTGCGTTCGGTCGGGATCGAACCCACAAAACGAGGTATACGCTCCCGCGACCACTAGTAGTACTCGTTGGAGTACAACTCAACCTAGAATCGCCTTTTGTCGCTAGTAGTACATTGTTCCTTACAAGAAACCCCAAATAATGCAAGAAACCACTAATAATGCCAAGAAACTACTACCACTTGCATACGTGGCAGATTTAAGTTAAGACTTGTTGGGGAACGTAGCATAAATCAAAAAATTTCTACGTCTTCACCAAGATCCATCTATGGAGACATCTAGCAACGAGTAACTGAGAGTGCATCTACATACTGTTATGAAGATTGCGTGCGGAAGCTTTCAACGAAGCAAGGATGAAGTAGTCGTACTCTTCTTCCCGTTCTTCGTCACCGATGATCTAGCGCCGAACGGACGGCACCTCCGCGTTCAACACACGTACGGTGAAGCAACGTCACCTCCTTCTTGACCCAGCAAGGGGGGAGGAGAAGTCGTCAGAGATCCGGCAGCACGACGGCGTGATGACGGATGCAGTGGAGATCGCAGCAGGGCTTCGCCGGGCTGCCCTGCGGAGGAGTTGGGAGGTGTGACGGGAGGGGGAGAGGCGCCAGGGCTGAGGTGCGGCTGCCCTCTCCCCCCCACATATATATAGGGGGCCAGGGGGGGCGCCAGCACCTTGCAGATCCAATCTGCAAGGGGGGGCGGCGGCCAGGGAGGAGTCCCCCTCCCCCAAGGCAAGTGGTGGCCCCCCTCCCCTTTGGGTTTATCCCTAGGCGCAGGGGAGGTGGGCCTCCCTTGGTGGTGCGCCAGCCCAGGGGGCTGCACACATCCCCTTGCGGCCTGGGGGCCCCACCGGGAGGGGTGGCCCCACCCGGTGGACCCCCGGGGCCCCTCCGGTGGTCCCGGGACGCTCCCGGTGACCCCCGGAGATCACCCGTTGGCCGAAACTGGACTTCCCATATATCAATCTTTACCTCCGGACCATTCCGGAACTCCTCGTGACGTCCGGGATCACATCCGGGACTCCGAACAACTTTCGGGTTTCCACGTGCATTAATCTCTACGACCCTAGCGTTACCGAACCTTAAGTGTGTAGACCCTACGGGTTCGGGAGACCCGTAGACATGACCGAGACCACTCTCCGGTCAATAACCAACAGCGGGATCTGGATACCCATGTTGGTTCCCACGTGTTCCTCGATGATCTTCATCGGATGAACCACTGTGTCAAGGATTCACTCAATCCCGTATGTTATTCCCTTTGTCCATCGGTACGGTACTTGCCCGAGATTCGATCGTCGGTATTCCCAATACCTTGTTCAATCTCGTTATGGCAAGTCTCTTTACTCGATCCGTAATTCATCATCCCGTGACTAACTACTTAGTCACATTGAGCTCATTATGATGATGACTTACCGAGTGGGCCCAGAGGTACCTCTCCGTCATACGGAGTGACAACATCCCAGTCTCGGTTCGTACCAACTCAACAGACACTTTCGGAGATACCCGATGCGTACCTTTATAGCCACCCAGTTACGTTGTGACGGTTGGCACACCCAAAGTACTCCTACGGTATCCGGGAGTTGTACAACCTCATGGTCTAAGGAATAAGTACTTGACACTGAAAAGCTTATGCATTACGAACTATACGATCTCGTGTTATGCTCAAGTTTGGGTCTTGTCCATCACATCATTCTCCGAATGATGTGATCCCGTTATCACCGACATCTCATGTCCATGGTCAGGAAACCATGACCATCTGTTGATCAACGAGCTGGTTAGTAGAGGCCTACCAGGGACTCATTTTGGTCTATGTATTCACACATGTATCGCTGTTTCCGTACAATACAATTCAAGCATGAATAACAGACAATTATCATGAACAAGGAGATATAATAATAATACTTTTATTATTGCCTCTAGGGCATATCTCCAACAGTCTCCCACTTGCACTAGAGTCAATAATCTAGTTACATTGTGATGAATCGAACACCCATAGAGTTCTGGTGTTGATCATGTTTTGCTCGTTAATGAGGTTTAGTCAACGGGTCTGCTACATTCAGATCCGTATGTACTTTACAAATATCTATGTCTCCATCCTGAATGTAATTCCGGATGGAGTTGAAACGGCGCTTGATGTGCTTGGTCTTCTTGTGAAACCTGGGCTCCTTGGTAATAGCAATAGCACCAGTGTTGTCACAGAAGAGAGTCATCGGGCTTGACGCGCTTGGAATGACTCCTAGGTCGGTGATGAACTCTTTCATCCAGACTCCTTCCTGCGCTGCTTCAGAAGCAGCTATGTACTCCGCTTCACATGTAGATGCTGCCACCACGCTTTGCTTGCAACTGCACCAGCTGACTGCCCCTCCATTCAAAATATACACGTATCCGGTTTGCGACTTAGAGTCATCCAGATCTGTGTCGAAGCTAGCATCGACGTAACCCTTTACGACGAGCTCTTCGTCACCTCCATAAACGAGAAACATATCCTTAGTCCTTTTCAGGTACTTCAGGATGTTCTTGACCGCTGTCCAGTGTTCCGTACCGGGATCACTTTGGTACCTCCCTACCAAACTTATGGCAAGGTTCACATCAGGTCTGGTACACAGCATGGCATACATGATAGAACCTATTGCCGAGGCATAGGGAATGACACTCATCTTTTCTCTATCTTCTGCCGTGGTCGGCGACTGAGTCTTACTCAATCTCATACCTTGCAAAACAGGCAAGAATCCTTTCTTTGACTGATCCATATTGAACTTCTTCAATATTTTGTCAAGGTATGTACTTTGCGAAAGACCAATGAGGCGTCTCGATCTATCTCTATAGATTTTGATGCCTAATATGTAAGCAGCTTCTCCAAGGTCCTTCATTGAAAAACTTTTATTCAAATAGGCCTTTACATTTTCCAAGAATTCTATATCATTTCCCATCAGCAATATGTCATCCACATATAATATGAGAAATGCTACAGAGCTCCCACTCACTTTCTTGTAAATACAGGCTTCTCCATAAGTCTGTATAAAGCCAAACGCTTTGATCACCTCATCAAAGCGAATATTCCAACTCCGAGATGCTTGCACCAGCCCGTCAATCGAGCGCTGGAGCTTGCATACTTTGTTAGCGTTCTCTGGATCGACAAAACCTTCCGGTTGCATCATATACAACTCTTCCTTGAGGAAGCCATTAAGGAATGCTGTTTTGACGTCCATTTGCCATATCTCATAATCATAGAATGCGGCAATAGCTAACATGATTCTGACTGACTTCAGCATCGCTACGGGAGAGAAAGTCTCGTCGTAGTCAATCCCTTGAACTTGTCGATAACCCTTAGCGACAAGTCGAGCTTTATAGATGGTCACATTACCATCTGCATCTGTCTTCTTCTTAAATATCCATTTATTTTCTATGGCGTGCCTATCATCAGGCAAGTCCACCAAAGTCCATACTTTGTTTTCATACATGGATTCTATCTCGGATTTCATGGCTCCAAGCCATTTATTGGAATCTGGGCCCGCCATCGCTTCTTCATAGTTCGAAGGTTCACCGTTGTCTAACAACATGATTTCCAGTACAGGGTTGCCGTACCACTCTGGTGTGGAACGTACCCTTGTGGACCTTCGAAGTTCAGTAGTAACTTGATCTGTATCTTCATGATCATTATCATTATCTTCCTCCCTTGTCGGTGCAGGCACCTCAGGAACAGTTTCCTGCGCTGCGCTACTTTCCGGTACAGGAGTGGTGACTATCACCTCATCAAGTTCTACTTTCCTCCCACTCACTTCTTTCGAGAGAAACTCTTTCTCCAGAAAGTATCCATTCTTGGCAACAAAGACTTTGCCTTCGGATCTGTGGTAGAAGGTGTACCCAATAGTTTCCTTTGGGTATCCTATGAAGACGCATTTCTCCGATTTGGGTTCGAGCTTTTCAGGTTGAAGTTTCTTGACATAAGCATCGCAACCCCAAACTTTCAGAAACGACAGCTTCGGTTTCTTTCCAAACCAAAGTTCATACGGAGTCGTCTCAACGGATTTTGACGGAGCCCTATTTAAAGTGAATGCGGCAGTCTCTAAAGCATAACCCCAAAATGATAGCGGTAAATCGGTGAGGGACATCATAGATCGCACCATGTCCAACAGAGTACGATTTCGACGTTCGGACACACCGTTACGTTGAGGTGTTCCGGGCGGTGTCAATTGTGAAACAATTCCACAGCTTCTAAGGAGTGTGCCAAATTCATGACTTAAATATTCACCCCCACGATCCGATCGCAAGAACTTTATTTTTCTGTCACGTTGATTCTCAACCTCATTCTGAAATTCCTTGAACTTTTCAAAGGTCTCAGACTTGTGTTTCATCAAAGAGATATACCCGTATCTACTCAAGTCATCCGCGAGGGTGAGAACATAACGGTAGCCTCCGCGAGCCTCAACACTCATTGGACCGCACACATCGGTATGTATGATTTCCAACAAGTTGGTTGCTCGCTCCATTGTTCCGGAGAACGGAGTCTTGGTCATCTTGCCCAAGAGGCATGGTTCGCACGTGTCAAATGATTCATAATCAAGAGACTCTAGAAGTCCATCCGAATGGAGCTTCTTCATACGTTTGACACCAATATGACCAAGGCGGCAATGCCACAAGTATGTGGGACTATCATTATCAACCTTACATCTTTTGGCATCTACACTATGAATATGTGTATCACTACGTTCGAGATTCATCAAAAATAAACCATTGACCAGCGGGGCATGACCATAAAACATATCTCTCAAATAAATAGAACAACCATTATTCTCCGATTTGAAAGAATATCCATCTCGCATAAGACGAGATCCAGAAACAATGTTCATGCTCAAAGCTGGTACTAAATAAAAATTATTCAGGTTCAAAACTAATCCCGAGGGTAGATGTAGAGGTAGCATGCTGACGGCGATCACATCGACCTTGGAACCATTCCCGACGCGCATCGTCACCTCATCCTTCGCTAGTCTCCGTTTATTCCGCAGCTCCTGTTTTGAGTTACAAATGTGAGCAACTGCACCGGTATCGAATACCCAGGAGCTACTACGAGTGCTGGTAAGGTACACATCAATAACATGTATATCATATATACCTTTGACGTTGCCGGCCTTCTTGTCTGCTAAGTATTTGGGGCAGTTCCGCTTCCAGTGACCCGTTCCCTTGCAATAAAAGCACTCAGTCTCTGGCTTGGGTCCATACTTTGGCTTCTTCCCAGCAACAGGCTTGCTAGGCGCGGCAACTTGCTTGCCGTCCTTCTTGAAGTTCTTCTTACCCTTGCCTTTCTTGAACTTAGTGGTTTTATTGACCATCAACACTTGATGTTCTTTCTTGATGTCAACCTCCGCTGATTTCAGCATTGAATACACCTCGGGAATGGACTTCTCCATCCCCTGCATATTGAAGTTCAGCACGAAGCCCTTGAAGCTTTGTGGGAGCGACTGGAGGATTCTGTCAACGACCGCTTCATCTGGGAGATTCATTCCCAGCTGAGACAAGCGGTTGTGCAATCCTGAAATCTTGAGGATGTGCCCACTGACAGAACTGTTCTCCTCCATCTTACAGCTGTAGAATGCGTTGGAGACATCATATCTCTCGACTCGGGCATGAGCTTGGAAAACCATTTTCAACTCTTCGAACATCTCGTATGCTCCATGGTGCTCAAAACGCTTTTGAAGCCCCGATTCTAAACTGTAAAGCATGCCGCACTGAACCAAGGAGTAATCATCACTACGCGACTGCCAGACGTTCAAAACGTCTTGGTCAGCATCGGGAGCAGGTGCATCACCTAGCGGTGCTTCTAGGACATATGATCTCTTGGCAGCTATGAGGATAATCCTCAGGTTACGGACCCAATCCGTATAGTTGCTACCATCGTCTTTCAGCTTGGTTTTCTCTAGGAACGCGTTGAAGTTGAGGGAAACCTGAGCGTGGGCCATTTGATCTACAAGAGATATTGTAAAGAATTTAGACTAAGTTCATGATAATTAAGTTCATCTCAATCAAATTTTAATGAACTCCCACTCAGAATGACATCTCTCTAGTCATCTAAGTGATACACGATCCGAATCGAGTAGTCCGTGTCCGATCATCACGTGAGACGGACTAGTCAAAAACGGTGAACATCTTCATGTTGATCGTATCTTCTATACGACTCGTGTTCGACCTTTCGGTCTTCCGTGTTCCGAGGCCATGTCTGTACATGCTAGGCTCGTCAAGTGAACCCTAAGTGTATCGCGTGTGTAAATCTGTCTTACACCCGTTGTATGTGAACGTTAGAACCTATCACACCCGATCATCACGTGGTGCTTCGGAACAACGAGCTTTAGCAACGGTGCACAGTTAGGGGAAACACATTACTTGAAATTTTAGTGAGAGATCATCTTATTTACTACCGTCGTTCTAAGTAAACAAGATGCAAAAACATGATAAACATCACATGCAATCAATTATAGTGACATGATATGGCCAATATCATCTTGCTCCTTGGATCTCCATCTTCGGGGCACCATGATCATCTTGTCACCGGCTCGACACCATGATCTTCATCATCATGATCTCCATCATCGTGTCTTGAGGAAGTCGTCACGCCAACTATTACTTCTACTACTACAGCTAACCTTTAGCAACGAAGTAAAGTAATTACATGGCGTTATTCAGTGACACGCAGGTCATACAATAATAAAGACAACTCCTATGGCTCCTGCCGGTTATCAAGTTCATCGACATGCAAGTCGTGATTCCCTATTACAAAAACATGATCAATCTCATACATCACATATATCATTCATCACATCTTCGTTCTTGGCCATACCACGTCACAAAACACATGCTGCAAAAACAAGTTAGACGTCCTCTAATTGTTGTTGCAAGTTTTACGTGGCTTCTATAGATTTCTAGCAAGAACGTTTCTTACCTACGCCAAAACCACAACGTGATTTGTCAACTTCTATTTACCCTTCATAAGGACCCTTTTCATCGAATCCGATCCGACTAAAGTAGGAGAGACAGACACCCGCCAGCCACCTTATGCATCTAGTGCATGTCTGTCGGTGGAACCAGTCTCACGTAAGCGTACGTGTAAGGTCGGTCCGGGCCGCTTCATCCCACAATACCGCCGAGTCAAGATTGACTAGCAACGGTAAGAAAGTTGAACAAGATCATACGCCCACAACTGCTTTGTGTTCTACTCGTGCCAAGATGCTACGCATAAAACCTAGGCTCAGATGCCACTGTTGGGGAACGTAGCATAAATCAAAAAATTTCTACGTCTTCACCAAGATCCATCTATGGAGACATCTAGCAACGAGTAACTGAGAGTGCATCTACATACCGTTATGAAGATTGCGTGCGGAAGCTTTCAACGAAGCAAGGATGAAGTAGTCGTACTCTTCTTCCCGTTCTTCGTCACCGATGATCTAGCTCCGAACGGACGACACATCCGCGTTCAACACACGTACGGTGCAGCAACGTCACCTCCTTCTTGATCCAGCAAGGGGGGAGGAGAAGTCGTCAGAGATCCGGCAGCACGACGGCGTGATGACGGATGCAGTGGAGATCGCAGCAGGGCTTCGCCGGGCTGCCCTGCGGAGGAGTTGGGAGGTGTGACGGGAGGGGGAGAGGCGCCAGGGCTGAGGTGCGGCTGCCCTCTCCCCCCCACATATATATAGGGGGCCAGGGGGGGCGCCAGCCCCTTGCAGATCCAATCTGCAAGGGGGGGCGGCGGCCAGGGAGGAGTCCCCCTCCCCCAAGGCAAGTGGTGGCCCCCCTCCCCTTAGGGTTTATCCCTAGGCGCAGGGGAGGTGGGCCTCCCTTGGTGGTGCGCCAGCCCAGGGGGCTGCACACATCCCCTTGCGGCCTGGGGGCCCCACCGGGAGGGGTGGCCCCACCCGGTGGACCCCCGGGGCCCCTCCGGTGGTCCCGAGACGCTCCCGGTGACCCCCGGAGATCACCCGTTGGCCGAAACTGGACTTCCCATATATCAATCTTTACCTCCGGACCATTCCGGAACTCCTCGTGACGTCCGGGATCACATCCGGGACTCCGAACAACTTTCGGGTTTCCACGTGCATTAATCTCTACGACCCTAGCGTGACCGAACCTTAAGTGTGTAGACCCTACGGGTTCGGGAGACACGTAGACATGACCGAGACCACTCTCCGGTCAATAACCAACAGCGGGATCTGGATACCCATGTTGGTTCCCACGTGTTCCTCGATTATCTTCATCGGATGAACCACTGTGTCAAGGATTCACTCAATCCCGTATGTTATTCCCTTTGTCCATCGGTACGGTACTTGCCCGAGATTCGATCGTCGGTATTCCCAATACCTTGTTCAATCTCGTTATGGCAAGTCTCTTTACTCGATCCGTAATTCATCATCCCGTGACTAACTACTTAGTCACATTGAGCTCATTATGATGATGACTTACCGAGTGGGCCCAGAGGTACCTCTCCGTCATACGGAGTGACAACATCCCAGTCTCGGTTCGTACCAACTCAACAGACACTTTCGGAGATACCCGATGCGTACCTTCATAGCCACCCAGTTACGTTGTGACGGTTGGCACACCCAAAGTACTCCTACGGTATCCGGGAGTTGTACAACCTCATGGTCTAAGGAATAAATACTTGACACTGAAAAGCTTATGCATTACGAACTATACGATCTCGTGTTATGCTCAAGTTTGGGTCTTGTCCATCACATCATTCTCCGAATGATGTGATCCCGTTATCACCGACATCTCATGTCCATGGTCAGGAAACCATGACCATCTGTTGATCAACGAGCTGGTTACTAGAGGCCTAACAGGGACTCATTTTGGTCTATGTATTCACACATGTATCGCTGTTTCCGTACAATACAATTCAAGCATGAATAACAGACAATTATCATGAACAAGGAGATATAATAATAATACTTCTATTATTGCCTCTAGGGCATATCTCCAACAAGACTACCTTATAACCATTGTACATGCTCTTACCAACCAGCCCTACCAAGAAACGACTACTCTACAAAGTGCCGTTATAGGTTATAGGCACGTTTCAACCCATGGCCCTGTTTGGATACATTTGTTGTCAATCTAACCCTGCCATCCAAACACCACTTTGGTTAGAGTTAGTTCAGGGTTAGAATCTAACCTCTGACTTAGAGTATCCAAACAGGGCCCATGTCGCCCATTAAGTCAACGCCTTCTATTCGACCGGACGTTATGACTTGTGGGACCTACATGTCAGTCTGCACAAAAATCCTCGAGTGACCTCCATCTCCGGCCCGTCCACCTAGTCATCCTCGGCCATGGGATGCAGCTACCGCCATCGGCAGAAGGCGAGGTCAAAACCGCCGATGGTGCGGAGCCCATCTCGCGGCAGCCCGGATGCCAGCTCCGTCCGGCGGTCGCGGCCGCTAGCTAGCCAAGATAGCTCCGTCCAGCTGCTTGTCTGCAAGGTTTGCTAGCTAGATTGGCACGGCGACGCGGTGGCTTGCTCGCGCGCGCCATGCTAAGGCCAGCCGTCTGGCTCGAGCGAAGGCCAGCGCGGCGGCTTGCTCGCTCGTGAGTCATGCTTGGGCCAGCCTGGCAACCCGTGCGGAGGCCAGCGCGGCGTCCAGCCCGTCAGGCGGAGCGGCGGACAACTCGCTCATCACCGGCGCCACCGACGAACACGCATCACTACTGTTTGAAGTAATGTTCAGGAAAAATAATGATTTGAGGGGCAATAACAGGATAGAAGGTCAGATGTGGGTCCCACGTGTCAACGGTCAAACAAAATGTGTTGGTTTAAGCTGCCTCGTCAGCACGGACGTGTGGGCCAACCCTATCATAAATGGGTTTAAACTAACCTAATCGGTAGGTAGTATTTTTTGGCGTGGATTAAGAAATTTTATGGTATGTTTTAGCTATTTTTTGTACAATAGATTCTTCCTAGGGCTGGTTGAAAGTGGTAGTTTTTTGTTAAATACTCTACATATTGTAAGTAGGAGTGAAAGTAAAGCTTTGGAACCCAATAAGCAAGGCAAGTTACATAGTGCATATGTGTACATGATTGAAAGTAAATATCAACCATGAGTGACTAATATCTTGATGGAAAACTCGAAACTATGGAATACTAGGGAAAAAAATTGCATGGTTGGAAATACTAGCAATGTTCATGTGCGTTGCAACGAATCATAATTAGAATAATACTTATTCACAAACTTGATACAAAACACTCTAATTTCGATATACATATATCACTAGAGATATATTATATTTCAATTAGAATATATTCCTTGGGCTATTTTGGTGATTTTAGGGAGGGATGTGGTTGGTTTTAAGATACTAATTATGGGTTTTTCTGCAAATTGGTAGACAAGTGGGATGTTTGTGAGAAAAGGCAACAACTTACCTCACAGTCGTTAGATGTGGATCTAATGGTCACAAACGACAGATGGCAGACACACCATCATCACCAACTTAGTATTCTGTAGGAGTACTAGCAAGATCCGTGCATTGCACGGAACATCAAGATGCATTTTTTTATTAAAACACTTATTGTGATTGACCCATGCGGGAGTAATCCCATGTGTAAAAACTAATGATATATCGAGAACTAGGAGATAAGGTGAAGAGGAGTGGGGCATGGTTGTGATTGGTGGTCGAATTGAGCGGAGGCATGGGGATTGACGACACCGGCAGCGGCCACCAGGCCAGTTTTTTCCAGAGGCTTCCGTTCTTAATTGCTCAGCAATGAGGTTGTTGGAGACAAGGATGAACTAGGGAAGGCCTTGTCTGCAAATGTGGATAGGGGTGCAGGTATATTTTAGTTTAATTTCCATCAGTCAGATATAGATCGGACGGTCTATATTGCAAGATGGCACACGTACCATCATCACCAACTCGGTTTTTTTATAAGAGAAGAAATATAAGTATGGAGATACAAACGTATTATCGATACTTGTTTCCGTAAACTAGCATCTACATTCTATTCAACGCCTCAGCATGTGAGGCCTTAGCACAATGACTTCTCGACTGAGTAAAACAAAGGTTTTCCCGTCGCCGATAAGGAGGGGCTGACGGCGGCGCGCTTTTTGGCTTGCTCTAGTCCTAGTAGTCATACTAGGTGGTCTAAGCACGTGTAGATTTATTCTTTTTCACGTCTCGTGTTCGCCGTACTACCACGACTGTTGATGAATAGACGGTAAGTTATTCACGGGGAAACCCTTGTTGAGCGTGTTTGCGAGAGAGAGAGAGAGAGACAGTGTGCGTGTGTGATATGTCTAGAGACTGAGGCAATGATAACAGATTCTTTGTGTCTATGTGTGTGGAGGATAGAGAGAGACATGTACATGGGGCTTTGTGTTGTGTAACGTGGAGACACATATACATAATTAGAGAGTGAGTGTGCGAGATACACATGTGGACATGGTGAGAGATGAGGATCCAGATTAATGGGTGTTTGTGCGTGTCTGCGTGCGTTTGTGCGTGCGTTTGTGTGTGAGAGGGAGTGTGTGTATGTGGAGTAGAGAGACCACTAATGATGTAAACCTAGTATATGGGAAGGGGGAATGGTGTGCCATGTGTAGTAGCGGGATAGCATGGGTGCGGG
>LR738711.1:583482011-583545210 GCA_902687465.1 Secale cereale | reverse complement strand
GAGAGAGAGAGAGAGAGAGAGAGAGAGAGAGGGCGTTTGTGTCCATAAATGGCGTATAGATAGGGAGACAATGTTAATGTTGTTTGAAATTGGCCTATGTACGGAGACACAAGGGAAGCGAGTCATCGTGTGTGTGATAGGGACTTCATGAGAGATCCAGAATAGATGGTGTAGAGAACAATGTGCGAGATCGAGAACGATGATACATTAGGGAGCTATGGAAAGAGTCATGACATATATGTATACATGGAGGAGCTGGGGCGGGTCGGCATGTGGGAGAGATAGAAAGAGGAGGGTGGTGCACAAGGAGACAAAGTGTGCTTGTTTTGAAGTGGGGGTTATGTGTGAGGTGAGTGTGCGAGAACCACATAACTAGGGAGATAGACGTTTGGGGGCGATGTTTCGTGTGTATGGGAAAGATACACTCTACATAGTGCGTGTGCTTGGGAAAGAGAGTTGACGGGTGACCTAGCTAGAGAGTGGGGGAAGAGATGTGTGCATTTCCAGGAGACAAAGTGATAGAGACCAATATTGGGGTCCGGACATTAGAAGACAGAGGGGTGTTAATGTGCTCGTGTGTTGGTGTTTGGGGGAGAGAATGAATTCTGTGTGTGTGTGGGGGGGGGGCTGGCTTCAGATAAAGAGTGAGGTGTCTATATTTGAGGGACTCTAGCATAATTGAGATATACATGGTCAATAGTATGTCAACTCCAGGTTGATCAATTTGTTTCACAGTTTGGACTATAAGATAACGATACTTTTGAACATGCGTGATATACTTTGATGTACCAGAATTACAAACCTAAGATTGGAATTTTGGAATTCGACTCCATCATTAGTCTTCATAATTCATTTAAACGGAGGTACATTTTTAAGCCGGGATTTCATGATTTCAAATTCATATATCAAACCTAGAGATATACACATACGGGCATGTTTAAACTTTATATTCATCCACTTTATTCATACACATACACATTTTTGCTTTTGTCATCATATTTAGGATAAACACATTTGGAATTTCATTTGAATTGGAGCATATGATGGTATTTGCTTGTAATAGCTCAATGATCCATATTTGAATTGAATGGACAATCTAAGTTTCGAGTTGGAGACATTGATTTTCAAAACTTGTACCTTTTTTTGCGTGCAAAACAAACAAATTCTCGGCCATGATATCATAGTCGGCCGTACAAGAGCAGAATATAATTTCAGGCGCCAAAAGCTTTCAAACTTCCCGCTCACATTGAAATATCTCACGCTCAAAAGTTTAGCCCTGCGATATTTCTGTTTTACCCCTGCCACATGAACGGAAAAGGGCTGCTTTGGTAACTCCATTGTTTTCCCCTCTTTGCCCCCAACATTCTTCACCAGAGCCCCTCCCCTTCCCCTCCCCGACCCCCAACCACAGCAAGCCACCGAATCTAGTCCTTTGCCGTAGCGGTGGACCTCACACCCTGACGGATCTACCTTCCACACCTTGGAACCCCCAACTGCCAACTCACCACTTCACCGGAGCCGCTTCAGCGACTGGCTTGTACACCGCTCCAGATCTCCTTGACCGCCATCATGCTCCACCGCACCGGATCTGCTTAACCGCTGCCCTCGTCCACCAAAGTGTAGGCCCTTCACTGTCTCCCTCGTCCGTCCCTTTGCTGACCCTTCATACAAGCCCTCGTCCGCCGCAACAAATCCGCCTCACCGAAAGCACTGTACAACGCGCCTGCCGAAGCCTTCATCCACTGCACTGGACCCGCTCCACGGACGCCATATTCAACTCCACCGGCCATGCTTTACCGACGCCGCAGCCTCATCAGGTTATTTCGATCTTTACTTCTTCGGTTTTTCTCTTTATCGTGCAACTGTTCACTTACCACAGATGAGCTTTCTTGTATTTCAACAGGCGCCGCAACCGTAGCACCGGAGCTGCTTCAGCGACAGCGATAGCCGGCCCAAACTCAACCGCAACACAAGCACCATCGACGATCCTTAGCTATCAAGTATGCCAACGATACCCGTACGCCGTCGAGAATCAGGTACTATTATCCAACGGCCGGCACCTACGTTCACTTTCTTAGCATAAGCACCTCACCTTTGAATTTCTTCAGTGTATCATTCAGTTTTTCATGAGACACGTTATTATTCTTGCACCTGTAGGGCCATACTTCTGGCAGTGAACATGTCACATGTGCTAAATTACATACCAGTGGACATATAGTTAATATGCTTTAGTTTTTTCCTAAGTATTACTGTACTTCCTAGATATCACTGCCTACTATTTTACTTCTTGCATGCTATATTTATTATAATGGTGTTGTTCTGATGCCACCTGTTGATTCCATCGGACTGCTTCATGTTCTCTATGCTTAATTACACATCAGGAAACTAGCATGTGGTTCCGCTGGTTTTTATTCGTTTTACCCTACATTTTCTGATGCTAGCTATTACATCACTGCTATGAGCCTCTGTTCATTACTTTTTTGTGTGTTCTTGATCTTGCCAAGTTGCACGACTGATTTGATGCTTCTATTAATTATGGAGCTGCCAACCCCATCAAGCATAATATTTGTTCTTTTGGGGCTGGCACTTCGAACAAGCATAAAAATAGAGGGAAGTAGATATATTGTCGTGTATGCACACACCCTTATTTCATTAGTTTAGATGAAACATTAATGATCAATTCGAACCAGTGCATGCGATTAAAATTAATTTTACCTAATAGAGGGTGCAAAATAAACTACAACAAGTAGATTTACAACCACGGGATGTTGATGATATCTTCAAAGAACATTGCAACAGCAGCGAGGCTTCACAGCAACATATGGTAAGCCAGTGTGTTTTAGTACATGTGAAATGTAATGTGTGTGGGCTGCTTTCTTGGCTTGTGCCCTCAACCTGTAATCCTACAGAATAACAAATAGTTCAGTTGTCTGCTTTGCTGTATTGCTTGATTCGAATGCTTGTTTGTTACTTGTTACGCTATACCTGAGTTGGCCAATATGTCAGCTGTGTCTGCTGTACTATCGTAAAGAAATGCATGCCTAGTTCATTTGAGTCCTTAACTTTTCCTCTGAAGTTCATCACAAGACGGTCTTCATATTTTATATGAGGCCACACTTTTAAGTGCTTTCTCACATTATTTCAACTGCTTAGATGCCTTGGCAACTTAAATATAGCGGTGGTACACTCCCTTACAAGTTTTCATCTTACCATTTTAATTTCTTTTTGGCTGATGCTGCTTCGAACCATTTAAATATAGCTTGCCATGCTCAGCAATAATTTGTACGTCGTTTACCATGTAAGCTTACTACCTGGATCATGCGATAACTATCTCTTACTTATGTCCAGTGGAAACCTTTCAGGATGTTGTTTACACTAGGACACAATGTACAACCCTAGAATCTATTTGTGGAAGCAGTGCGCCATCCATGTTACCAGATGGTAGCAGTTCAGAGGCAACACCGCCGGAGAGCAGTCTGAGCACATATATTATAGTTCTTGAGGCTCTACTAGAGGCAGAAAGAGATGGTGTGGCTGCCATGAATGATGTAATTTCGATCTTGAAGCTGGAAATTACGCAATTAGCTGCACGCATTATGCAAGCAACCCAAGAATTGGAGGAAGTAAGAATGTTGCATTTGAAGATGGAGGAGGTCCTACTGCTTCTGCTATCTGAAGCCCAGGGTAATCCCAGTTCTTCTTTAGATAGCGGTTGAAATTGTCATTAGATTATTGTACTTGCATGTTGTGTCATGTCTCTAAATGGATTATGTTGTAAGACCCCCTATGTTGTCCATGTGTTGTAATGATCCGAATTTTTAGGCGAGGTAATCCTTAGTACTTGTATGATTGACATAAGGTGAACTATTTTCCGTGTGGACATATTGTATTGGATGAAATAACTGTTTGACTCAAAGTGTATCCAACCTACTGAATTCGAAGATCACGGCATTTCTAAATCATAATCATATATGAAGGTGGAATAAATCTTTGTTGTGGTTTTGAAGAAATAAATAACAAAACGTAGAATTATCTGTGGATATTCAGAATCAAATAAAAATTGGATTTGGATTTAGTTGCCAGGGCCCAGGGCAAACATGGATGCTAATTCTCCCAAGTTTTAAATGAAGCGGCTAAACACCCACTATCATTTGTGGGCTGCCCAAAGCAAGTGTTTGCGAGATGGAAATTACTGTCTACCCTGACACTTGACATCCTTATCGACCGAATTTACACTGCTGTCGATAGGGGTAGACTAGTAACTTCAATCAGACGTGACACGACGGCCTCTGAGCCCATTCAGACATGGTAGGCGCCAAACGTGGGCGGCAAACCACATTTGATTCAAACTCGTCCGAAAGATATGTGTCTCTCCCTCCATTTCCCCGTTCATCCACGATGGGCGGCAAAACAAACTCTCCTCGTCCGAAATCGATGTAGGCTAATATTTTACATAGGGGCAGATGTGTAACTTCCCTCAGACGTGACACAACCGCCCTACCTGTCAGCCCTATTCATACATCGTGGGCGCCAACCGTGGGCGGAAAAACACCCTCTCCTCGCCCGAAATCGTTACCGGCAAATATTTGGGAGATGCGAGTTTACCGTTCTATCCCCAACCGACGTGATGTCCGAAATTTTAAACGAGGGATACGTTCATAACTTTGCCACATTTTAGATAAGTGCGTCCCAAAGTTTGAGATCCCCCCTCCCCCTCCATTTCCCCATTCATACACCGTCGGCGCCACGACAACCTCCCCACTGCGGCCAGCCCCCTTCGTCCGCCACCCTATCCTCCACCTTGCCGGAGCCGCTACCCCTACCCCGTCGTCCACTTCAAGAGATGGACGTCTCTCATCCACGGCGCTGGACCATGATCCTTTCATCGCTTCGTCTCGCTTCATCGATGCTGTCGTCCACTTTGTGGTTGCCGCTCATACGACCGCCTCGTCCACGGCAACATGATTTATCCCCCAACCCGGCCGTCTGCCATCTAAAGTCTTCTTCCCCGCCGCCGACAACCATCGCACCCGCAGCACCCTCAACGTATCAACAGGGGCCTACACGGCGTTGCAAGAGAGGTGGTACTCTTCCATATGTGCTTAAGTTTTTGATCTCACCCGGAAAATAGATCTTAAATTGTTTACTATACTTTTCTTGTCCGTACCAAATCGTGGTGGCTAGTTGAATGCAAACATTGGTTGCGAAGTAGCTTTGTCCGGTTTGCACCTTCAGATCCGGCATGTCACGGTCACTATACTCGTAAAGCTTATGGTTTCCCCCCTTTATATTCACTACCATCATCGTAGGTGCTTCACTGCTTCGCGTCGTGATAGCACTATTCCTCAAGACCTCAACCCATCAAGCGGAACAACATGCCACTCATAATTCCAAAGCTTACGTGTTGAAATACGAATCTGATATGATGCTCATATTACTAAAACAGAGAACGTTTAATTGGTCACCAAATGTTCCTATATTGGTTTCAAAAAGCATGTGCGCCACCCACTGGTCCAGCTAGTTCCACTTTCCTGATTTTACTCTTGATGCTTAGGGTTTTCCCCTTTTATCTACTCTACTATGATCTGCGTAGGTGCTTTCTGTCATACTAGCATTACTCCACCCTTCAAGCTAAACAACGCAACACTCAAAATTCCAAAGCTTAGTTGTTCAAATATGATTGTGATATGATACTGATATTAGTTAACAGACACATTTAATTGGTTAGCTAAAGGTCCCACTTGAGTTTCCAAATGCATGTCGCGACATATAGAGAGACAGCAGAATTGCATTTCTTTGTCACTTGTTGACTGTACTTTCTTGTCCATACCAAATCTTAGTTGTTATTTCAAAGCAAATATCGGTTGCTAACTACTCTTTGCACGGTTTGCAGCTTCAGATCTGCCATCCCACTGCCACGGTCAACACTATACTCATCATGCTTACGGTTTCCCCATTTTATGATGACCACGATCAGCCTACATGGTTCGTGTCGTAATAGCACTGCTCCACCCATCGAGCTAAACAAGCTTAGTTGTACAAATTCAAATATGATATTATGCTGATGTTAGTAAAACTAGGAGATGTTTAATTGGTCAGCTAAATGTTCCTACTTTAGTTTCAAAATGCACGTAAGCCACATATGGAGAGACTGGAAGGAATAGTATTTCTCTGTGCACTCTGGTTCATTATGGGTGGCCAACCAACATTGTATAGAAAGACTTGTAATATCTTCAATCTGCTTGCTCTTCTGATCTTCTTTAAGATGATCCTCTTCTCTTGCGGTCGACTGGTCAGGTCGAGTTATTCTCCCTTAGTATATTTTGAATCTGTCAGGTCAGGTCGACTTGTTCTTCTTTACTATATGTTGAAGCTGTCATCTGCGAAGTATCATCACTTCTGGAGCTCTCATATTTTGAGTAGTAGGCCACATTATATTAATGCAAACACCAAATTACAGCATGCATGGCACCTCTTATAAGAATTGCAGAGATAGCACAAAGGGGTTTACATGGAGGAAGTATTGGATTAGAATCACTTCTCCATTACAAAGATAATCTCACTTGTTTTTATGCTTTCATGCATGTCAGGTATTGAACATTATCAAAATGAATATGAGAATGGGCGCACGAGAGGAATATTGCGGAACAATCCACTGGCTAAAAAACTTGGCATGGTGGAGGATGGCCTATCTTATTCACCCATCAAGGTGCATGCTCTAATTGGCAAGGTTGTATTGGTCGCACATATTTTGCATCGGACCTCTTGCATTACTTCTACTTTGTTACACCATCTGCTTAGTTTAAGCATCATATATGAGTATATGCCATACCTATCCATTTTTTGTACCTATTCCATGTGTCGTCATACTATGTTTTTCTAGTCAAATGTTGTTCTTTCGTAATAGATGTCCAAAAGGAAGAGGGTGATTGCAGATCCTCAAGGAGTACAAACTAGGTATTTGGAAAAGGTAGTGATACCTGTTAAATCAGATAGATCAGCAGCCACAGAAAATACAGGCCCAACTGTAACAGACTTTACCCCTACTCTAGTGGCCAAACCCCTATTAGAACTGCAGACAGCCCAGCGTCAGGTCCTATCTATGATATCAATTCAAATTTTGAACTCCTAAATTTCTGCATGTGCCTTACCTTCTCTCTTGTATGAAAATTAATTTCAGATGAATCTCCTTGCTCAAAGGATCATAGGATCTCACGACAATACTGGCTCTGCATTGCTCTTGTCAGTACCTCTTGCCCTTTGTCATCATACTTACACTCATTGCTGTTTGATTATGTAGCATCACTGTAAATGTTCGCTTCTTTATCGTCCCTTTGCTTGAAATTATAAGATCTTTATTTACTCTTAGATAAATGTAGAATTAACACAATGGTTATGAAGTTTTGGATTGCTCATGTAAGTACCTGTTGTCATGTACTCCCTCTATATCGAATTAATTGTTGATCAATTGGATGTATTTAGAACTTAATAGTGCTAGATACATCCATTTGAGCTACAACTAATAACAGACGGTGGTGGTCTTACTGTACATGCATCACGAGATAGTTGATTGTCTAGCATTACTCTGCATCTTATCTGCCCTGCCCTCCAATTTCTCCAAATTATCACATCTACATTTACTCTTACCAAAATGTTGAATAAAGCCAATGCCACTACACACGTTGATGTCTGCATTCCTCTTGTCAGTACCTTTTGCCTTGTAACCCTGTACTTAATTAATTGCTATTTGATTATGTATCATTAGTCTGCACCTGAGCTTCATTATCCTCTATTTCTTCCAATATTATTTGATCTATATTTACTCTTTACAAAATGTAGAATAATGACAACGCTTATAAAGAATTTTCTTTGGGGAATTATTTGAATTGTCTTTCCATCAACATGGAGAAGGGCTTTGTCCAGCCCGTGTTAACATGTAATGTAAGTTCATCCTTCTCAAGCCTTCAAACTTTGTTCTAGTATAGATTTGGATAGACATAATTTCCTCCACTGCTGTTTACATTTGATTGGATGTTTGCAACAACTACCAGTTTTAAATTGTAGTTGTAAAAACATGTTCCTTATGCATAACAGATCTATTTATTTGCTTATATAATTGTGAAACCTGTTACGTGTCTCCTTGTTTCTCTTTCAGAGTCGTATCTCTTATGCCAGGAAGAACTTTAGGAAAGGTAGTGAGCCAAACCATCTTGAGGACAGCGAGATGACCCCAAGGTCCTGTCTTGATGAAGACAGTGAGTTGAAGCTACTCACCAGCAGGTGTGAGACAACTTCTGTGGAGTCGCTGCCTCAATCAGTTCGACTTGTTCAGTCTCAACTTAAAGCGGAAAGGCTTGCTTCAGCTCAGCTTAGACTTGAAGTCAAAGATGTAATGAAGATGTCAGGGGACTACCTTGCACAATATGGTGCCATATAGCTTGAGATGAAGCATCTATCGTTGACACAACTGAGGTCTCATCAGCTTGTTCGGCTGCTTGCGGGGCCCGAGCTTGCCAGGTCTAGTGCCTTCTAAAGTGCTCTTAGTTTTGTATATTATTTTGTCGGGGCGTTTATATGCACTGGTGGCGACCTTTGATGCCCAGTGTATGAAATCCGCGGTCATGTTGCGCTTTATTATCACCGGTAGCGAACTTTGATTCCCAATGGATGTAATATGCCGTAATTTGTTTCTTGTATAGTCTAGGTTTGTTCTTTGGTCGGTATGCTATAATTTAGGCCGGAAGGTTCAGTGGATCTCAGTGTTGTCGGTCTTCAGGCCGGCCCGTTACTCATATGGGCCAAAATGTGGGCCTATAACCATCTTGGGCCTTTAGCAGGTCTTAACCTATAGTAGTTTCCCGCCTTTAAAAGGCCATGGGCTACATATTTACTGTAGTGACACTGGGCTTCCTACGGGCCGTAGAAACAATGGGCCTTCTATGGTCCATAGAAACAATGGGCCTTCTACGGGACGTAGAGACAATGGGCCTTCTACGGGCTGTATCATCAATGGGCCTTAGACGGGCCGAATGATCGATTGGCCCAACATGGGCCAAAAACATACCGCATTATGGCCGCAAATGGGCTAGAGTTGGAGTCGTCCATTCATGGGCCGACCATAACGGGCTGTCGTTAATAGGCCATATTTGATGACGCTATGAAAACGGCCCAACGTATTAACGGGCCACAAACGGGCCGACTGTAACCACGGGCTGAATTTGGCCCACAAGCAGAAAATGACAGTAACGGGCCGTAAGTAACCGAATGCTGGAAATGAGCCCAAGAATAAATGGGCCCTGAGAAGGCCGAAAGATAACATGGGCTGCAAACGGCCCAATGGATTAATGGGCCGCTAATGGGTATAAAGTGATACACTGTTCATTATGGGCCAGTTTCACCACGGGCCGTTAATGGGCCAAGAATAAATGGGCCCTGAGAAGGCCGAAAGATAACATGGGCTGCAAACGGCCCAATGGATTAATGGGTATAAAGTGATACACTGTTCATTACGGGCCAGTTTCACCACGGACTGTTAATGGGCTAAGAGTTACAAAAGGGCCTCATATGGGCCGAAAGACTTCATGGGCCATACACGGGCCGAAACTTAAAATGGGCTAGAATCATATTGGACGGCCTAGATGACGCTACTGGGCCTAATCCGGATAGGTCGTAACGGGCCCTGGGTTTGCGGGCTGTAAATGAGCTATATGCAAACATGCCGTTAACAGGCTTTTTGTGGGCCGGCCCGCCACCTTTTGACCAAGTCAAATGGGCCGGCCTTTTCACAGGAATGGGCCTCTATTGGGCCATGCCACGTGTCGACGTATCATAGGTGCTTTGTGTCCAATGAGAGGATGACATCTGTCCCAACGGTGAGCCGACACGTGTTTCCTCCAGCCAATGATGGTTTTACACGTGGAAAATCCCCATTGGTCGGGGCTGTTAACGGGTTATCGGATCCAAAACCGGACCCGATAGCTTAACGGAGTTCCGTTACAGTGGATGCCACGTGTTGGTCACCCTTGACGAAATCACTTCTGTGACGCACGATTTATCGTCATGGAAGTGGACACTTCCGTGATGATAATTTTGGTAATGTCATGGAACACTTCTACGACAGCACATGTATGACTATCTTGATTCTGTCATAAATTTGTCATGGATGTACATGCATGACAGAAAACGTGACCTACTGTGAAAAACACGTATCATCACGGAAGTGTATTTTTTTTGTAGTGCCTACACATGGTTTGAACTTATGGATGATTATACAAAACTTTTATGCTGGCTTGAATTTTGCTTCTAGAAATCTTTTAGATTCGGCCGCAGGAGGCACTTTCATGGAAACTACCTTAGGAGAAGCTACCAAACTCCTAGATAATATTATGGTTAATTATTCTCAATGGCACACCGAAAGATCTACTAGTAAAAAAGTGCATGTTATTGAAGAGATTAGTGTTTTGAGTGGAAAGATGGATGAACTTATGAAATTATTTGCTGCTAAGAGTGCTTCTTCTGATCCTAATGATATGCCTTTATCCACGTTGACTGAAAATAATAATGAATATTTGGATGTGTATTTTGTTGGTAGGAATAATTTTGGTAACAATGCTTATAGAGGATACTTTAATCCTAGGCCTTTTCCTAGTAATTCCTCTAATAATTATGGTAATTCCTACAGCAACTCTTATGGAAAGATGCCTTCTGAATTTGAAACTAGTTTTAAGGAGTTTATGAATTCGCAAAAGAATTTTAATGCTTTGCTTGAAGAAAAATTGCTAAAGATTGATGAATTGGCTAGAAGTGTGGATATAATAACTCTTGATGTTGATTACTTGAAACTTAGATCTATTCCACCTAAGCATGATATCAATGAGTCTCTCAAAGCCATGATAATTTCCATTGATGAATGCAAAGAAAGAACCGCTAGGATGCGTGCTAAAAAAGAGAGCTTTATAAAAGCGTGTTCTTCTAGTTATCATGAAAATAAAGATGAAGATTTGAAAGTTATTGACGTGTCTCCTATTAGATCCTTGTTTTCTAGTATGAATCTTGATAAATATGGGGCTGGAGGTGAATCTACTCTAATTAAAAGGCGTCCCAATGATTCAGAGTTTTTAGATATTGATGCTAATTTTTCTTAAAAAGTGGGATTGAAGAGATTAAAACTTTGCATAGTGATGAACCCACTACTTTGGATTTCAAGGGATTCAATTATGATAATTGTTCTTTTATCAATTGTTTTTCCTTCTTGCAATCCGTACTAAACTCTCCGCATGCTTATAGTCAAAATAAAGGTTTTACCAAACACATAGTTGATGCTTTGATGCAATCTTATGAAGAAAAACTTCAATTGAAGTTTCTATCTCTAGAAAGCTTTATGAGGAGTGGGAACCTACTATTAAAATTAAAATTAAAGATCATGAATTCTTTGCTTTGTGTGATTTGGGTGCAAGAGTTTCTACTATCCCAAAAACTTTGTGTGATTTGTTAGGTTTCCATGAGCTTGATGATTGTTCTTTAAATTTGCATCTTGCGGATTCTACCATTAAGAAACATATGGGAAGGATTAATGATGTTCTTATTGTTGCCAATAGGAATTATGTGCCCATAGATTTCATTGTTCTTGATATAGATTGCAATCCTTCGTGTCCAATTATTCTTGGTAGACCTATCCTTAGAACGATTGGTGCAATTATTCATATGATGGAAGGAAATATTAGATTCCAATTTCCATTAAGGCAAGGCATGGAACACTTTCCTAGAAAGAAAATTAAATTACCTTATGAATATGTTATGAGAGCCACTTATGGATTGCCTTCCAAAGATGGCAATACCTAGATCTATCCTTCTATCGTGCCTAGCTAGGGGCGTTAAACGATAGCGCTTGTTGGGAGGTAACCCAATTTTATTTTCTTAGTTTTTTCTTATGTTTAGGAATAAATATTGCATCTATCTTCTGTTTAGATGTGGTTTTGTTTTTTAATTAGTGTTTGTGCCAAGTAGAGCCTTTGGGAAGACTTGTGTGAAGTTTATATCATCTTGCTGTAAAAAACAGAAACGTTAGCGCTCGCTAGAATAGTTACCAGATTTTACAGGAGAGTGCTTTTTAGTTGATTCTTTTTGCACATGATTAATACACAAATTCCTCAAGTTTACCAATTTTTTTCAATTTTTTTGGAGTTACAGAAGTATGCAAAAGTTACAGATTACAACAGACTGTTCTGTTTTTGACAGATTTTGTTTTTCATGTGCTATTTGCTTATTTTGATGCATCTATGAGTAGTATTGGAGGATATAAATCATAGAGAAGTAGGAATACAGTAGGTTTAACACCAATATAAACAAAGAATGAGTTCATTACAGTACCTTTGAGTGGTGGTTTGTTTTCTTATACTAACGGAGCTCACGAGATTTTTGGCTAAGTTTTGTGTTGTGAAGTTTTCAAGTTTTGAGTATTGCTCTGAAGGACTATGGAACAAAGAGTGGCAAGAGCCTAAGATTGGGGATGCCCAAGGCACCCCAAGGTAAAATTCAAGGACAACCAAAAGCCTAAGCTTCGGGATGCCCCGGGAAGGCATCCCCTCTTTCGTCTTCATCTATCGGTAACTATACTCGGGACTATATTTTTATTCACCACATGATATGTGTTTTACTTGGAGCATAATGTATAATTTGAGTCTTTGCTTGTTAGTTTGCCACAATCATCCTTGCTGGACACACCTTTTTGAGGGAGACAAATATGGCCTAGAAATTGTTAGAACACTCTATGTGCTTCACTTATATCTTTTGAGCTAAACAGTTTGCTCTAGTGCTTCACTTATATCTTTTAGAGCACGGTGGTGATTTTATTTTGTAGAAATTGTTGATCTCTCATGCTTCACTTATATCCTTTTTAGAGTCTATTAGAACAGCATGGTAATGTGCTTTGGTTATAAAACTAGTCCTATATGATAGGCATCCAAGATAAATGTAGTAAAAACTTTAATACAAAGTGCATTGAATATCATGAGAAGTTTGATACTTGATGATTGTTTTGAGATATGCGGATAGTGATATTAGAGTCATGCTAGTGGAGTTATTATGAAATTGAGAAATACTTGTGTTAAAGTTTGCGATTCCCGTAGCATGCATGTATGGTGAACCGCTATGTGACAAAGTTAGAGCATGAGGTATTTGTAGAGTGTCATCCTTTGTGTGGAGGTCGGGCACGCGCGATGGTTAACTCCTACCAACCTCCCCCCTAGGAGCATGCGTTGATTGCTTTGTTTTGATGACTCGTAAATTTTTTGCAATAAGTATATGAGTTCTTTATGAATAATGTTGAGTCCATGGATTATACGCACTCTCACCCTTCCACCATTGCTAGCCTCTCTTGTACCGCGCAACTTTCGCTGGTACCGTACACCCATCATATACCTTCCTCTAAAATGCCACCATAACTACCTATCATGGCATTTCCATAGCCATTCTGAGATATATTGCCATGCAACTTTCCACCGTTCCGTTCATATGACATGCTTCATATTGTCATATTACCATGCATGATCATGTAGTTGACATCGTATTTGTGGGAAAGCCACCATGCATAATTTTTCATACATGTCACTCTTGATTCATTGCACATCCTGGTACACCGCCGAAGGCATTCATATAGAGTCATACTTTGTTCTAGTATCGAGTTGTAATATCGAGTTGTAAATCAAGAAAAGTGTGATGCTCATCATTATGAAAGCATTGTCCCATGTGAGGAAAGGCCAAAAAAAAGAGATGGCCCAAAAAAATAATAGAGAGGGGCTAAAACAAGGGAGAAAGCCCCTCAAAAAAATGAGAGAAAAGATAGAAGGGGCAATGCTACTATCCTTTTCCACACTTGATTTTCAAAGTAGCACCATGTTCTTCATGATAGAGAGTCTCATGTTTAGTCACTTTCATATACTAGTGGGAATTTTCATTATAGAACTTGGCTTGTATATTACAACGATGGGCTTCCTCAAATGCCCTAGGTTTTCGTGAGCAAGCAAGTTGGATGCACACCCACTTAGTTTCATTTGATGAGGTTTCATACATTTTTAGCTCTAGTGCATCCGTTGCATGGCAATCCCTACTCACTCCCATTGATATCTATTGATGGGCATCTCCATAGCCCGTTGATATGCCTAGTCGATGTGAGACTATCTTCCTCCTTTTTGTATTCTCCACAACCACCATTCTATTCCACCCATAGTGCTATATCCATGGCTCACGCTCATGTATTGCGTGAAAGTTGAAAGGTTTGAAAAGATTGAGTATGAAAACAAGTGCGTGGCTGAAACCGGGGTCGCGCATGATATGAATATTTTGTGTAATGAAGAGGGAGCATAGCCAGACTATATGATTTTGTAGGGTTAACTTTCTTTAGCCATGTTATTTTGAGAAGACATGATTGCTTTGTTAGTATGCTTGAAGTATTATTATTTCTTATGTCAATATAAACTTTTGTCTTGAATCTTTGGGATATGAACATTCATGCCTCAATAAAGAGAATTACAATGAAAATTATGTTGGTTAGCATTCCACATCAAAAATTCTGTTTTTATCATTTACCTACTCGAGGACGAGCAGGAATTAAGCTTGGGGATGCTTGATACGTCTCCAACGTATCTATAATTTTTGATTGTTCCATGCTATTATTTATGATGTTTTGGATGTTTAATGGGATTTATTATACACTTTTATATTATTTTTGGGACTAACCTATTAACCCAACAGCCCAGTCCAGATTGCTGTTTTTTTTGCCTATTTCAGGGTTTTAGAGAAAAGGAATATCAAACGGAGTCCAAACGGAATGAAACCTTCGGGAGATATATTTTTGGAGCGATACCTTCACGGGAGCCTTGAGAACCACAGAATAGGGCACACGTGGCGTCCATGAGGGTGGGGGGAGTGCCCCTGCCTCGTGGGCCCCATGTTGCTCCCCCGGTGCCCTCCTTCCTCATATATATACCCATGTACCCTGAAAACATCGAGGCAACAGATAAAATCGTAATTCCACCACCGCAACCTTTTGTTCCCGTGAGATCCCATCTTGGGGCCTGTTCCGGAGCTCCGCCGGAGGGGGAATCTTCCATGGAGTGCTTCTACATCAACACCATTGCCTCACCATGAGTTGTGAGTAGTTTACCACAGACCTTCGGCTCCATAGTTAGTACCTTGATGGCTTCTTTTCTCTCTTTGAATCTCAGTACCAAGTTCTCGTCGGTCTTCGAGGAGATCTATTCGATGTAATCTTTTTGCGGTGTGTTTGTCGAGATCCGATGAATTGTGGGTTTATGATCAAAATTATCTATGAGGAATATTTGGTTCTTTTCTAAATTCTTTTATGTATGATTATAATATTCTTGCAAGTCTCTTCGAATTATCGGTTTGGTTTGGCCTACTAGATCTATAGTTCTTGCAATGGGAGAAGTGCTTGGCTTTGGGTTCAATCTTGCGGTGTCCTTTCCCAGTGACAGTAGGGGCAGCAAGGCACGTATTGTATTGTTTCCATCGAGGATAAAAAGATGGGGTTTATATCATATTGCTTTTATTTATCCCTCTACATCATGTCATCTTGCTTAAAGCGTTACTCTGTTCTTTTGAACTTAATACTCTAGATGCATGCTGGATAGCGGTCGATGTGTGGAGTAATAGTAGTAGATGCAGAATCGTTTCAGTCTACTTGTCACGGACGTGATGGCTATATATAATGATCATGCCTAGATAGTCTCATAATTATTCTCTTTTATATCAATTGCTTGACAGTAATTTGTTCACCCACCGTAGAATTCTGCTATCATGAGAGAAGCCACTAGTGAGACCTATGGCCCCCGAGTCTATTCTCAACATATCAATCTACAATCTACTTTACTTTGCTGCTTTTACTTTCTGTTCTTATATCCAAAAATACCAAAAATATCAAACTATCCTATATACCAGATCTCACTTTCGTAAGTGACCGTAAAGGGATTAACAACCCCTTATCGCGTTGGCTGCGAAGTTCTTATTTGTTTGTGCAGGTGCGAGGGACTCGCGCGTGGTCTCCTACTGGATTGATACCTTGGTTCTCAAAAACTGAGGGGAATACTTACGCTACTGTGCTGCATCACCCTTTCCTCTTCGAGGGAATACAACGCAAGCTTGAGAAGTAGCAGGGCCATATCATACCCTGAAGATCGTCCAAGGGCAAGTTCATCACCTCTCCGCACACGAGGCCCAGGAAAACCCCGAAGTCGTCATTGGTATGTTTTCTGTTAATAACATGCCCGCAATAATTTAATTTGATTCGGGGGCTTCCCACTCTTTTGTTTCTCGGAGTTTCATTGCCCGAAACAAATTTCCTTGCTCGCTTTTGGGAAAAAGTATTATGGTTCAGTCCCCGGGATCTGTGCTCAAAAGCAATCTGGTTTGCCGAAAGTTGGAAATTGATATCAAGGGAGTCCGCTTTCCAACCGGTTTAATAGTCATCAAGTCTGCCAAGTTGGATGTTATATTTGGAGTGAACTGGTTGACCCAATATCAAGTATGCATAAATTGTGTGACCCGAGAAGTCACCTTGACAAATTAGGAAGGGCGATCCATAAAATTCTATGCCCGCAAAAACATACCCAAAGGAGAACTGGTATTCACGGCAGTAGCCAAAGATTTGGATCTGATTCCTGTGGTCAGTGAATTTCCTGATGTATTCCCCGAGGAATTACCCGGAATGCCTCCAGACATAGAGCTCGAGTTTGCAATTGATCTTGTACCGAGAACTGCACCATTGTACAAAAAGTATTATTGAATGCCTTCATACGAACTTATGGAATTAAAGAAGCAGTTGGACGAGATGCTGCAGAAAGGATACATTCGACCAAGATCTTCACCATGGGGATCACCCACAATATCTGTAGACAAGAAAGACGAGAGTCTCAGCATGTGCGTGGATTACTGTCGGTTGAACGATGTCACCATCAAGAACAAATACCCGCTACCAAGGATTGATGATTTGATCGATCCACTCACTTGGGAAAAGTATTTTCCAAGATTGATTTAAGGACCGGATATCATCAGCTCAAGATAAAGAAGGTAGATATTCCTAAGACCGCGTTCACTACCCGTTACGGTCTCTATGAATATACAGTGATGTCTTTCGGTCTCACAAATGCTCCAGCCTTTTTCATGCGTATGATGAATAAGGTGTTCATGGAATTATCGGATAAGTTTGTGGTGGTTTTCATCGATGATATTCTCATATACTCTAAAAGTGACGAAGAACACAAGGAGCACCTCCGAGCAGTCTTACAGAGACTCCGTGACCATTAGCTTTATGCAAAATTCAGCAAGTGTGAGTTTTGGCTCAAACAAGTCGGATTTCTGGGACATGTTCTATCAGTAGAAGGCATCATAGTGGATCCCAGCAAACTAAAGGATGTTCTCGATTGGGCAGCACCCACAACGGTATCCAAAATCCGGAGTTTTCTTGGATTAGCCAGATACTACCCTTGGTTCATCGAAGGATTTTCCAATATTTCCAAGCCAATGACTGAACTCCTCAAGAAAGACAAGAAGTTTGAATGGACTGAGGATTGTGAGAAGAGCTTTAAGGAGTTGAAAACCCGGTTGGTGTCAGCACCAATACTGACTCTCCCAGACATTTACCGCAGCTTTGATGTGTATTGTGACGCATACAGAAAATGTATTGGGTGCGTACTCATGCAAGACGGCAAGGTGGTAGCTTATGCATCTCGCCAGCTACGACCTCATGAAGGAAATTATCCTACACCTGATTTGGAACTAGTCGTTGTTGTGCACTCCCTAAAGATTTGGAGACATTACCTCATTGGAAAAGGATGTCAAATATTTACCGACCACAAGAGTTTCAAATATATATTTACTCAGCCAAGTTTAAACCTTCGACAACGAAGATGGCTCGAGTTGGTCAAGGACTATGACCTGTGAATAAATTACCATCCAGGAAAAGCGAATGTGGTTGCTGATGCCCTCAGTTGCAAGCCTGCTAGTTTTAATGCCATGATGGAGTCCTTGCCTCCGAAACTCCAACAAGAGATCGCTCAGCTCAACTTGGTAATTGTAAATGCCGGTCTTGCAAGTATATTGGAAGTAACTCCGACTCTCAAGGAGGAGATTCGCATGGCACAAGCCAACGATGAGACTCTTCAAGAACATCGCAAACGTCTCCGAGAAGGCAAGACTCATGATTTATCTGAGGACGCACTGGTTACTGATAACCCACAAGTGTAGGGGATCAGTTGTATCCTCTTTCGATAAGTAAGAGTGTCGAACCCAACGAGGAGCTAAAGGTAGAACAAATATTCCCTCAAGTTATAACGACCACCGATACAACTCTACGCATGCTTGACGTTTACTTTACCTAGAAAAAGTATGAAACTATAAGTACTTTGTAGTTTTTTTGGATAGGTTTGCAAGAATAGAAAGAACACACAAATATAAACTAGGGGCTATTAAGATAAAGAAACAATAAAGTTAATGATAGCAAGTGTGGAAAAGTGGTGGTAGGAGTTGCGAAATTGCCCCTAAGCAATTGACTACATTACTAGACCGATAACAAGTTTTATGTGGGAGAGGCCACTGCTAGCATGTCATCCCTTACTTGGAATTCTATGCACTTATGATTGGAACTATTAGCAAGCATCCGCAACTGCTAACGTTCATTAAGGTAAAACCCAACCATAGCATTAAGATATATTGGCCCCCCTTCAATCCCGTATGCATCAATTGCTACGCTAGGTTGAAGTTTCTGTCACTCTTGCCCTCCAATACGTAGTCCTACAACATACAACTAACCCTATGGTGTGATCCACGCGCGCGCTCATATGATGGGCACCAAAGGACAGCAACATAACCAGAAGCAATTTAAACCAATCATAGCAATTTACTAATCACCGATAGGACAACGATAATCTATTCAGACATCATAGGATGGCAACACATCATTGGGTAATAATATGAAGCATAAAGCACCATGTTCAAGTAGAGGGTACAGCGGGTTGCGGGAGAGTGGACCGCTGTAGATAGATGGGGGAAGATGATGGAGATGCTGGTGAACATGATGGAGGTGTTGGTGTAGATCGCCGTCACACGATGATGGCCCCGGTGGCACTCCGGTGCCACAGGAAGCGAGGGGGAGAGAGCCCCCCTCCTTCTTCTTCTTCCTTGACCTTCTCCTTAGATGGGAGAAGGGTTTCCCCTCTAGTCCATGGTCTCCATGGCAATGGAGGGGCGAGAGCCCCTCCGAGATTGGATCTGTCTCTCTGTCTCTCTTTGTTTCTGCGTTTCCAGACTCTGTCCCTTCACCGTTTCTTAAATTCCCAGAGATCCGTAACTCCGATTGGGCTGATTTTGTGACACGATTTTTATCTAGATATTAGCTTTCTTGCGGCGAAAGAAGGGCATCAACCGCCTTACGGTGTGGCCACGAGGGCCCTGGGCATGCCCAAGGCAGGGGGGCGTGCCCCGTGCCTCGTGGCCCACTCTGGCATCGTCAGGTGTTGGTTTCGATTTCCAAAATTCACATATATTCCAAAAAATCTCTTTCTGTTTTTATTCCGTTTGGACTCCGTTTGATATGGATATTCTGCGAAACAAAAAACATGCAACAAACAAGAACTGGCACTGGGCACTGGATCAATATGTTAGTCCCAAAAAATAGTATAAAAAGTTGCCAAAAGTATATGAAAGTTTTAGAATATTGGCATGAAACAATCAAATATTATAGATATGACGGACACGTATCAGCATCCCCAAGCTTAATTCCTGCTCGTCCTCGAGTAGGTAAATTATAAAAAAGATAATTTTTGATGTGGAATGCTACCTAGCATAATCTTGATCATGTAATCTAATCATGATCATGGCAAGAATATTAAGACACGAGTGATTCAAAGCAATAGTCTATCATTTGACATTAAGACAATAATACTTCAAGCATACTAATAAAGCAATCATGTCTCTTCAAAATAACATGGCCAAACAAAGTTATCCCTACAAAATCATATGGTCTGGCTATGCTCCATCTTCACCACACAAAGTAATTAAATCATGCACAACCCCGATTTTAGCCAAGCAATTGTTTCATACTTTAGTATTCTCAAACCTTTTCAACTTTCACGCAATACATGAGCGTGAGCCATGGACATAGCACTATGGGTGGAATAGAAGGTGGTGATAGACAAAAGGTGGGAGAAAGTCTCACATCAACTAGGCAAATCAATGGACTATGGAGATGTCCATCAATCGATATCAATGTGAGTGAGTAGGGATTGCCATGTAACAGATGCACTAGAGCTATAAGTGTATGAAAGCTCAAAAATAAAACTAGTGGGTGTGCATCATCTTGCTTGCTCATGAAGACCTAGGGAATTTGAGGAAGCCCGTCATTGGAATATACAAGCCAAATTCTATAATGAAAATTCCCACTAGTATATGGAAGTGACAAAACAAGAGACTCTCTATTATGAAGATCATGGTGCTACTTTGAAGCACAAGTGTGGAAAAGGATAGTAGCATTGTCCCTTCTCTCTTTTCTCTCAATTTTTTTGTTTTTTTGGAGGGGCTTTCTCCCTTTTTTTAGCCCCTCTCTATTTTTTTAGGCCATCTTTTTTATTTGGCCTTTCCTCACATGGGACAATGCTCTAATAATGAAGATCATCACACTTTTACTTACTTACAACTCAAAGATTACAACTCGAAGCTAGAACAAAATATGACTATGTGAATGCCTCCGGCGGTGTACTGGGATGTGCAATGATCTAGCGTAGCAATGACATCAAAAAGTGGACAAGACATGGAAACATCATGCTAGCTATCTTACAATCATGCAAGGCAATATGACAATGATGGTGCGTGTCATAATAAACGGAACGGTGGAGTTACATGGCAATATATCTCGGAATGGCTATGGAAATGCCATAATAGATAGGTATGGTGGCTGTTTTGAGGAAGGTATATGGTGGGTGTATGGTACCTGCGAAAGTTGCGCGGTACAAGAGAGGCTAGCAATGGTGGAAGGGTGAGAGTACGTATCATGGACTCAACATTAGTCATAAAGAACTCATATACTTATTGCAAAAATTTATTAGCCATCGAAACCAAGTACTACACGCGTGCTCCTAGGGGGGAGGTTGGTAGGAGTTAACTATCGCGCGCCGCCGACCTCCACACAAAGGATGACACTCAATAAATAAATCATGCTCCAACTTCGTCACATAATGGTTCACCATACATGCATGCTACGGGAATCACAAACCTCAACACAAGTATTTATACAATCCACAACTACCCACTAGCATGACTCTAATATCACCATCTTTATATCGCAAAACTATTGCAAGGAATCAAACATATCATATTCAACGATCTACAAGTTTATGTAGGATTTTATGACTAACCATGTGAATGACCAATTCCTGTCAACTCTCTAAATAGATATAAGTGAAGCAAGAGAGTTTTAATTCTTTCTAAAAAATTTATGCCCACGCTCTAACAATTATAAGTGAAGCAAAAAAGCATTCTACAAATGGCGGTTTTCTATGTGAAGAGAAACAGGCAATCCAAACTTCAAATGATATCAGTGAAGCACATGAAGCATTCTATAAAGCCATACTCAAAAGATATAAGTGAAGTGCAAAGAGCATTCTATAAATCAACCAAGGATTATCTCATACCAGCATGGTGTGTTTACTAAAAAAAAGAAAAAGCACACGACGCTCCTAGATCTGCACATATCACATGAATGAAATGAATCTGAAAACATACCGATACTTGTTGAAGAAAGAGGGGATGCCTTCCGGGGCATCCCCAAGGTTAGACGCTTGAGTCCCCTTGAATATTTACTTGGGGTGCCTTGGGCATCCCCAAGTTTGAGCTCTTGCCTCTCCTTCTTCTCCTCACATCGGGACCTCCTCGATCTTCGAACACTTCATCCACACAAAACTTCAACATAAAACTCGGTAAGATCTGTTTGTATAATAAAGAAAATCACTATGCTAAGTACTGCTGCAAACCAATTCATATTTTGTTTTTGCATTGTAGCTACTGTAATATAACTTTTACATGGCTTAATCCACTGATAGAAATTGATAGTTTCATCAAAACAAGCAAACTATGCATCAAAAATAGAATCGGTCTAAAACAGAACATTCTGTAATAATCTGAACATTCACCATACTTCTGTTACTTGAAAAATTCTGCCAAAATTAGGAAAAAACAAAACATTTTATATAAAGAAAGTGCAAAAAGTTTCAGAACCATTTGACGTTCCAGCAAAAAATGTAAAATCGCGCACTACAGCCAAAGTTTCTGTCCTGCACCGCACAAACCAACAAGCATTGTAAACATCCTAAAGGCAAACCTTGGCACATTATTTTTATAATACAATGGAATTGTACAAGGGGATAATTATTTTTGTTGAAAAGTTTCTGTAATTAAGATTCACAAAGTTTCCATGGGCATGAACAAAGTTCAAGGACGTCCCCCACTTTCACAATGCTCGTCTATCTCACTTTCACTTTTCTTTTTGAAAAAGTTTTAGGTTCCCCTATTTATTTTTTTGGTTTTTAAACTTTATAAAATCACACAACAAAAATAAATGACTCTCTAAAACTTCCGGGTTATCTCCCTGGCAGCGCTTTCTTTAAATCCATTAAGCTAGGCATATAGTGCTCAAGTAATTGATCCACCCGGATCCCAAGGTATATCAAAGCAAATTTTAATTAGCAATGATTTGGCATTTAGTAGTGAGCACAAAGTTATATGTGTCATGAAACAACGAAGTCTAACTCTCTTCCTATGCATAGGCATGTCATACAAGAATAATTCATGCACATCAAGTAAAGGCCAATGCATAGTATAAGTAGTTTCTTGCAATTTTATCGTGTTGGAAACATTGAGAGGCGGAGATGTAGTTCATCTCTCATAATAATTGCAAGTAGGAGCAGCAAGCACATGCATATTATATTTATCAAAATCATCATGTGTAACAGAAAAAGGCAACCCATCAATATAATCCTTAATAAGTGCAAACTTCTCTGATATAGTGTAGTTTGGAGAACTCAAAAAGATAATAGGACTATCATGTGTGGGTGCAATAGCAACTATCTCATGTTTAACATAAGGAACTATAGCAAGTTCATCTCCATAAGCATAATTCATATTGGCATCTTGACCACAAGCATAGCAAGCAACATCAAAAAGGGATATTTCAAAAGAATCAACGGGATCATAACAATCATCATAGCATTCATCCTTCGGTAAGCACGAAGGGAAATTAAACAATGTATGAGTTGAAGAGTTACTCTCATTAGAAGGTTGGCACGGGTAGCTAATCCGCTCTTCCTCCTTTTGTTCTTCGCTCTCCTCCTTATCTTTTTCATCCAATGGGCTCACAATGTCATTGATTTCTTCTTCCATAGACTCCTGCAAAATATTAGTCTCTTCTTGGACAACGGAGACCTTCTCAATAAACACATCAATATTGGAGTTATATTCATAATTCAAATAGCAATATTTCAATATAGCAAGATTTTCAGGCCTATAAACATCATCATCAAAAGCATCATACTTTTTAAACAGAGTTTCAATTTCATAAGCACCCTTAAAAGTAACAAATTCTTCTATTTGTTCCACATCATAATAATCATATATACCATTAGCATAAGAAGCTAAGGTTTCATTATCATTAAATTTGCATGAAAAGGGAAGGTGTGGAGCCTTCCTCCTAGAGCAACAAGTATAATCATATATAAAGCATAGTTGCCGAGCATACCAATGCAACAAATGAATTTGATCCCATAACAGTTTCCCTTTTTGTGTCAAGCGATAATCCCTAAAGTATTCACGTTGATCCAACGTTACTCCCATTACATAGTTGAATGGGGTTTTCTCAGGATTATCAAAGTAGTAGATAATATCTTTCACATAATGAGCATCGAGGGTTTTAGGAGGTTCCCCATCTCCATGAGTACCAAGTACACCTAAGTTTTTTGGTATTTCGTGTTCCATATCTATAACTGAAGATAGAGAACAACTTAGAACAGCAAATAAAATATACTTAGTGATAAAGAAAACAAGAACACACGAGAATATTCACCCCACGCTATTGCTCCCCGGCAACGGCGCCAGAAAAAGGTTTTGATAACCCACAAGTGTAGGGGATCAGTTGTAGCCTCTTTAGATAAGTAAGAGTGTCGAACCCAATGAGGAGCTAAAGGTAGAACAAATATTCCCTCAAGTTATATCGACCACCGATACAACTCTACGCACGCTTGATGTTTACTTTACCTAGAAAAGTATGAAACTAGAAGTACTTTGTAGTTTTTTTGGATAGGTTTGCAATAATATAAAGAACACGCAAATATAAACTAGGGGCTGTTAAGATAAAGAAACAATAAAGTTAATGATAGCGAGTGTGGAAAAGTGGTGGTAGGAGTTGCGAAATTGCCCCTAAGCAATTGACTACGTTCCTAGACCGATAGCATGTTTTATGTGGGAGAGGCCACTGCTAGCATGTCATCCCTTACTTGGAATTCTATGCACTTATGATTGGAACTATTAGCAAGCATCCGCAACTACTAACGTTTATTAAGGTAAAACCCAACCATAGCATTAAGATATATTGTTCCCCCTTCAATCCCGTATGCATCAATTTCTACGCTAGGTTGAAGTTTCTGTCACTCTTGCCCTCCAATACGTAGTCCTATCAACATAAAACTAACCCTATGGTGTGATCCACGCGCGTGCTCATATGATGGGCACCAAAGGACAGCAACATAACCACAAGCAATTTAAACCAATCATAGCAATTCACCAATCACCGATAGGACAACGATAATCTACTCAGACATTCTAGGATGGCAACACATCATTGGGTAATAATATGAAGCATAAAGCACCATGTTCTAGTAGAGGGTACAACGGGTTGCGGGAGAGTGGACCGCTGTAGATAGTTGGAGGAAGGTGATGGAGATGTTGGTGAAGATGACGGAGGTGTTGGTGTAGATCGCCGTCACACGATGATGGCCCCGGTGGCACTCCGGTGCCACCGGAAGCGAGGGGGAGAGAGCCCCCCTCCTTCTTCTTCTTCCTTGACCTTCTCCCCAGATGGGAGAAGGGTTTCCCCTCTGGTCCATGGTATCCATGGCGGTGGAGGGGCGAGAGCCCCTCCGAGATTGGATCTGTCTCTCTGTCTCTCTCTGTTTCTGCGTTTCCAGATTCTGGCCCTTCACCGTTTCTTAAATTCCCGGAGATCCGTAACTCTGATTAAGCTGATTTTTTGACACGATTTTTATCCGGATATTAGCTTTATTGCGGCAAAAGAAGGGCATCAACCGCCTCACAGTGTGGCCACGAGGGCCCTGGGCAAGGGGGCGCGCCCCCTGCCTCGTGGCCCACTCGGGCATCGTCTGGTGTTGGTTCAGCTTCCCAAAATTCACATATATTCCAAAAAAAATCTCCTTCCGTTTTTATTCCGTTTGGACTCCGTTTGTTATGGATATTCTGCGAAACAAAAAACATGCAACAAACAGGAACTGGCACTGGTAACTGGATCAATATGTTAGTCCCAAAAAATAGTATAAAAAGTTGCCAAAAGTATATGAAAGTTGTAGAATATTGGCATGGAACAATTTAAAATTATAGATACGACGGAGACGTATGAGTTACACTCAGGTTTCAAGGATAGATATGCGTACCCGGGCAAGTAGAGCTGAGAAAGAAAATTTTGGCAGAAGCACACGAGTCCTCATATTCGATACACCTAGGAGGCACTAAAATGTACGAAGACAGTCGATAGATATTTTTGTGGGATGGAATGAAAAGGAACATCACATATTTTGTCGCTTGTTGTGACTGTTGGGGAACATAGTATTTTAAAATTTTCCTACGATCACGCAAGATCTATCTACCAGATGCATAGCAACGAGAGGGAAGAGTGTGTCTACGTACCCTCGTAGACCGGAAGCGAAAGCGTTAGAACAACGCGGTTGATGTAGTCGTACGTCTTCACGGCCCGACCGATCAAGCACCGAAACTACGGCACCTCCGAGTTCTAGCACACGTTCAGCTCGGTGACTTCCCTCGAACTCCGATCCAGCCGAGTGTCGAGGGAGAGTTCCGTCAGCACGACGGCGTGGTGACGATCTTGATGTTCTACCGTCGCAGGGCTTCGCCTAAGCACCGCTACAATATTTATCGAGGAGAACTATGGTGGAGGGGGGCACCGCACACGACTAAGAGATCAAGAGATCAATTGTTGTGTCTAGAGGTGCCCCCCTGCCCCTGTATATAAAGGAGGGAGGGAGAGGCCGGCCCTAGAGGGGGCACACCAAGTGTGGGGAGTCCTACTAGGACTCCCAAGTCCTAGTAGGATTCCCCTTTCCTTTCCGGAGTAGGAGAGAAGGAAAGAGGGGGAGAGGGAGAAGGAAAAGGGGGCTGCACCCCTTGTCCAATTCGGGCCAGAAGAGGGGTGCACGCCTCCTTCCTTTTGGCCTCTCTCCTCTATTCCCGTAACTCCCCGGTACTCCGAAAATGCCCGAATCACTCGGAACCTTTCCGATGTCCGAATATAGTCGTCCAATATATCGATTTTTACGTCTTGACCATTTTGAGACTCCTCGTCATGTCCCCGATCTCATCCGGGACTCCGAACTCCTTCGGTACATCAAAACTCATAAACTCATAATAAAACTATCATCGAAACCTTAAGCGTGCGGACACTACGGGTTCGAGAACTATGTAGACATGACCGAGACACGTCTCCGGTCAATAACCAATAGCGGAACCTGGATGCTCATATTGGCTCCCACATATTCTACGAAGATCTTTATCGGTGAAACCGCATGACAACATACATTGTTCCCTTTGTCATCGGTATGTTACATGCCCGAGATTCGATCGTCGGTATCTCAATACCTAGTTCAATCTCGTTACCAACAAGTCTCTTTACTCGTTCCGTAATACATCATCCCGTAACTAACTCATTAGCTGCAATGCTTGCAAGGCTTATAGTGATGTGCATTACCGAGTGGGCCCAGAGATACCTCTCCGACAATCGCAGTGACAAATCCTAATCTCGAAATACGCCAACCCAACAAGTACCTTCGGAGACACCTGTAGAGTACCTTTATAATCACCCAGTTACGTTGTGACGTTTGGTAGCACACAAAGTGTTCCTCCGGTATTCGGGAGTTGCACAATCTCATAGTCATAGTAACATGTATAAGTCATGAAGAAAGCAATAGCAGTAAAACTTAAACGATCATAGTGCTAAGCTAACGGATGGGTCTTGTCCATCAGATCATTCTCCTAATGATGTGATCCCATTGATCAAATGACAACTTATGTCTATGGCTAGGAAACATAACCATCTTTGATCAATGAGCTAGTCTAGTAGAGGCATACTAGGGACACTCTGTTTTGTCTATGTATTCACACATGTATTAAGTTTCCGGTTAATACAATTCTAGCATGAATAATAAACATTTATCATGATATAAGGAAATAAATAATAACTTTATTATTGCCTCTAGGGCATATTTCCTTCAGTCTCCCACTTGCACTAGAGTCAATAATCTAGTTCACATCGCCATGTGATTTAACACCGATAGTTCACATCGTCATGTGATTAACACCCAAAGGGTTTACTAGAGTCAATAATCTAGTTCACATCGCTATGTGATTAACACCCAAAGAGTACTAAGGTGTGATCATGTTTTGCTTCGTGAGAGAAGTTTAGTCAACGGGTCTGTCACATTCAGATCCGTATGTATTTCGCAAATGTCTATGTGTCTACAATGCTCTGCATGGAGCTACTCTAGCTAATTGCTCCCACTTTCAATACGCATCCAGATTGATACTTAGAGTCAGCTAGATTTAGTGTCAAAGCTTGCATCAGCGTAACCCTTTACGAAGAACTCTTTATCACCTCCATAATCGAGAAACATTTCCTTAGTCATCCAGTTACTAAGGATAATTTTGACCGCTGTACAGTGATCTACTCCTGGATCACTATTGTACCCTCTTGACAAACTCATGGCAAGGTACACAACATGTTTGGTACACAGCATGGCATACTTTATAGAACCTATGGCTGAGGCATAGGGAATGACTTTCATTCTCTCTATATTTTTCTGCCGTGGTCTGGCTTTGAGTCTTACTCAACTTCACACCTTACAAGTCAGGTAAGAACTCCTTCTTTGACTGATCCATTTTGAACTACTTCAAAATCATATCAAGGTATGTACTCATCAAAAGTCTTATCAAGCGTCTTGATCTATCTCTATAGATCTTGATGCCCAATATGTAAGCAGCTTCACCAAGGTCTTTCTTTGAAAAACTCCTTTCAAACACTCCTTTATGCTTTCCAGAAAATTCTACATCATTTCCGATCGACAATATGTCATTCACATATACTTATCAGAAAGGTTGTAGTGCTCCCACTCACTTCTTGTAAATACAGGCTTCACCGCAAGTCTGTATAAATCTATATGCTTTGATCAACTTATCAAAGCGTATATTCCAACTCCGAGATGCTTGCAGCAGTCCATAGATGGATCGCTGGAGCTTGCACATTTTGTTAGCACCTTTAGGATTGACAAAACCTTCTGGTTGCATCATATACAAGTCTTCTTTAATAAATCCATTAAAGAATGCTGTTTTGTTATCCATTTGCCAGATTTCATAAAATGCGGCAATTGCTAACATGATTCGGACAGACTTAAGCATCGCTACGGGTGAGAAAGTCTCATCGTAGTCAACTCCTTGAACTTGTTGAAAAACTTTCGCAACAAGTCGAGCTTTGTAAACAGTAACATTACTGTCAGCGTCAGTCTTCCTCTTGAAGATCCATTTATTTTCGATGGCTTGCCGACCATCGGGCAAGTCAACCAAAGTCCACACTTTGTTTTCATACATGGATCCCATCTCAGATTTCATGGTCTCATGCCATTTTGCGGAATCTGGGCTCATCATCGCTTCCTCATAGTTCGTAGGTTCATCATGGTCCAGTAACATGACTTCCAGAACCGGGTTACCGTACCACTCTGGTGCGGAACGTACTCTGGTTGATCTACGAAGTTCAGCAGTAACTTGATCCGAAGTTTCATGATCATCATCATTAGCTTCCTCACTAATTGGTGTAGGAATCACTGGAACCAGTTTCTGTGATGTACTACTATCCAAATTGGGAGAAGGTACAATTACCTCATCAAGTTCCACTTTCCTCCCACTCACTTCTTTCGAGAGAAACTCCTTCTCTAGAAAGGATCCACTCTTAGCAACAAAGACCTTGCCTTCGGATCTGTGATAGAAGGTGTACCCAACAGTTTCTTTTGGGTATCCTATGAAGATTTACTTCTTCGATTTGGGTTCGAGCTTATCATGTTGAAACTTTTTCACATAAGCATCACAGTACCAAACTTAAAGAAATGACAGCTTAGGTTTCTCGTCAAACCACAGTTCATACGGTGTCATCTCCATGGATTTAGATGGTGCCCTATTTAACGTGAATGCATCTGTCTCTAATGCATAACCCCAAAAGCGATAGTGGTAGATCGGTAAGAGACATCATCGATCGCACCATATCTAATAAAGTACGGTTATGACGTTCGGACACACCATTACACTATGGTGTTCCAGGTGGCGTGAGTAGTGAAACTATTTCACATTGTTTTTACTGAAGGCCAAACTCGCTAACTCAAATATTTTACCTCTACGATCATATCATAGAAACTCTTATTTTCTTGTTACGATGATTCTCCACTTCACTCTGAAATTCTTTGAACTTTTCAAATGTTTTAGACTTGTGCTTCATTAAGTAGATATACCCATATCTTCTCAAATCATCAGTGAAGGTCAGAAAATAACGATACCCGCTGCGAGCTTCAACACTCATTGGTCCACATACATCTGTATGTATGATCTCCAACAAATCTGTTGCTCGCTCCATTGTTCCGGAGAACGGTGTTTTAGTCATCTTGCCCATGAGGCATGGTTCGCAAGCACCAAGTGATTCATAATCAAGTGATTCCAAAAGTCCATCACTATGGAGTTTCTTCATGCGCTTTACACCATTATGACCTAAACAGCAGTGCCACAAATAAGTTGCACTATCATTATTAACCTTGCATCTTTTGGCTTCAATATTATGAATATGTGTATCACCACGATCGAGATCCAACAAACTATTTTCATTGGGTGTATGACCATCGAAGGTTTTATTCATGTAAACAGAATAACAATTATTCTATGACTTTAAATGAATAACCGTATTGCAACAAATATGATCAAATCATATTCATGCTCAACGCAAATGCCAAATAAAATTTATTTAGGTTTTACACTAATCCCGAAAGTATAGGGAGTGTGCGATGATGATCATATCAATCTTGGAACCATTTCGAACACACATCGTCACTTCACCTTTAACTAGTCTCTGTTCATTCTGCAATTCTCGTTTCGAGTTACTAATTTTAGCAACTGAACCGGTATCAAATACCCAGGGGTTGCTATGAACACTAGTAAAGTACACATCAATAATCTATATATCAAAATATACCTTTGTTCACTTTTCCATCCTTCTTATCCGCCAAGTATCTAGGGCAGTTCCACTTCCAGTGACCATTTCCTTTGCAGTAGAAGCACTTAGTTTCAGGCTTGAGTTTTAGCTTTGGGTTTCTTCACGGGAGTGACAACTTGCTTGTCTTTCTTCTTGAAGTTCCCCTTCTATCCCTTTGCCATGTACTTAAAACAAGTGGTCTTGTTAACCATCAACACTTGATGCTTTTTCATGATTTCTACCTTCGCCGACTTCAGCATTGCAAACAGCTCGGGAATTCCTTTCGTCATCCCTTGCATATTATAGTTCATCACGAAGTTCTACTAACTTGGTGATAGTGACTAGAGAACTTTGTCAATTACTATCTTATCTGGAAGATTAACTCCCACTTGATTCAAGTAATTGTAGTACCCAGACAATCTGAGCACATGCTCACTGGTTGAGCTATTCTCCTCCATCTTGTAGGCAAAGTACTGTCAGAAGTCTTATACCTCTCGACACGGGCATGAGTATGAAATACTAATTTCAACTCTTGGAACATCTTATATGCTCCGTGGTGTTCAAAACGTTTTTGAAGTCCCGGTTCTAAGCCATAAAGCATGGTGCACTTAAACTATCAAGTAGTCATCATACCGAGCTTTTGTCAAAACGTTCATAACGTCTACATCTGCTCCTGCAATAGGTATGTCACCTAGCGGTGCATCAAGGACATAATTCTCTGTGCAGCAATGAGGATAATCCTCAGATCACGGAACAATTCCGCATCATTGCTACTAACATCTTTCAACTTAGTTTTCTCTAGGAACATACAAAAAATAAACGGGGAGCAACATCACGAGCTATTGATCTACAACATAGATATGCTAATACTACGAGGACTAAGTTCATGATAAATTAAAGTTCAATTTAATCATATTACTTAAGAACTCCCACTTAGATAGACATCCCTCTAGTCATCTAAATGATCACGTGATCCAAATCAACTAAACCATGTCCGATCATCACGTGAGATGGAGTAGTTTCAATGGTGAACATCTTATGTTGATCATATCTACTATATGATTCACGCTCGACCTTTCGGTCTCTAGTGTTCCGAGGCCATATCTGCATATGCTAGGCTCGTCAAGTTTAACCCGAGTATTCTGCGTGTGCAAAACTGGCTTACACCCGTTGTATTTGAACGTAGAGCTTATCACACCCGATCATCACGTGGTGTCTCGGCACGACGAACTTTCGCAACGGTGCATACTCAAGGAGAACACTTATACCTTGAAATTTAGTAAGGGATCATCTTATAATGCTACCGTCGAACTAAGCAAAATAAAAAGCATAATAAGATAAACATCACATGCAATCAAAATATGTGACATGATATGGCCATCATCATCTTGTGCTGTTGATCTCCATCTCCAAAGCACCGTCATGATCACCTTCGTCACCGGCGCGACACCTTGATCTCCATCGTAGCATCGTTGTCGTCTCGCCAACTATTGCTTCTACGACTATCGCCACCGCTTAGTGATAAAGTAAAGCAATTACATGGCGATTGCATTTCATACAATAAAGCGACAACCATATGGCTCCTGCCAGTTGCCGATAACTTTACAAAACATGATCATTTCATACAAAACCGTATAACTCATCATGTCTTGACCATATCACATCACAACATGCCCTGCAAAAACAAGTTAGACGTCCTCTACTTTGTTGTTGCAAGTTTTACGTGGCTGCTACGGGCTTAGGAAGAACCGTTCTTACCTACGCATACAAAACCACAACGATATTTCGTCAAGTATGTGCTGTTTTAACCTTCACAAGGACCGGGCGTAGCCACACTTGATTCAACTAAAGTTGGAGAAACTAACACCCGCCAGCCACCTGTGTGCGAAGCACGTCGGTAGAACCAGTCTCGCGTAAGCGTACGCGTAATGTCGGTCCGGGCTGCTTCATCCAACAATACCGCCGAATCAAAGTATGACATGCTGGTAAGTAGTATGACTAGTATCGTCCACAAGTCACTTGTGTTCTACTCGTGCATATCATCTACGCATAGACCTGGCTCATGATGCCACTGTTGGGGAACATTGTATTTTAAAATTTTCCTACGATCACGCAAGATCTATCTATCAGATACATAGCAACGAGAGGGAAGAGTGTGTCTACGTACCCTCGTAGACCGGAAGCGGAAGCGTTAGAACAACGCGGTTAATGTAGTCGTACGTCTTCACGGCCCGACCGATCAAGCACCGAAACTGCGGCACCTCCGAGTTCTAGCACACGTTCAGCTCGATGGCATCCCTCGACCTCCGATCCAGCCGAGTGTCGAGGGAGAATTCCGTCAGCACGACGGCGTGGTGACGATCTTGATGTTCTACCATCGCAGGGCTTCGCCTAAGCACCGCTACAATATTTATCGAGGAGAACTATGGTGGAGGGGGGCACCGCACACGGCTAAGAGATCAAGAGATCAATTGTTGTGTCTAGAGGTGCCCCCCTGCCCCTGTATATAAAGGAGGGAGGGAGAGGCCGGCCCTAGAGGGGGCGCACCAAGTGTGGGGAGTCCTACTAGGACTCCCAAGTCCTAGTAGGATTCCCCTTTCCTTTCCGGAGTAGGAGAGAAGGAAAGAGGGGGAGAGGGAGAAGGAAAAGGGGGCTGCACCCCTTGTCCAATTCGGACCAGAAGAGGGGTGCACGCCTCCTTCCTTTTGGCCTCTCTCCTCTATTCCCGTAACTCCCCGGTACTCCGAAAATACCCGAATCACTCGGAACCTTTCCGATGTCCGAATATAGTCGTCCAATATATCGATTTTTACGTCTCGACCATTTTGAGACTCCTTGTCATGTCCACGATCTCATCCGGGACTCCGAACTCCTTCGGTATATCAAAACTCATACACTCATAATAAAACTATCATCGAAACCTTAAGCGTGCGGACCCTACGGGTTCGAGAACTATGTAGACATGACCGAGACACGTCTCCGGTCAATAACCAATAGCGGAACCTGGATGCTCATATTGGCTCCCACATATTCTACGAAGATCTTTATCGGTCAAACCGCATAACAACATACATTGTTCCCTTTGTCATCGGTATGTTACATGCCCGAGATTCGATCGTCGGTATCTCAATACCTAGTTCAATCTCGTTACCAACAAGTCTTTTTACTCGTTCCGTAATACATCATCCCGCAACTAACTCATTAGCTCCAATGCTTGCAAGGCTTATAGTGATGTGCATTACCGAGTGGGCCCAGAGATACCTCTCCGACAATCGGAGTGACAAATCCTAATCTCGAAATACGCCAACCCAACAAGTACCTTCGGAGACACCTGTAGAGTACCTTTATAATCACCCAGTTACGTTGTGACGTTTGGTAGCACACAAAGTGTTCCTCCGGTATTCGGGAGTTGCATAATCTCATAGTCATAGGAACATGTATAAGTCATGAAGAAAGCAATAGCAGTAAAACTTAAACGATCATAGTGCTAAGCTAACGGATGGGTCTTGTCCATCAGATCATTCTCCTAATGATGTGATCCCGTTGATCAAATGACAACTCATGTCTATGGCTAGGAAACATAACCATCTTTGATCAATGAGCTAGTCTAGTAGAGGCATACTAGGGACACTCTGTTTTGTCTATGTATTCACACATGTATTAAGTTTCCGGTTAATACAATTCTAGCATGAATAATAAACATTTATCATGATATAAGGAAATAAATAATAACTTTATTATTGCCTCTAGGGCATATTTCCTTCAGTGACATCTGCAACAAAGTAAAGGCGGAACACCAGAAACCCGCCGGACTTCTCCAACCTCTACCCATCTCGCAATGGAAATGGGATGATGTCTCCATGGACTTTATCACCGGTCTACCTAGGACTCACCGAGGCAATGATGCTGTATGGGTCATGTGGACACGCTGACTAAAGTGGCTCACTTTATTCCCATCCGCACCACATTCCGCGCTGATCAACTTGCGCAACTATCTGTATCCCGGATTGTCAGTTTGCATGGAGTGCCAAAAACAATCACTTTGGACTGAGGTTCACTGTTTACTTCCGCATTCTGGGCCCGACCCCATCAAGTTTTGGGAACTTCCCTCAAATACAGCACGGCCTATCACCCCCAGATAGACGGCCAGACCAAGCGGGTAAATCAAATCCTTGAAGACATGCTTCGAGCATGTGCCTTAGCCCATGGACCCAAATGGGAAGATTGTCTGCCATAGGCGGAATTCTCATACAACAATAGTTTCCAAACCAGTCTGAAGATGTCACCATTAGAAGCTTTATACCGTCGTAAGTGTCGCACCCCCTTAAATTGGTCTCAAGCCGGAGACAATCGTATCTTCAGTACTGACTTGATATTGGAGGCAGAGAAACAAGTCAAGGAAATATGAGATAGACTACAACTGGCAAATTCACGACAGAAGAGTTATTACAATGCCAAACATCGGCAAATCATTTTTGAGCCTGGTGAACACGTGTATCTCTGAGTCACACCCATGAAGGGAATCAAGAGATTTTAGACCCGAGGAAAATTGGCACCAAGATATATTGGTCCGTTCCCAGTCATGACCCGAGTTGGCACAGTCGCGTATCAGTTGGAATTGCCACCAGAATTGTCGGAAGTACACAACGTGTTCCACGTATCATAGCTAAGAAGGTTTCTTTCACCACCCGAGAAGAAGACTGATATGTCAGAGATTGAGCTTGCAAAGGATATAAATTATGAGGAGACACCATTTAGAATCTTGGATGAGGCAGAAATGGTCACACGCAGCAAAGCGATCAAGTTTTACAACGTCCAGTGGGAGCATCACACCGAAGAAGAAGCAACCTGGGAAAGAGAGGAATTTTTAAGGACAACCTACCTAGAATTGATTTGCCAAGCAACCAAATCTCGAGGACGAGATTCACCTTAAGTGGTGGAGGTTTGTGGCAGCCTGGATTTTCCCTCTCTTTTTTTCTAGACTTTCTTTTACTTTTGCTTTGGATTTGGAGTTTTGAATCAATTCAAATGGACTTCATCATTTGGGCCTACCATTGATTTTCACCCAAGTGACCCATCCACCCATAGCACATCTTTCCTTCTCTGAGAAACTCCAACAAAAGCCCAAGGAATATTTTTCATAAAAGAAAAATATTCATTTCCTTCCCTGAAAATCATTCCAGAGAAGTATGTTCCAAAGCAACCCCTAGTTTTCTTGCTCCTAAAATCCTGAATAAATTCACAAATATTCTTTCAACCCTAGGGCACCTCCCTGAGCAAAAATATTGCATCACTGTTTGTAATGTTTTTGCTATAGAAAATCAGTTCTGTTCTGGGCAGATTTGGCACTTTACACAGCAAGTATATTTTTCCTTGCTCCTTTGAGGATGGTTTTTCTTGAGCTTCATTATCTTCCTAAGAAACTACTAACCACCAAAAATCATCCCTAAACTCTCTCTGGTTTGGTCACAGTTAACCTCACAAGTTTCTGTCCAGAAACTTGCCAGGAAGAAACCCACTCACACAGTTCACCTGTGATCGAGCCAACCGTGCAAAACAACCAAAACCACTAAGGACTACACGCCAGACATGACTTTATGGCAAGTCGTGGCTCTATGCCAGAGTTTGCGCGGCGACCGTGCGTGTGCATGATGCCAATGTGCTAGTTGTCGCGCTCTGGATGCCGCCGAGTGCTCTGTTCAATGCGTGCTCGCTTCCCATCCTACCATGCCTTGCCAAACCTCGCCACAATCGCCATCCCTATCCCTTAACTCTTCCCTGGCGCTCGCCGATGCTGGAGCTTGAGGCAGCGAGCACGGGCATGCCACGGCCAAGCCAACAGTGCGCCCGTGCCCCTATGCTCATCGCATACTTTGCTCCTGTGCTCATAGTTGCCCGCCAACAGTCCCCGTGTGATCCCCAGAGCCTTCTCCCCATCTCACTGACGCCATTCGTCGCTGAGCACCATTCCAGAGAGCTACGGCGAGCTGTCCATCCCCGCCTCAGCCTTGCCTATAAATAGAACCCACCGAGCTCATTTCTCTCCACGCACACTCTCAACACACCTCCACAACGCCGTAGGAAGACGCAGCCCAGCCGGACAGGCCTCTGGCCACCGTCTTTGCCCCAAGCTCGCCGGCGATCCCCATCCACTGTCCCCTCCCTCTCCAGAGCCGGTCGAGCTCTACTGACTTCTCCGGCGTGTTCGTCGTGGTCCACTCGTGCGTGCTAGTGCCGTTGGAGCTGCTGGACTGACCCTGCCTCGCCGGAATCACCATCTCCGACGTGCTCCACCCGTTGTAGCCGCTGGAGAGCTTTGTTCCGACCCCGTCCGGCCACCCCTAGCCACGCTATGGGTATGGGTAGGTGCGCATCGATATCCTCTCCATTCCTATCCTCTCAGATCTCGTCGCCGGGCACTCATCGCCGGAGCAAGCACCGCCGTCGTGCCGCCCGACACTGCTTCTCTCCCCCTCCCCCTCCGACCTGACCGCTGGGGCTGCTGTCAGCCCCTCAGGCGCCCGAAGCGGTATGAGTGGTGGCGCCCCGCTGGTTTCGCCTTCGACATCACCAAATCTGGTTTTTCTTTTATTCAAAATTTAATTCGAATTTGACCAAAACTTTGACTAGCTGTAAATTTTATTCTACAAGTCCAGATGAGTTGATTCTTTTTGCAATCCGTTCTTACTGGAAAATCCTAGCAGCACACCCAAGATGAGATTTTTCTCTACTGTCTAGAATTTATGGTAATTTTTAGAAGTGTTCGTGATATTTTCTTTTTGCCATTTGATTTTTTTCAGAAGGTGAAGCTTGTCTTGAAGGCATCCAGGAGGAGTTTGAAGCTCCTCTTCACTAAGGCAAGCCACAACAACATTTTAATGGTGTCTTTGCAATATCCATGATTTTCCACTTGCATATAGTAATAAAATAAATAATGCTTGTGTTATTTAGTTTGTCAAGATCAAGATTCCCAGTTAACATAAATGAATGCTTGAACTAGTGAGATATAGCTTGAGTAGTTGAACTAAGAAAGTTTGTCATGACTATGGAAATATGAGCATCGGTATTATTTTCCTTATATGCACGATGAGTTACGTATGATAAATGCCAACTAAAAAGTGATAAACCTAGATGACCAGTAAGTAAGGACCAAAAATGTTGAAAGATGAGTTTGTGCAAGTAGAACTTGAATGAGGTTGATCTGTTGTTTCTAAGTGATATGTGATGCTTGATACATGGTTGCATAAGCATGGCATATAGTGACTCGAGCATTTTATTTCAAGTTAAACCTGATGATAATTGAACTTGAACATAAAGTTGGTAGAGTCATGGTGCCACTGAATCAGGCTGACAAGTGCAACCACATTTGCCTTAGTATGGGGAGGCCGTTAGTCGTCCTGTTGTCATGCCTTTTGTCGGTGCCTCCAATGAGGGAAGGTTATGGGCGTGCCTTACCCTGGCCCGGAAAGCACACATAACCTTGTGAGCCTGTTGTTGTTATGGTACCTTGTCCCCGTTTGGGACCGTTTATTTGCCACGACGGTGGCCGTTTTACCTTTGGTAGGCTAGGGCCACCCAGGACTAAGCCGAGTGGGGAGTTGGTCGGAGTGACCGAAAGAGTGTCATGGCAATGGGAGAGTTCTGACAGAATGTCATTGGTCCACCCGAATGGGAGTGCGAGGCCATGGGTTACGTGGTGTGGGTAAAGTGCGCTACCTCTGCAGAGTGTATTAATCAATCGATAGCCGTGCCCACGGATAAGGGCCTAGTTCGTAAGTAAGTCACACCATGGATCAACTTTTATAAAGAAATCTTGCACACTAAGCTACTTGCATTGCACTGGTTGAAACATGATGAAGTCAGTGAGGCTAACTGTTGTGGTATCATTTGTGATCCGTGAGTGATCACCGTTTGCTTACAAGGTAACCCGTTGAACCGAGTATGGTTCTGTCCGTGATCCGTCATGATCACCGTTCGGCTGTGATCCAACCTGTTGGTAAGAGATAGTCCGAGTGACTCAGTACACAAGTTTGGTTTCACTGCATGAGTAGCATGTTGCTGTTTGCATTTAACTTGATTAAATGTCATGATATTTTTTGTCATTATGGTTATGCTTGCTGTGAGCTTCAAGTACATTCAATGTACTGACCTGGCGTGTTATGCCAGATTTCAGGAAAGTCTAACTAGATCGGAGCGCTGCCGTGTCTAGATCGTGTCCACATCGGTGTCCATGTGTGTGGGGACCCCAACTCATAAGTCGAGATCACCGAATGCACGTGTACAGTGATCCCAGAGATCAATGCTCACATAACACACAGAAGCTGAATAACAAGAGTCTTACATCCGTACATACCGTTTTTACACAAGTAGGACTATTATGGTCAAGTCTTGCGTATATCATCGCAGCGGAAATCTTCAATAACAACTGGGACCCATGCCATCTGCCTTAACCCTACCGGCATTCTGACTAGGAAGCGTCCTAGCTCGCATGTTCGTCACCAAGAAATATTCATCACATCCCGTTCTTTCATGCCTGGCTAATAAAATAACCAGTGGCCAGCCAATGAGTACTTTGAATGTACTCGCAAGCAACCCAAGAGAGTAATAACAGAATAATTATGCAATGCTCTACTGCTAAATTGGCAGTTTTGCGGAAAGCTAGTTTTTCTCCTGCAAGTACGATCAACAATAATCAAGGATATGAATGCGTCTGCAACAAGTACAGGAGGTTACAGACATCAACATCGAGAAAGAGTTATGAACAAATTAGGCTCAAGCTCGTAGTGACTTCCTCATGAATCTCGTCAACAGATTTACCCAAACCGTATTGTTTTCCAGAAACATATGGACATAGTCTAAGCAGCACCACCCAACTGTCCTTGACCGTGGACATGGCTAATCGAATAGTTTAACACTCTACAGAGGTTGCAGACTTTACCCACAAGATCTGGAGAACTTCCGTGTCATCCACGACCCGCGGTACCTCAAGTACCCGGGGTAAGCACCCGATCACTATCTTTCCCTAGATGACACTAACATAGGGTCCACTCATTGGTGCACGACCCTCGTGTATAAGCAAAATATCGTGGGACTCTGCCCTTTTCACATTATCACGCATACACGAAGGGACCAACGGTGTGTCCGGTGCCCTATGAAAACATTCATGGCCGCCTATCCAAGCACGACCCCATCTCGATAGTGACATCAAGTCACCCCCATCACTAGTAATGCGGGCACCACGTTAGTATCGGCCTAGGTTATCAATAATGCCCTTACCCATATAAGGGTAGAGTGGTTGCACATGTTTGGTTGGGACGATCAACAAATCTTAAATCTAACCCGTCTTTGTAAACAACACTTTCATCAAGCCTCAGCACATTACTTCTCCACCAAGTAGTGCCCTAGTACCTCATCATCTCTAAGGGGCATTAGTGGCACCCACTGGGTTATTTGCTAGTATGTGAAACCACACTAGTTTCTTTCAATGCATAATCCTGATCCATTTAGTGTAGCCAACTACTATAGCACATTTCCTCAACTCATCAACACAAGTCTAAATGAGGATAGAGTCATGAACAATGAAAGTATCAACGGGGTATGCAACGGGGGCAAGCCTAGCAAGGTCACCATTCAAGGTATATCATGCACTCAGCGAAGCAACAAAAATGCTATTATGATGAAAAATGGTTCATCATGGTCAAAGGGCTGCTTGCCTGGTTCAGCAAAGTCTTCAAATCTTCTGGTCCTTCTCCAATTACTCCGTGTACTCCGTCAACTATCGTCGGAAACAACACAATAAGCAACACAACAAGGCAAACATAAAAGTGCTCTAAAAATGTGAGTTGGACTTTTCTAGGATTCCTTTGGTCATATGAGGAATGACCAAAGTGGTTTCGTTGGGATTTGATCAATGGATATCTCTGAACATTTCAATATGATGGAATCAAGAGATTTGCGGATTTGCAAGAAGTGTACAGAAGTGTTATTTCGAAAAATGAGAAAAGACACCCATTTAAAAGGGAATGATTTTAGAAGCATCTAGGAGTTGGTTTCACAGGATTTGGAATTCAAAATAATTTCCTATGATTTTGCAAAGTTGGCTATACATGGATAAATAGACTAATATTTGATGTGGTCCATAAAGCATTGGGAAAAATGTTCAAAAACTAAGTTAGGAACATATAAGAATCTAGGAATTTGAATCATGGCATTTGGATCAACTTTGAGTTCTCTGTGATTTTCTAAAGTTCATCACAGAAATGGAAAAATAGCATTTTGATAAATATTTGTGAAGAAAATGTTTCTAGAAAAATGTGCAAATAGCACCATGTGATAGATCATGATTTATGGAGTCACTGGAAATTTGAATCACCAAATTGGGAGTTCAAGTGAATTTTCTATGGATTTTAGAAGTTTACAGAAAAAGGAAAAGAAAAGGAAAAAGGGTTTTACCCTTATCCTGTGCACCTGGTGGGGGATAGGAGTGGGCCAGCCCAGCATCTTAGCTGCGCGGGTGGTAGGGGCGACATCGAAGGCGCTCTGGGTTGATTACACCTTCGCTGCGGGGGAAGCGGGCTTCCACCCAGTCCGTCTCCACTTAAATGGGCGGGGCCCGCCCACCGGGTCGCTAACGAGCGGGGCCCGGTGCTCAGGCCGTCTCCTACCTCCCGCTCGAACAAAGCAGGGGCAGGGGAGGCGAGGCAGAGCGGGCACCGGCGTTCTCCCCGGCGGTACCGCCCACCTCCGGCGACGCCCGACATGCCGTCGTGCTCAGGATGGCGTGCCGCATCCTTTGAGGTGTGCCACGACCACAGGGACGGCCAGACGCGAGCGCCCCGTTGGCCCTGGCGGAGGATGGCATCGACGATGTTGGGAACGACGACACAGGCACGAGGAGGATGAAGTGGAGCGTAGGGAAGCTCCAATATGGCGTTGGCGATGCTCTGGAGTAGAGAGGGGGAGAGGAGGGTGCCCTGATGGCACGAATTCGGGTGAAGTCCGACGGCTTGGCTCCGGCCATGGGGAGCGACGGAGGGCTTGGGGAGAGGTGTGGGTTGGCCCAGGGGATCTCTGGGAAGGTGAGAGAGAGAAGGGGATCCAGAGGGGGTCCTGGGGCAGCCTTAAGTAGCCGGCCCGTGGCTCACCGTGGACGCGGCGCACGGGTGGCCACGACAACGGCTCGGGCAACCAGGAGAGAGGGCGAGGGGCTGTTTGCGGTGTGTGTGGGCGTGGTACAAGCCGAGGGAGAGGGGCATAGAGAGCGGGAAGGTGTCAGAGGCTCCGCACGTGTGAGAGTAGCAGCAAGAGTGAGAAGGAGGAGGGGGCAGACCGCATGGCGTGTCGTGGACGTCAAGGCGACCTCGACGGACACGCTTGCTCTGCCCATTGCTGCCTGGTTGCCTCGGGAGGGCCGAGCTCCAGTGCTCATGGTGCACTGTAGCATGCTCCAGAGCACGACTTTGGCCGGCATGGGTATGTTGTTAGCGCCCTGGCCGTGTGCTCCAGTGTCCAACAACCCTAGGGGGTAGTAAACAAGGTGGGTGTGGCTTTGGATGCCCTGATAATCCACTGGGAGAGGAGAGAGACTGAGGGAGAGAGGGAAAGTGAGCTGTCTAGAGGGGTAGAGTTAGGTTTTCACCCCTCAATCATTTAGCTCTTGGGGTTGAAATTTCTACTGGAGGTAGAAGAAGGTTATTATGATCTGGGGTTAAAAGTTGAAGCAAAGGTGAATAGTAAAAGGAGGCAAAACAGTGATTTTGGTAAAATGGCATAAGGTGTTTGATGTAAGTTTGGGCAAGTAAATGAAGTCCAAATGTCATGAGACTTAACAGGTTGAAATGGCACATGAAAATAGGGTGTTCCACCAAGTTTGAGATCATTTAGAGTAAGTGGCCCATGTAACTTTGGTAAACCCTAGAAATCAACATAAATGGCTTTTCCAAGATTTAGTCATGCCAATCATCCCCCCTTGATGCACCACTTGGTGTAGTGTCATAATTTGGGGTTTTGAGCCTGTCCACAAAATGTGAGGTCACAAGTAAAAAGTTGGTTATGTATAGTTGTTCAAATTTGGATCTGGTCAGAAAGGGTTTTGGGGCACTTTGGTCAAGTTATCCTCCAAAACTTGTGCCATTTTGTCTATATGCATAATTCAACAATTTTAGCATGTGCGCCAAGTTTGAGAGCATTTGGAGAGGTTTGGCAATGTAAAGTTGCTCATACCTCAAAATGGACATATATGGTTTTGAGGGGGTTTGATGATGTTTTCTTGATCTTCAAGGCATGAGGCTTTGGAAGATCATCAAATATGTCATAACTGACATGCTAGAATTTTCTTGGAATTAATCAAGAAAATTTCCTTTGTAAATATTTCAAAAGCTTGAAATATCCACAAAGGGTTTCTGAAGGATTTGACCAATATTTTGAACATGACCATTGTTGAAACTCTTATATATGGACAATATATGTCCTATGAGCTTCCCTGAATTTTATCAAATATTTTTGAAACAGTTAAATAATTTTAACCTATTAAAGACCATTTCTGGCCTAAAGAAAAAGCCTTTAAATAAAATAGTAGAATAACTTCTAAAATTATGTTTTTGCGGTTTAAGGGAGTCCTATACCTAATAGGAGTCAAATATACTTTTTGAAAGATTTTCCGCACCCCAAATCAAGTACTTGCAGTACAAACCTCAATTCAGGGGTTTTTGGAAAACTAATTTTAGAAAATACTTTTGGGCCAAAATATATTTTTGTAAGAAAATACTAGTATGTCCTATGAACATGGCATGATCATGGGGAAGCGGTTTTGGATAAAGGAGAAGGAGTATAAGAGTAGGATGATTTATTTTATTTTTAGAACACTTGCAAACAGCAAACAGAAAACCAATAAAGCATAGTCCAAACCACTCAAAAGTTTTTTTTTGTCAAACCATATTTTAGAATAATTATTAGCTTAAGTGTTGTGGCATGAAAATCAGGATGTGACAGACCTACCCCCCTTGCAAGAATCTCGTCCCCGAGATTCCCAGACTAGGCATGGTAAGGAATACGAAAACTTGGATCTGGGGTAGTCTTCATTTCTTCATGTTGTGTATGCTTCCGAGTGGTGCTCCATTGATGCTTGAAGTACTTGATGGTGTGGGTTCATGTATGACCTTCTTCTTGATCCAGGTTGCAATTGGGTCTCTTACGTAGGTCATAATGATATGGAGGTCGATGGCTTGGTGATCGACGTCCTCGCAAAGACCTGGCTAGTTAGGAAGTTGGAAACGTTTCCGGAGTAGTGTCGTGTGGAAAAATATTGTGCTCAGTGGGTGACTCTAGCGGTAACTCTAGCTGGTAGCCGTCTATTCTTCGTCTTGCAGTGATCTTGGAGAAGGCCGATAAATCTTGGCGTGAGCTTCTCTTTTTCATGGGAATGCTTTGTTCCTCCGAGAGAAGTGGCTTGCAGATTCACCTAGTCATCGATGCGGAGGTTTACTTCTTGATGACGGTGGTCGGTGTAGTTCTTCGTTCTTGACATGGCGGTCTTCAAATGTCTTCTAACCAGAAAAAACGACTCTTCTTCTGTTTTTGGGTAGACAAGTATGTCGCCAAATAACATGACAACTATCTTGTCCAAGTATTCCATGAAGTCTATGTGGTACGCCAGTAGGTTGGGGTATAGGTGGTGGTCTCGGTTGAGTATTGGCAAAGGTCTTCTCGACCTAGGGCCAAAGCCCGTTGTCGGTGTACTAAAGTAGGGGTACCTTAGTATCCCGAACTTGTGCACGGGCAGTCGCAGCGTCCCGTGGCAAGGCTTGCCGCGCGGCGGCCAAGGTCAACTAAGGTTCCTTTGGAGCCATTCAAGAACAAAGTATTCAAGATTAAGGAAACAAGGCCCCGGCAAGAGGAGCTTGCCAGGAAGGCCACCCAAGGCATGAGATCCCTCAAGACCGCTTCATTAGCGCAAGACCCTGGCAAGAGGAGCTTGCCGGGAAGGCCAAACATGGCATTACAAGAGACTTGCCGCGGCGCGCCACGCATCCCGGCAAGGCCCGGAGAGCGACAAACCCCCAGGCGCGACAAGTTAGCAACCGCGGCAAGATACAAACCGCGGCAAGCTTCCACTACGTGCCCGCGCTCCAGCTCATCCGACCACGCGTCGCCCTGGGACCCTTCCAGGCGCACGTGGCGAAAGGCTGTGCAGCCTGGGGTACACGGTGGCAAAGCTGCGATGACAAGGCCACCGTCGTGGCGGACGGAGGCGCCCTGACGGACGCTTTTTGCACTGTTTAGGGCGACGGCGACGGGCATTTAATGCCCTTGTCCCCTGCCGTCAGGGTTAGGTATAGAGCACTATGCAAACACTGTTCCATCTACCACCCATTTTACGTTTTTACCCTCGACTGCGTTGCCACCTGTCGGTGACCCCTTTAACCTATAAAGGGAGGCCCATGCGCAACGTAGAGGGGGCCCCGACGATCGATCACTCTCAAGCTCGGTACTGCTAGCAACAAGCACTGTTGCTCTTCTCGCTCCCGAGCTCAGAACGCAATACAAACCAAGGCAGGAGTAGGGTTTTACGCATCCGTGCGGCCCGAACCTGGGTAAACTGCTCGCGTGTCTGCCTCGATCCGCTCTTCGTGCATCCTCCGCCCCCTTGCCGTACCGAAAAGGGGCTCTGGTCCCATAGGTGTTCGTGGGCGATCAGTTTCCCCGACATCTTTGGCGCGCCGGGTAGGGGGACGCGTCGAGGTTGTGTGAACCTGATCCGGCGTTCACGCGGGCGAAATCTCCACCAACTTCATCGACTTCATCGACATGCCGCCGAAGAAGAAGGCTTCGGAGGTAGCAGGCCCGTCCGCGTCGATCACGCCACCACCGGAGCCAACGGTTAGTGGGGTAGACGCTGGCGGGAGGACGGACGTCGGTGAGGAAACTCACGGTGCCGCCAAATCTAAGGACAAGACGGACGACCGAGCACACTCCAAGACCTCGGCGTCCGTGCACGCACCGCGCCCCTCTCAGGAGGCGCGAGAACGGCAGCGTCGCGGTACTCAAGGTACCATACGCTTGCTGGGTCAAGGCCGAGCTGGCGGTTCACGGCACGCTCAAGGCCAACATACTGGCACGAGCAAGGCGCGGTCGCCGGGACGAGACGCTGCTCCTTCTAACGCAGTTAGAAGTCCGAGCATATCTCGCTCCTCGCACCGCTCGCCACCGCTCCCCGCCACTCCAGCAGAAGCTCTAGCTCGAGCTCAGTTGCTCCTCGACTTCCCTCCAGCGGCAGACAAGGCCGACGACTGGAGGGCCACCATCCAGAGCCTCATCGCCTTCGCCAACAACGATACTCCGCAGCAGCCGATGACATCGCGGCCGCGGCAAGTTAGCCAGGCGCGGGCTGATGGCGACAAGATTGCCGGGGGTGCAACCACCGTGCACTCCCCGCCCCGAAGGCCAAAATCGCCGACTCGGAGGATCAACATCGACGACGACTCTACTGCGTCATCGGATCCACGAGCTCGCCGCGATCAGCGCCAAGTCCTTGACGACCGACGACAAGAGGACGCTCGAACTCGCATCGAGCGTCGAAGAGAAGCGCGGCGACAATCCGACCAGCGTGCTGGGCCCGCTGTCGACATGCACGCGCCCGGAGAACCAGGCGACTTGCCGTACGCGGCGGGTTGTCCTGCGTTCACCCGTGAGCTGCGGCAAGTCCAGTGGCCCAGCATGAAAAACTTCAAGCCCGACGTACCCGAGAAGTACGATGGAAAGACTCATCCGTCGGAGTTCCTCAGCATCTACACCATCGCGGTGCAGGCTGCAGGGGGACGAGACGAGAAGATACTCACAAACTACTTCCCGCTCGTGCTCAAGCCAAACGTCCGATCTTGGCTCATGCACTTGCCGGAGAACTCCATTTCTTCTTGGGCCGACCTGTGCCATCAGTTTGTTGGCGCCTTCACAGGTGGCCACAAGCCCCATGGCCAGGAGAGTGACCTTCACATACTTGCCCAGAAGGAGGGAGAGTCCCTGCGAAAGTATATCCAAAGATTCAGCCGCGTCCAGCACAACATCCCAGACGTCCACCCTGCCGCGGTTATCAGCGCGTTCCACCAGAACGTGCGCAACCGCAGGATGAGGGAGGAAATGTCAATGTGCAAGATCCGAGACATCAGTGAGCTTTATGCCCTGGCCGACAAGTGCGCACACGCTGAGGAGGGGAGGAGACTCCCCGGAGAGGATACTGGAGCAGGGGGAACAGATAGTGAGGATGCCGCCCCGGCAAAGAAGAACCGGCGGCGGAATAACAGGAAAAAGAAGAACAAAGAAGTACTGGTCGTCGAGCAGTCCGGCAAGGAGGCTGGCGCCAAGAAAGCCCCGACTGGTGGCTCCGGCAAGGAGGCTGCCGCTGTGGCGGCCGCCGACAAGCAGGACGGCTCCGACAAGCAGTACTGCAAGATCCACCGCACCAAGGGCCACGACCTCCAGAACTGCAAAAGGGTCGAATACCTCGTCGAGCAGCAGAAAGCTGAGTACGAGCGACGCTACATGGAGAAGGCCCAGGGAGGTGGTGTAGAGTCCGGCAAGAAGCGGCCATTCAACGGCCGGGGAGGACTCCGTGGCAAGGCCAAGCAGCGGCAACGAGACAGACCTCCCCGCGGCCGCGACAAGGACGAAGACGAAGACGACGATGAAGACATGGATGACGGAGATAACAGCGAGCAGGAGTTCCAGAAGGCCACAGAAGTTCTGTGCGTCGATGGAGGTGCCTCTCTGCATACTTCCCACCGCCAACTCAAACAATGGGTGCGGGAAGTTAATGCAGCAGAGCCACCCATCGAGTCGCGCAAACTTCTGAAGTGGTCCGGCACGCCCATCATCTTTGACATTGAGGACCACCCTGATCGCACAACTGCGGTCGGGAGTTTGCCGATGTTGGTTTCACCAACCATCCACAACCTCAAGGTCACCAAGATGCTGGTTGACGGCGGGGCCGGCCTGAACCTGATCTCCTCCGCTGTGGTACGGAAACTCCAGATCCCCGACAGCGAGCTTGAAGAAACCGGCACGTTCCAAGGGATCAACCCAGGAAGGAGCAAGCCGAAGGGGAAGATCACACTGCCAGTGACTTTTGGCGGAGAGCTGAACTTCAGAACTGAAAGGATCACCTTTGACGTTGCAGATATCCCATTGCCTTACAATGGGATACTTGGCCGTCCAGCGCTCGCCAAGTTCATGGCAGCCTCCCACTATGCCTACAATATGCTCAAGATGCCAGGCCCGATAAGCGTCATCTCTGTCCCCGGCGACAAGAAGGACACCCTTATCTGTGCCGACAAGATTTACCGGGATGCAGCAGCCGCAACAGATAGCAAAACACTTGCCACTGAAGCTCCCGGGGGGAAGAACAAGACCAAGTCCGGCAAGAGCTCTAGGGCCCACTCCGGCAAACGCACCTCTTCGGAGTGCTGCGCGTCCGTCGAGGACGCACCATTGAGCTCCACCGGCAAGTGCAAGATAGCGATGGCAGCTCCACCCGCAACCAAGAAGGTGTCCGCCAAGGAGGACGGCACTGGTGGTACTTTCACCATCAGTTCCACGCTCGACCCCAAATAGGAAAGCGCGCTAGTTGCTTTCCTGCGGGCGAATGTTGACGTGTTCGCATGGCAACCGTCTGACATCCCTGGTGTTCCCAGGAAAGTGATTGAGCACAAGCTTGCCGTTTGTCCTCACGCGCGGCCCGTCAAGCAGAAAGTTAGAAAACAAGCGGTGGAGCGCCAAGAGTTTATCGCTGAAGAGATCAAGAAACTGGAAGCGGCAGGCCTTGTCAGAGGTGTACTCCATCCCACGTGGCTGGCCAACCCTGTTGTCGTGCGCATAGCAAATGGGAAGTGGAGGCTTTGTATAGACTTCACCGATGTGAATAAAACTTGTCCCAAAGATCCATTTCCCTTGCCGCGCATCGACCAGATCGTTGACTCCACGGCTGGATGTGAGTTGCTATCATTTCTTGATGCCTATTCAGGATACCACCAGATATTTATGGCTGAAGAAGATGAGGAGAAGACCGCATTCATTACTCCATGTGGCACTTATTGCTTCATACGCATGCCCTTTGGATTGAAGAATGCCGGTTCGATGTTTGCAAGGGTAGTCCATACAGCTTTTGAGCCACAGATACACAGAAATGTAGAAGCTTACATGGATGATATAGTGGTCAAGAGCAAGGACATGGCTACTCTAATTCAAGATCTAGATGAAACCTTTGCGAATCTGCGCAAGATACAACTCAAGCTCAACCCCGAGAAGTGCGTGTTTGGAGTCCCCTCCGGCAAGCTTCTCGGGTTCTTTGTGTCCCAGAGGGGGATTGAAGCCAACCCCGACAAGATCAAAGACATCAAGCAGATCGAAGCTCCGAAGCGCGTCAAGGATGTAAGAAGGCTTGCCGGCTGCGTGGCTGCTCTCAGCAGGTTCATTTCTAAGTCTGCAGAATGCGCCCTGTCGTTTTTTAAAATCTTGAAAAAGGCAGGTCCAATGAAATGGACTCCGGAAGCGGAGGCAGCGCTGCAGGACTTGAAGAGGTACCTGTCCTCCACTCCAATACTTGTCGCACCTAAGCCACAAGAGAAGTTGCTGCTGTACTTAGCAGCAACAAATCAAGTGGTTAGTGCTGCGTTAGTAGCGGAGAGGGAGGCAGACGATGAGCCAACGGTCCCGGAAAGCACATCCAGCGACAGGCAGGGGGCTTCCCCGACAAGCTCTGGCCCCGACAAGGATGGAACTGCGCAGATGCAAGAGGAAGTGCGGAAGAAGATGGTGCAGCGCCCGGTCTACTTTGTCAGCTCCCTTCTGCAAGGGGCTAGGTCAAGGTACTCTGGAGTGCAGAAGCTGCTTTTCGGCCTTGTCATGGCCTCGAGAAAGCTGCGCCACTACTTCCAAGCACACGAAATAACAGTGGTCACTCACTTCCCGCTGAAGAGGATACTGCAAAATCCAGAAGCGACGGGCAGGATTGTCAAGTGGGCACTGGAGCTGTCAAGCTTTGGCCTTAAGTTTGAGAGTACTTCAACTATTCAGAGCAGAGCATTGGCAGAGTTCATAGCAGAATGGAAACCAACGCCAGACGAAGAAATTCCAGAGACAAGCATCCCCGCCAAGGAAGCAAACAAGGTGTGGATAATGTACTTCGATGGTGCCTTCTCGCTGCAAGGCGCCGGTGCCGGCGTGCTGCTTCTCGCACCCACCGGGGAGCACCTCAAGTACGTTGTCCATATGCACTTTCCCAAGGAGCAAGCAACGAACAATACTGCAGAGTATGAAGGTTTGCTTGCTGGCCTCAGAATCGCGGCAGATCTTGGGATCAAGAAGCTGATTCTGCGGGGTCACTCGCAGTTGGTCGTCCATCAAGTGAACAAGAGCTACCAGAGTCCGTTGATGGAAGCCTACGTCGACGAAGTGAGAAAGCTTGAAGAGCACTTTGAAGGCTTACAGATGGAGCACGTTCCAAGAGCTCAAAACGACATCGCAGATGGCCTGTCAAAGTGTGCTGCACTAAAGCTACCTATGGAACCGGGGATCTTTGTGCTAAAGCTAACTCAACCATCCGTAACACCATCAGCTGGACAAAGTAAGAAGAGAAAATTGGTTTCTGGTGACTACTTGCCGGAAGAACTTCCTGAAGCCGCCGCCAACAAGGTCCCCAAGATCAATGACAAGATTGCTGAGGAACAGTCTGCTCCTGCAAGCCCAAGGGTTTGTACAGTTGAAGCAGGCGTTCCCGACAAGCTTTGCCCCGACAAGCTTGCCGGGGGACGTCAAGCTCCGGCCGAGCCGCAGGTTCTTGCCGTAGAAGCTGACGTTCCCGCAGCAGCACAGGTGCCTTTAGTCCTTGTTGTTGAGCCACAGGCTCCAGCATGGGCACAGCAGATTGTCCGTTTCCTTCAAACAGGAGAACTTCCCGAAGAACCAGAAGAAGTAGAAAGAATAACCCGGCAGTCAAGTATGTATCAGTTTGTCGGCAACGAACTGTACAGAAGGATACTCAACGGTGTGAGATTGAAGTGTATCCCCCGGGAAGATGGACAGAAGCTGTTGGCAGAAATACATGGAGGCATATGTGGTCACCATATTGGCGCAAGAGCACTTGTCGGCAAGGCGTTCCGGCAAGGTTTATTTTGGCCAGAAGCCCTCCAGGATGCAACTGCACAAGTAACCAAGTGTGAAGCGTGCCAGTTCCATTCCAAACAGATACATCAACCAGCTCAAGCTCTCCAGACAATCCCTTTGTCCTAGCCATTTTCGGTCTGGGGGCTCGACATCCTCGGCCCCTTTCCCCGCGCAGCCGGGGGCTTTGAGTACTTGTACGTCGCCATCGACAAGTTCACAAAGTGGCCAGAAGCGGAACCCGTGTGAAAGGTGACCGCACAATCAGCAGTCAAGTTCTTCAGGTCGATTGTTTGCCGTTTCGGAATCCCTAACAGGATCATCACCGACAATGACACAAAATTCACAAGTCGCACCTTCATGCAGTACGTCCAAGACCTTGGCGCCAAGGTCTGCTTCGCTTCTGTTGCCCACCCGAGGAGCAACGGTCAAGCGGAGAGGGCAAACGCTGAAGTGCTGCGTGGACTCAAGACAAGAACTTTTGACAGGCTGCGCAAGTGCGGAAGAAACTGGATCAAGGAGTTGCCAGCGGCTCTTTGGTCGATCAGGACGACGCCAAATCGAGCCACTGGACAGACACCCTTTGCTCTTGTCTATGGAGCAGAAGCAGTTCTCCCCACGGAACTCGTATACGGGTCGCCTCGAGTGCTCGCTTATGATGAGCTCGAGCAAGAGCAGCTGCGGCAAGATGACGCGCTGCTCCTTAAGGAGGACCGTCTTCAGGCTGTTGTACGAGCTGCTCGATACCAGCAAGCTTTGCGCCGCTACCATAGCCGCAAAGTTAAAGCCAGAAGTCTCGAGGAAGGCGACCTTGTTCTTCGGCGCGTTCAGTCCGCCAAGAATTCCAACAAGTTGACGCCGAAGTGGGAAGGCCCTTATCGGGAATTCCAACAAGCGCTCTTCCAACTTTCTCACTTCATCGACGTAGGCCTTCATCAACGGGCTCTAGTAATCCTTGTTGACTTGTTTCACGACAAGCTGCGAGTCGCCCCTGACAATGAGCTTCTTGATTCCGAGGTCTGCCGCGATCCTAAGACCAGCAAGCAGCCCCTCGTACTCAGCAATGTTGTTCGTTGATACCTCCCTGGGGAAGTGCATCTGGACCACGTACTTGAGGTGATCTCCAGTGGGTGCGACCAGCAGTACGCCAGCCCCGGCGCCTTGTAAGGAGAAAGCTCCATCAAAGTACATGAACCAGTTGCAACTCGCCTCTTTGCCGGGGAGAGCAGTTTCCTGGACCTCTTCATCAGGCGTTGCAGTCCATTCTGCAACGAACTCTGCCAAGACTCGGCTTTGAATCGTCGAGGTACTTTCAAACTTGAGGCCAAAGCTGGACAGCTCCAGTGCCCACTCTACAATTCTTCCCGTTGCATCTGGATTGTGCAATATCCGTTGTAGAGGGAGGCGAGTGACGACAGTGATCTCGTGCGCCTGGAAGTAGTGACGCAGCTTCCTCGAGGCCATAAGAAGGCCGAAGAGCAATTTTTGCACACCGGAGTACCTTGATCTGGCCCCTGCAAGAGGGAGCCAACAAAGTAGACCGGGTGCTGCATCATTGTCTTCTTTGGCTGCACTCCAACCGGCTGTGTCGTCTCTGCACCAGTGGTATCAGGCTCTGTCGCTGCTATCACCTCATCATCAATTTCTCTCTGCGCCACTAGTGCGGCGCTGACCACCTGGTTTGTTGCCGCCAAGTATAGCAGCAACGGTTCTTGTGGTCTAGGCGCAACTAGTATTGGCGTGGAGTAAAGATACCTCTTCAAATCTTGTAATGCTGCTTCAGCTTCTGGCGTCCATTCCATTGGGCCCGCCTTTTTCAAAATCTTGAAAAAGGGAAGGGCGCGCTCGGCAGACTTGGAAATGAATCTGCTCATGGCGGCAACGCAGCCAGCAAGCCAACGCACATCCTTGACCCGTTTGGGTGCTTCAATCTGCTCTATAGCTTTGATCTTGTCCGGATTGGCCTCTATCCCACGCTGCGACACAAAGAACCCGAGAAGCTTGCCGGACGGGACGCCGAAGACGCACTTCTCAGGGTTCAGCTTGAGGTTGATCTTGCGTAGGTTGACAAATGTTTCTTGTAAATACGGTATAAGGGTTGCCCTGTTCTTGGTTTTCACCACTATATCATACATATAAGCCTCCATATTTCTATGGAGCTGGGGTTCAAAACCAATCTGGACTGCCCTTGCAAACGTCGAACCAGCACTCTTCAACCCGAAAGGCACTCGTACGAAACAGTACGTACCACATGGGGTGATGAATGCTGTCTTCTCTTCACCTTCTCTTGCCATGAAGATCTGGTGGTAGCCGGAGTAGGCATCGAGGAATGATAGCAGGTCACACCCAGCCGTGGAGTCAACAATCTGGTCGATGCGCGGCAACGGGAAGGGGTCCTTGGGAGAAGCTTTATTGATATCTGTGTAATCAATACACAGCCTCCACTTCCCATTCGCCTTGCGCACTACCACTGGATTGGCCAACCACGTTGGATGGAGCACTCCTCTTACCAAACCCGCAGCTTCCAATTTCCGGATCTCCTCTGTGATGAACTCTTGCCATTCCAAAGCCTGCTTCCTGACCTTCTGCTTCACGGTCCGCGCATGAGGACAGACAGCAAGGTGGTGCTCAATCACCTCCCCGGGAACGCCGGGGATGTCGGATGCTTGCCATGCAAACACATCAACATTCGCCCGCAGGAAGGTGACGAGCGCGTCTTCCTATTTGTCGTCAAGGGAGGAGCTTATGGTGAAAGCCCCTCCTGTGCCGTCCTCCTTGACAGAAACCTTCTTGGTTCCCGGCGGTGTGGCCCTGGACCTCTTGTTTCTGCCGGTGGAGCTCTCTGGCACGTCCTCGACGGGAGAGCGACACTCTGAAGAGGTGCGCTTGCCGGAGTGGGTGTCCGAGGTCTCACTGGTCTTCTTCTTTCCGGTGGAGCTCTCTGGCACGTCCTCGACGGGAGCACAGCACTCCGAAGAGGTGCGCTTGCCGGAGTGGGTGTCCGAGGTCTCACCGGTCTTCTTCTTCTTCCCTCCCGGGGCTCCAGTGATAGGAGCAAGTGCTCTCGTAGCGGCAGCTGCTTCAACTGCTTGCTGGTACAGTTGGTCAGCGCAAATCAGCGCATCTTTCTTATCAGAGGTGATGATGATGATCGTCACAGGCCCTGGTATCTTCAGGGTGTTGTAGGCGTAGTGTGACACCACCATGAACTTGGCAAGCAATGGGCGGCCAAGGATCCCGTTGTAAGGCAAGGGGATCTTGGCAACATCGAACACGATCCTTTCTGTCTTGTAGTTCAGATCACTCCCAAAAGTCACGGGCAGCGTGACTTTCCCTTTTGGTTGACTTCTCCCCGGGTTGACCCCCTGAAACGTGCCCGTCTCTTCGAGGTCTCCCTCAGGAATTTGTAGCTTCACGATCACGGTGGGCGAGAGTAGGTTCAGACCGGCCTCGCCATCGACTAGCATCTTTGTCACCTTGAGGTTGCGTATTGTCGGTGAAACCAACAATGGCAAGCACCCGATCGTAGTAGTGCGATCAGGGTGATCCTCAGTGTCAAAAATGATAGGTGTGCTGGACCATTTCATTGGTTTTTGGGCACCGGACGATGGCTCTGCCGCTGTAATCTCGCGCGCCCACTGTTTAAGTTGGCGGTGAGAAGTATGCAGCGAGGCGCCACCATCGACGCACATGGCCTCCGTAGCCTTCTGAAATTCTTGGTCACCGGACTCATCGTCCTCTTCGTGATCATCGTCTTCGGGCCTTCTGTCAAGGCCCCGAGCGGGCCTCTCCTGCTGTTTATCCTTACCGCGACGGCCTGCTTGGCCGTCATGCTTCTTGCCGGACCCTTCAGCACCATCCTGGCCCTTCTCCTTGTCCCGCCTCTCATATTCAGCCCTCTGCTTCTCAGCAAGGAGCTCAACCTGTCGGCAGTCCTGGAGATCATGGCCCTTGGTGTGATGGATCTTACAATATCTCTTGCCGGAGTTTCCTGGCTTCTCGGCAGCCGCCAAGGCCCGGCAGGCGTCACACCCGACAATTTCCTTGCCGGGGTCACCCGCCCTGGTTTTCTTGGCGGAGCCGGTGTCATCAGATCCCTCGACGGCAAGCACGGCTTTTCCCTTGCGCTTCCTGTTGCGGTGCCGGCCTTTCTTTGCCAGGGCTGTAGTATCGTCATCTGAAGAGTCGGTTTCCGCGCCGGCATCTTCGCCGAGCTACTTCCTTCCCTCTTCAGCCCGGGCACATCTGTCAGCGAGAACATAGAGTTCTGCCACATATTTCACCTTGTTCATCGCCAGTTCTTCGCGCATCTTGTGGTTATGCACGTTCTGATGGAACGCGCTGATGATGGCGGCAGGGTGAACATCAGGGATATTGTACTGTACCCGGCTGAACCTCTGTATGTACTTGCGCAGACTCTCACCTTCCTTCTGGGGTATGACGTGCAGATCACTTGCTTGGCCATGGGCTTGGTGACCTCCAGTAAAGGCGCCAACAAAATCATGGCACAAATCCGACCAGGAGGAAATAGAGTCTACTGGCAAGTGCATCAACCACGACATGGCGTTAGGTTTAAGAGCCAACGGAAAGTAATTCGCAAGCACCTTATCGTCGCGGGCTCCGGCAGCTTGCATCGCGATGGTGTAGATGCTGAGGAACTCCAACGGGTGGGTCTTGCCGTTGTACTTCTCGCCAATGTCAGGCTTGAAGGTGCGGTGAGTGGGCCACTGGAACTGCCGCAGCTCACGGGTAAAAGCTGGACAGCCTACCTCGTAAGGTAGACCTCCAGGGCTCTCCGGTGCTGGGCGGTCCACAGCAGGCCCCGCTCGCCTGTCTGACTGGTGGTGCGCTCCGCGCCGGCGCTCGATGGTGGTTCGAGCGTCTTGATGAGCTCGCTCCTGAAGAACTTGACGCTGGTCGCCGTGGGTCCGTGGGTCGGACGACGCTATGGAGATGGCGTCGCCCGCGACGTCCCGACGAGTCGAGACACGCGGTACCGGGCGAGGGGGAGGCGAATGTACCGTAGCCACGTCGCTGCTGGTCCCCCTGCCACCGGTGCGTGGGACTCCATCAGAGCGTCGACCTGGGAGCTCCGCTTGATTTGGTTCATCCTTGTTGGCGACTGCGACAAGATTTCGGATGGTGACTCTCCATTCGTCGAGTTTCCCCGTAACAGGAGGAAAGTCGAGGAGAAACTGCGCGCGCGCCAGGGCTTCGGCTGGGGTTAGCGGTAGCGAAACCTGCACGGACCGCGACGCGCTTCGACCCCTGACTTTGTCAGGAGGAGCTCCGTCACGATCCCGCGGTCGCATGCCGTTTCCACCAACGCTCCGGCGGGCGAGCAGGTCTTCTACGTCCCGGGAGTGCCGCTCGGGGCTCTTCCCGTGGCGACACCCGGGATCTTCGGTGTGATGATGCCGCTCGTCTCGCGCTACTTGGGAGGAGCATGCTGTGGGCACCGCCGTGGGAGTCCTGGAGGCCCTTGCTTCGCCTTCGGGTGATGCGGCAGCAACTTTGGAAGGCCCCGCGTGACTCGCAGAGGGCCCGGCTCCGTCCTTGGACATGGCGGTGTGTGGCCCGTTACCGGGCACACAAACATCGCCACCTCCCAAACTCCGGCTGCTGGGATGGCGTTGGTGTTCGCGAGCAGCGCCCCGGGTCCTTTCTGCGACCGGTCCACTGCTCGCCCGCGTCGGGACGGGCTGTCCGGCCTCCGACTGGCCAACCGCCACCGTCGTCTTCTTCTTGGGCGCCATGATGATGAAGAAGCGTCGAACTGACTGCTAAAGCCGATTCTCACAACTCCCCCTTCCCCTACCTGGCGCGCCAAAGATGTCAGGGTATTTGATCGACGCCTATGGGATCACAAGAATCCCTACTACGGTTGCGGGGCGCGGGGTTGAGAGAAGAGCGGATCCAACAGTTAGCACACGGTTCCTTTACCCAGGTTCGGGCCGCAAAGATGCGTAAAACCCTACTCCTGCTTTGGTGGATTATATGTTTGTGTTCTTCAGCTGGCTATGGGGCGTGAGGAGCTCCAGAAAGCCGAGTCGTGAGGAGTTCTAAAAAGGCGAATCCTTCTCATGGTCGCCTCAGGCCTCCTTTTATAGGGAAAAGGGGTCGCCACAGTGGCACACATGAGGTGGAAAGGGTACAGTGATGCGAGGTTATCCCTCGCATTACATGACAATGCGCATTTAATGCACTTAGCTTAGGTGTCCTTGCTTTATCGGGGACGGGGGAGACATCCGTCTTGTCCATTGCCGCTCCTTCTTGCGTCGACACGCGCCCTGGCCAGCGATGCCTGAGGTGCCATGCAGGCAGGCAGGCAGCTGAGGTGGCGCAATGGTGGGTCTCCACGAAGATCTGCATGTTGCCACGCAGGTGCCTGTCCAGCTGGTTGGGTCGGCAGCTGCATGGGGCGGTGGAAACTCAGTTGGTGCGGGCCTGATGGTGGCCCTGCGGGTGTCCTCGGCAAGGGCCTTGCCGGGGCCCCGGCAAGGGTCTTGCCGCGGCGCCTGCTGTCATCCCCGGCAAGGTGCTTGCCGGAGGTCTTGTGGTCCTCCTTGGCTTGGATCCCGCCAAGGGTCATCGTCCTCTTAGCATGTGTATCTCTCCTTGAATGTCTTCACAAAGATCTGCATGCCACCACGGGGATATCTCCCGAATCCTTGCCCCATGGGGGCAGTGGACTCAAGGGTGATCCGCTCCGTAGGCGTGGGACGAGCTGCCGCGGCAAGGGTCTTGCCGGGGCTGCCAGAGCTGGCCCTGGCAAGGATCTTGCTAGGGCTGCTGAAACTGGCTCCCGACAAGGATCTTGCCGGGGGAAGCCGCTTCGTCCCTTTGCTCTTTGTGGTCTTGTTCTTGATGTTGCTCCAGTTCCATCGAGCTTCGATCTTACCCTGGCTCACCTCCCTTGCCATGCTTGGTGTGGTGGTGCCCGTGGCTCGGACTGCCCGTGCACAGTCATAGGGGTACAAAAAGTGTACCCCTCTTTTCGTACACCGACACTTCAGCTGATCGTGAGAGCTTGTGATGGGCTAAGTTGGGACACCCCTGCAGGGTTATGATCTTTCGAAAGCCATGCCCGCGGTTATGTGGCATATTGGAATTTGTTAATGTCCGGTTGTAGAAAACTTGACAGAGGATCCAAAGTAAAACACACAACTGTGTGAGTAACCGTGACGGTCTCTTTTCACTTTGAGAAGAGAACACGGTGGGGTTATGTTTGACTCGTAGGTAGTTCAGGATCTTTAGCGATCACTACTAGTTTGCGACCGTTTGCGTAGATGCTCATCTTATTCTTGTACTCGTAAGTTAGCCACCATATTATGCTTAGCCGCTGTTGCAACCTCACCACTTAACCTCTTCCTACCCATTAAGCTTTGCTAGTCTTGTTACCCATGGTTATGGGATTGCTGAGTCCTCGTGGCTCACAGTTACTACAACAACAGTTTCGGGTGCAGGTTTCCGATGTATTGACGTGAGAGCGATGATCGTTGTGTTGGAGTTCTTTCTTCTTCTTCTTCTTCTTCAGTCTTGAGTTAGGTTCCGGGTCGGCAGCCTGGGATAGCAGATGGATGTCATTGTGCTTTTCTTGTTTGCATCCGTAGTCGGATGCCTTGTATTGATGATATTGTATTCAGGTGACTTGTATGTATTGTTGTATCCCCCCATGTATGTATGTAATGGTACGATGTAATGATATCCATCTTGCTAAGCGCCCGAAATGCGATTATGCCCCCATCACGTAAGTGTCACGTGATCGGGATATAATCGCATCTTGGGCCTGACAATCTGACTACCTCTCAACGTCGGCAACTCTAGCGGAGTCAACGTGCAACCATGGCCAGGGAGTGGTGGACTGTTCGAAGGATTGTCCCATAGAAGAACCTTCTCCTCGAGGACGCATGGAAGACCAACAAGCATGGCCTTTTCCCAAGCCATTTTAAGCATCGTCTTGAAAAAGTTGGTGCATGAAGCACCGAGTCTTGCGACGGTGAGGACGTCAGAGCGGCGTGCGATTTCTCCCACAGGATCGTCGTCCATGGTCTCCCAGCCCCGACGAGGAGGAGAACCGCCTAGCAAATCCATGGGAGCAGCGACGAACTGCCATCTCTTCGGGGGGAGGGGAACTAGTAAGGAGGAGATAAGAGCGTAGTAACCGCAGGGCCTCGTCCCTTCCAACTGTAGCGAAGGGGTGAGGCTATTATTTACTACTAGTACTAGTATTATGGGACGTTATGGGATTGCATTATACTGTAAATAATAGAACTAGTAAGAAATTTTTGGCACTAGCTAGTAGTTTTTGGCGTGGATTAAGAAAATTTGGGTATGTTTTTGCTATTTTTTGTACACGCCAACTAGTGTCAAAAAACGTCTTACATTATGTGACGGAGGAGTACGTACTCGTACTGTAGCAGTACTAGTACTGCTTTCTCAACTAGTAGTGCGAGGGTACTACTAGTGCTATGTACTGTATAGTATAGCGCACCAGTTTTGAACTCTTGAATCTCAGGGCGAAGGAGCTATAGTTGGAAGTGGAGGGTACTACTGTTCTCTAGAACCGTCGCTGTACTATCAATACAGGGAAAGTACACCTGCGTAGTGGCCTAGTGGGTACTCTCGATGCTCTATTCAGCCGCTCCTCTCACGTAGCTGGCCTACTCAGGCCCTCCACTATGTAGGCCAAAACCGGTGCCAAATTCACTTTTTGAACATTTGGCACCGGTGTCCTAGATTGCCCAGCCGATGCCATATAAAAATTTCAGGGCATCAATGCTTCTACTTGCTCCGACACCATACTTCGTTGCGGCAATAAACAAAGCAGCCACTGTACTTTTGCATGCGAAGCACCACCAGCACCACTAGCGAGACACTGATTTGAGCTGATATATTACTAGTTTATAGCTAGGTGGGACAGAGGTGGATGGATGCCAAATCCTTCACGCTGTGGTGCCGGTGCTAAATATTTTTCATTTGGCATCGAAATGTATGTGGAGAACTTTTTAGATTTCTGGCACTGAACACATAGTGGAGGGCCTCAACCGCTCCTCTCACACACACACTAGCAGCCTGTTTATCAGCGATGGTTACTGCGGGGGCAGAACATTTGAGTTATTTGATACAGCGAGACTAGGCTTTTTGCTTCCATTTGTGGAGGTGTAATGGATCTAATCGAACTTTGTTAGTAGTTCCTTCTTTATGAATGAGATGAAGCAAAGCTTTTGCCTCCGTTTCAAAAAAAAACACGTCAAGAGGAATTTCTTTTATAGTAGAGACGATAATGGAGTGAAGTCCATGCATGCAACGCACAAGCTACAGAGTAGTAGTAGAGCACTTTACGTACAGAGCCATATTGCATAGTTCCCAATGCCCCGCCAGGCTTTTCCGGCTCCTCGGGCTTAATTGGGAGGCGCTAGTTTAAATATGCTACTAGCTGATGAGGAAGCAGCAAGCGAGGTGCGGCTAGGGCGAGCATGCGAGCCACGAGAAGCTGGGAAGGAAAACCCGTTCACGTGGTTAGGCTATCCAGTGCACCCAGATTGTGGTGCCGCACGTCTGTTTGACTTCAAAACTCAAACTACCCGTGTAAAATATTGGCTCGCAGCGAAGTTACTATTTTTTTAAAAGGCCGTCGTGCGTTCGGTCGGGATCGAACCCACAAAACGAGGTATACGCTCCCGCGACCAGTAGTAGTACTCGTTGGAGTACAACTCAACCTAGAATCGCCTTTTGTCGCTAGTAGTACATTGTTCCTTACAAGAAACCCCAAATAATGCAAGAAACCACTAATAATGCCAAGAAACTACTACCACTTGCATACGTGGCAGATTTAAGATAAGACTACCTTATCAACCATTGTACATGCTCTTACCAACCAGCCCTACCAAGAAACGACTACTCTACAAAGTGCCATTATAGGCACGTCTCAACCCATGGCCCTGTTTGGATACATTTGTTGTCAATCTAACCCTGCCATCCAAACACCACTTTGGTTAGAGTTAGTTCAGGGTTAGAATCTAACCTCTGACTTCGAGTATCCAAACAGGGCCCATGTCGCCCATTAAGTCAACGCCTTCTATTCGACCGGACGTTATGACTTGTGGGACCTACATGTCAGTCTGCACAAAAATCCTCGAGTGACCTCCATCTCCGGCCCGTCCACCTAGTCATCCTCGGCCATGGGATGCAGCTACCGCCGTCGGCAGAAGGCGAGGTCAAAACCGCCGATGGTGCGGAGCCCATCTCGCGGCAGCCCGGATGCCAGCTCCGTCCGGCGGTCGCGGCCGCTAGCTAGCCAAGATAGCTCCGTCCAGCTACTTGTCTGCAAGGTTTGCTAGCTAGATTGGCACGGCGACGCGGTGGCTTGCTCGCGCGCGCCGTGCTAAGGCCAGCCGTCTGGCTCGAGCGAAGGCCAGCGCGGCGGCTTGCTCGCTCGTGAGTCACGCTTGGGCCAGCCTGGCAACCCGTGCGGAGGCCAGCGCGGCGTCCAGCCCGTCAGGTGGAGCGGCGGCCAACTCGCTCATCACCGGCGCCACCGACGAACACGCATCACTACTGTTTGAAGTAATGTTCAGGAAAAATAATGATATGAGGGGCAATAACAGGAGAGAAGGTCAGATGTGGGGCCCACGTGTCAACGGTCAAACAAAATGTGTTGGTTTAAGCTGCCTCGTCAGCACGGACGTGTGGGCCAACCCTATCATAAATGGGTTTAAACTAACCTAATCGGTAGGTAGTATTTTTTGGCATGGATTAAGAAATTTTATGGTATGTTTTTGCTATTTTTGTACAATAGATTCTTCCTAGGGTTGGTTGAAAGTGGTAGTTTTTTGTTAAATACTCTACATATTGTAAGTAGGAGTGAAAGTAAAGCTTTGGAACCCAATAAGCAAGGCTAGTTACATAGTGCATATGTGTACATGATTGAAAGTAAATATCAACCATGAGTGACTAATATCTTGATGGAAAACTCGAAACTATGGAATACTAGGGAAAAAATTGCATGGTTGGAAATACTAGCAATGTTCATGTGCGTTGCAACGAATCATAATTAGAATAATACTTATTCACAAACTTGATACAAAACACTCTAATTTTGATATACATATATCACTAGAGATATATTATGTTTCAATTAGAATATATTCCTTGGGCTGTTTTGGTGATTTTAGGGAGGGATGTGGTTGGTTTTAAGATACTAATTATGGGTTTTTCTGCAAATTGGTAGACAAGTGGGATGTTTGTGAGAAAAGGCAACAACTTACCTCACAGTCGTTAGATGTAGATCTAATGGTCACAAACGACGGATGGCAGACACACCATCATCACCAACTTAGTATTCTGTAGGAGTACTAGCAAGATCCGTGCATTGCACGGAACATCAAGATGCATTTTTTTTATTAAAACACTCATTGTGATTGACCCATGCGGGAGTAATCCCATGTGTAAAAACTAGTGATATATCGAGAACTAGGAGATAAGGTGAAGAGGAATGGGGCATGGTTGTGATTGGTGGTCGGACTGAGCGGAGGCATGGGGATTGACGACACCGGCAGCGGCCACCAGGCCAGTTTGTTCCAGAGGCTTCCGTTCTTAATTGCTCAACAATGAGGTTGTCGGAGACAAGGATGAACGAGGGAAGGCCTTGTCTGCAAATGTGGAGAGGGGTGCAGGTATATTTTAGTTTAATTTCCATCAGTCAGATATAGATCGGACGGTCTATATTGCAAGATGGCACGCGTACCATCATCACCAACTCGGTTTTTTTATAAGAGAAGAAATATAAGTATGGAGATACAAACGTATTATCGATACTTGTTTCCGTAAACTAGCATCTACATTCTATTCAACGCCTCAGCATGTGAGGCCTTAGCACAATGACTTCTCGACTGAGTAAAACAAAGGTTTTCCCGTCGCCGATAAGGAGGGGCTGACGGCGGCGCGCTTTTTGGCTTGCTCTAGTCCTAGTAGTCATACTAGGTGGTCTAAGCACGTGTAGATTTATTCTTTTTCACGTCTCGTGTTCGCCGTACTACCACGACTGTTGATGAATAGACGGTAAGTTATTCACGGGGAAACCCTTGTTGAGCGTGTTTGCGAGAGAGAGAGAGAGACAGTGTGCGTGTGTGATATGTCTAGAGACCGAGGCAATGATAACAGATTCTTTGTGTCTATGTGTGTGGAGGATAGAGAGAGACATGTACATGGGGCTTTGTGTTGTGTAATGTGGAGACACATATACATAATTAGAGAGTGAGTGTGCGAGATACACATGTGGACATGGTGAGAGATGAGGATCCAGATTAATGGGTGTTTGTGCGTGTCTGTGTGCGTTTGTGCGCGCGTTTGTGTGTGAGAGGGAGTGTGTGTATGTGGAGTAGAGAGACCACTAATGATGTAAACCTAGTATAAGGGAAGGGGGAATGGTGTGCCATGTGTAGTAGCGGGATAGCATGG
>LR738711.1:583370626-583481039 GCA_902687465.1 Secale cereale | reverse complement strand
GGGGGGGCTGGCTTCAGATAAAGAGTGAGGTGTCTATATTTGAGGGACTTTAGCATAATTGACATATACATGGTCAATAGTATGTCAACTCCAGGTTGATCAATTTGTTTCACAGTTTGGACTATAAGATAACGATACTTTTGAACATGCGTGATATACTTTGATGTACCAGAATTACAAACCTAAGATTGGAATTTTGGAATTCGACTCCATCATTAGTCTTCATAATTCATTTAAACGGAGGTACATTTTTAAGCCGGGATTTCATGATTTCAAATTCATATATCAAACCTAGAGATATACACATACGGACATGTTCAAACTTTATATTCATCCACTTTATTCATACACACACACATTTTTGCTTTTGTCATCATATTTAGGATAAACACATTTGGAATTTCATTTGAATTGGAGCATATGATGGTATTTCCTTGTAATAGCTCAATGATCCATATTTGAATTGAATGGACAATCTAAGTTTCGAGTTGGAGACATTGATTTTCAAAACTTGTAACTTTTTTTTGCGTGCAAAACAAAAAAATTCTCGGCCATGATATCATAGTCGGCCGTACAAGAGCAGAATATAATTTCAGGCGCCAAAAGCTTTTAAACTTCCCGCTCACATCGAAATATCTCACGCTCGAAAGTTTAGCCCTGCGATATTCCTGTTTTACCCCTACCACATGAACGGAAAAGGGCTACTTTGGTAACTCCATTGTTTTGCCCTCTTTGCCCCCAACATTCTTCACCAGAGCCCCTCCCCTTCCACTCCCCGACCCCCAACCACAACAAGCCACCGAATCTAGTCCTTTGCCGCAGCGGTGGACCTCACACCCTGATGGATCTACCTTCCGCACCTTGGAACCACCAACTGCCAACTCACCACTTCACCGGAGCCGCTTCAGCGACTGGCTTGTACCCCGCTCCAGATCTCCTTGACCGCCATCATGCTCCACCGCACCGGATCTGCTTAACCGCTGCCCTCGTCCACCACAGTGTAGGCCCTTCACTGACTCCCTCGTCCGTCCCTTTGTTGGCCCTTCATACAAGCCCTCGTCCGCCGCAACAAATCCGCCTCACCGAAAGCACTGTACAACGCGCCCGCCGAAGCCTTCATCCACTGCACTAGACCCGCTCCACGGACGCCATATTCAACTCCACCGGCCATGCTTTACCGACGCCGCAGCCTCATCAGGTTATTTCGATCTTTACTTCTTCGGTTTTTCTCTTTATCGTGCAACTGTTCACTTACCACAGATGAGCTTTCTTGTATTTCAACAGGCGCCGCAACCGTAGCACCGGAGCTGCTTCAGCGACAGCGATAGCCGGCCCAAACTCAACCGCAACACGAGCACCATCGACGATCCTTAGCTATCAAGTATGCCAACGATACCCGTACGCCGTCGAGAATCAGGTACTATTATCCAACGGCCGGCACCTACGTTCACTTTCTTAGCATAAGCACCTCACCTTTGAATTTCTTCAGTGTATCATTCAGTTTTTCATGAGACACGTTATTATTCTTGCACCTGTAGGGCCATACTTCTGGCAGTGAACATGTCACATGTGCTAAATTACATACCAGTGGACATATAGTTAATATGCTTTAGTTTTGTCCTAAGTATTACTGTACTTCCTAGATATCACTGCCTACTATTTAACTTCTTGCATGCTATATTTATTATAATGGTGTTGTTCTGATGCCACCTGTTGATTCCATCGGACTGCTTCATGTTCTCTATGCTTAGTTACACATCAGGAAACTAGCATGTGGTTCCGCTGGTTTTTATTCGTTTTACCCTACATTTTCTGATGCTAGCTATTACATCACTGCTACGAGCCTCTGTTCATTACTTTTTTGTGTGTTCTTGATCTTCCCAAGTTGCATGACTGATTTGATGCTTCTATTAATTATGGAGCTGCCAACCCCATCAAGCAAAATATTTGTTCTTTTGGGGCTGGCACTTCGAACAAGCATAAAAATAGAGGGAAGCAGATATATTGTCGTGTATGCACACACCCTTATTTCATTAGTTTAGATGAAACATTAATGATCAATTCGAACCAGTGCATGCGATTAAAATTAATTTGACCTAATCGAGGGTGCAAAATAAACTACAACAAGTAGATTTGCAACCACGGGATGTTGATGATATCTTCAAAGAACATTGCAACAGCAGCGAGGCTTCACAACAACATATGGTAAGCCAGTGTGTTTTAGTACATGTGAAATGTAATGTGTGTGGGCTGCTTTCTTGGCTTGTGCCCTCAACCTGTAATCCTACAGAATAACAAATAGTTCAGTTGTCTGCTTTGCTGTATTGCTTGATTCAAATGCTTGTTTGTTACTTGTTACGCTATACCTGAGTTGGCCAATATGCCAGCAGTGTCTGTTGTACTGTCGTAAAGAAATGCATGCCTAGTTCATTTGAGTCCTTAACTTTTCCTCTGAAGTTCATCACAAGACGGTCTTCATATTTTATATGAGGCCACACTTTTAAGTGCTTTCTCACATTATTTCAACTACTTAGATGCATTGGCAACTTAATATAGCGGTGGTACACTCCCTTACAAGTTTTCATCTTACCATTTTAATTTCTTTTTGGCTGATGCTGCTTCGAACCATTTAAATATAGCTTGCTATGCTCAGCAATAAATCGTACGTCGTTTACCATGTAAGCTTACTACCTGGATCATGCGATAACTATCTCTTACTTATGTCTAGCGGAAACCTTTCAGGATGTTGTTTACACTAGGACACAATGTACAACCCTAGAATCTATTTGTGGAAGTAGTGCGCCATCCATGTTACCAGATGGTAGCAGTTCAGAGGCAACACCGCCGGAGAGCAGTCTGAGCACATATATTATAGTTCTTGAGGCTCTACTAGAGGCAGAAAGAGATGGTGTGGCTGCCATGAATGATGTAATTTCGATCTTGAAGCTGGAAATTACGCAATTAGCTGCACGCATTATGCAAGCAACCCAAGAATTGGAGGAAGTAAGAATGTTGCATTTGAAGATGGAGGAGGTCCTACTGCTTCTGCTATCTGAAGCCCAGGGTAATCCCAGTTCTTCTTTAGATAGCGGTTGAAATTGTCATTAGATTATTGTACTTGCATGTTGTGTCATGTCTCTGAATGGATTATGTTGTAAGACCCCCTATGTTATCCATGTGTTGTAATGATCCAAATTTTTTAGGCGAGGTAATCCTCAGTACTTGTATGATTGACATAAGGTGAACTGTTTTCCGTGTGAACATATTGTATTGGATGAAATAACTGTTTGACTCAAAGTGTATCCAACCTACTGAATTCGAAGATCACGACATTTCTAAATCATAATCACATATAAAGGTGAAATAAATCTTTGTTGTGGTTTTGAAGAAATAAATAACAAAATGTAGAATTATCTGTGGATATTCAGAATCAAATAAAAATTGGATTTGGATTTAGTTGCCAGGGCCCAGGGCAAACATGGATGCTAATTCTCCCAAGTTTTAAATGAAGTGGCTGAACACCCACTATCATTTGTGGGCTGCCCAAAGCAAGTGTTTGCGAGATGGAAATTACTGTCTACCCTGACACTTGACATCCTTATCGACCGAATTTACACTGCTGTCGATAGGGGTAGACTAGTAACTTCAATCAGACGTGACACGACGGCCTCTGAGCCCATTCAGACATGGTGGGCGCCAAACGTGGGCGGCAAAACACATTTGATTCAAGCTCGTCCGAAAGATATGTGTCTCTCCCTCCATTTCCCCGTTCATCCACGATGGGCGGCAAAACAAACTCTCCTCGTCCGAAATCGATGTAGGCTAATATTTTACATAGGGGGAGATGTGTAACTTCCCTCAGACGTGACACAACTGCCCTACCTGTCAGCCCCGTTCATACATCGTGGGCGCCAACCGTGGGCGGAAAAACACCCTCTCCTCGCCCGAATTCATTACCGGCAAATATTTGGGAGATGCGAGATTATCGTCCTATCCCCAACCGACGTGATGTCCGAAATTTTAAATGAGGGATACGTTCGTAACTTTGCCACATTTTAGATAAGTGCGTCCCAAAGTTGGAGATCCCCCTCCCCCTCCATTTCCCCATTCATACACCGTCGGCGCCACGACAACCTCCCCACTGCGGCCAGCCCGCTTCGTCCGCCACCCCATCCTCCACCTTGCGGGAGCCGCTACCCCTACCCCGTCGTCCACTTCAAGAGATGGACGTCTCTCATCCACGACGCCGGACCATGATCCTTTCATCGCTTCGTCTCGCTTCATCGATGCCGTCGTCCACTTTGCCGTTGCCGCTCATACGACCGCCTCGTCCACGGCAACATGATATATCCCCCAACCCGGCCGTCTGCCATCTAAAGTCTTCTTCCCCGCCGCCGACAACCATCGCACCCGCAGCACCCTCAACATATCAGCAGGGGTCTACACGGCGTTGCAAGAGAGGTGGTACTCTTCCATATGTGCTTAAGTTTTTGATCTCACCCAGAAAAATAGATCTTAAATTGTTTACTATTCTTTTCTTGTCCGTACCAAATCGTGGTGGCTAGTTGAATGCAAACATTGGTTGCGAAGTAGCTTTGTCCGGTTTGCACCTTCAGATTCGGCATGTCACGGTCACTATACTCGTAAAGCTTAAGGTTTCCCCCCTTTATATTCACTACCATCATCGTAGGTGCTTCACTGCTTCACGTCGTGATAGCACTACTCCTCAAGACCTCAACCCATCAAGCGGAACAACATGCCACTCATAATTCCAAAGCTTACGTGTTGAAATACGAATCTGATATGATGCTCATATTACTAAAACATAGAACGTTTAATTGGTCACCAAATGTTCCTATGTTGGTTTCGAAAAGCATGTGCGCCACCCACTGGTCCAGCTAGTTCCACTTTCCTGATTTTACTCTTGATGCTTAGGGTTTTCCCCTTTTATCTACTCTACTATGATCTGCGTAGGTGCTTTCTGTCATACTAGCATTACTCCACCCTTCAAGCTAAACAACGCAACACTCAAAATTCCAAAGCTTAGTTGTTCAAATATGATTGTGATATGATACTGATATTAGTTAACAGACACATTTAATTGGTTAGCTAAAGGTCCCACTTGAGTTTCCAAATGCATGTCGCGACATATAGAGAGACAGCAGAATTGCATTTCGTTGTCACTTGTTGACTGTACTTTCTTGTCCATACCAAATCTTAGTTGTTATTTCAAAGCAAATATCGGTTGCTAACTACTCTTTGCACGGTTTGCAGCTTCAGATCTGCCATCCCACTGCCACGGTCAACACTATACTCATCATGCTTATAGTTTCCCCATTTTATGATGACCACGATCAGCCTACATGGTTCGTGTCGTATTAGCACTGCTCCACCCATCGAGCTAAACAAGCTTAGTTGTACAAATTCAAATATGATATTATGCTGATGTTAGTAAAACTAGGAGATGTTTAATTGGTCAGCTAAATGTTCCTACTTTAGTTTCAAAATGCACGTGAGCCACATATGGAGAGACTGGAAGGAATAGTATTTCTTTGTGCACTCTGGTTCATTATGGGTGGCCAACCAACATTGTATAGAAAGACTTGTAATATCTTCAATCTGCTTGCTCTTCTGATCTTCTTTAAGATGATCCTCTTCTCTTGCGGTCGACTGGTCAGGTCGAGTTATTCTCCCTTAGTATATTTTGAATCTGTCAGGTCAGGTCGACTTGTTCTTCTTTACTATATGTTGAAGCTGTCATCTGCGAAGTATCATCACTTCTGGAGCTCTCATATTTTGAGTAGTAGGCCACATTATATTAATGCACACACCAAATTACAGCATGCATGGCACCTCTTAGAAGAATTGCAGAGATAGCACAAAGGGGTTTACATGGAGGAAGTATTGGATTAGAATCACTTCTCCATTACAAAGATAATCTCACTTGTTTTTATGTTTTCATGCATGTCAGGTATTGAACATTATCAAAATGAATATGAGAATGGGCGCACGAGAGGAATATTGCGGAACAATCCACTGGCTAAAAAACTTGGCATGGTGGAGGATGGCCTATCTTATTCACCCATCAAGGTGCATGCTCTAATTGGCAAGGTTGTATTGGTCGCACATATTTTGCATCTGACCTCTTGCATTACTTCTACTTTGTTACACCATCTGCTTAGTTTAAGCATCATATATGAGTATATGCCATACCTATCCATTTTCTGTACCTATTCCATGTGTCGTCGTACTATGTTTTTCTAGTCAAATGTTGTTCTTTCGTAATAGATGTCCAAAAGGAAGAGGGTGATTGCCGATCCTCAAGGAGTACAAACTAGGTATTTGAAAAAGGTAGTGATACCTGTTAAATCAGATAGATCAGCAGCCACCGAAAATACAGGCCCAACTGTAACAGACTTTACCCCTACTCCAGTGGCCAAACCCCTATTAGAACTGCAGACAGCCCAGCGTCAGGTCCTATCTATGATATCAATTCAAATTTTGAACTCCTAAATTTCTGCATGTGCCTTACCTTCTCTCTTGTATGAAAACTAATTTCAGACGAATCTCCTTGCTCAAAGGATCATAGGATCTCACGACAATACTGGCTCTGCATTGCTCTTGTCAGTACCTCTTGCCCTTTGTCATCATACTTACACTCATTGCTGTTTGATTATGTAGCATCACTGTAAATGTTCGCTTCTTTATCGTCCCTTTGCTTGAAATTATAAGATCTATATTTACTCTTAGATAAATGTAGAATTAACACAATGGTTATGAAGTTTTGGATTGCTCATGTAAGTACCTGTTGTCATGTACTCCCTCTATATCGAATTAATTGTTGATCAATTGGATGTATTTAGACCTTAATAGTGCTAGATACATCCATTTGAGCTACAACTAATAACACACGGTGGTGGTCTTACTATACATGCATCATGAGATAGTTGATTGTCTAGCATTACTCTGCATCTTATCTGCCCCGCCCTCCAATTTCTCCAAATTATCACATCTACATTTACTCTTACCAAAATGTTGAATAAAGCCAATGCCACTACACACGTTGATGTCTGCATTCCTCTTGTCAGTACCTTTTGCCTTGTAACGATGTACTTAATTAATTGCTATTTGATTATGTATCATCAGTCTGTACCTGAGCTTCATTATCCTCTATTTCTTCCAATATTATTTGATCTATATTTACTCTTTACAAAATGTAGAATAATGACAACGCTTATAAAGAATTTTCTTTGGGGAATTATTTGAATTGTCTTTCCATCAACATGGAGAAGGGCTTTGTCCAGCCCTTGTTAACATGTAATGTAAGTTCATCCTTCTCAAGCCTTCAAACTTTGTTCTAGTATAGATTTGGATAGACATCATTTCCTCCACTGCTGTTTAAATCTGATTGGATGTTTGCAACAACTACCAGTTTTAAACTGTAGTTGTAAAAACATGTTCCTTATGCAGAACAGATCTATTTATTTGCTTATATAATTGTGAAACCTGTTACGTGTCTCCTTGTTTCTCTTTCAGAGTCGTATCTCTTATGACAGGAAGAACTTTAGGAAAGGTAGTGAGCCAAACCATCTTGAGGACAACGAGATGACCCCAAGGTCCTGTCTTGATGAAGACAGTGAGTTGAAGCTACTCACCAGCAGGTGTGAGACAACTTCTGTGGAGTCGCTGCCTCAATCAGTTCGACTTGTTCAGTCTCAACTTAAAGCGAAAACGCTTGCTTCAGCTCAGCTCAGACTTGAAGTCAAAGATGTAATGAAGATGTCAGGGGACTACCTTGCACAATATGGTGCCATATAGCTTGAGATGAAGCATCTATCGTTGACACAACTGAGGTCTCATCAGCTTGTTCGGCTGCTTGCGGGGCCCGAGCTTGCCAGGTCTAGTGCCTTCTAAAGTGCTCTTAGTTTTCTATATTATTTTGTCGGCGCGTTTATATGCACTGGTGGCGACCTTTGATGCCCAGTGTATGAAATCCACGGTCATGTTGCGCTTTATTATCACCGGTAGCGAACTTTGATTCCCAATGGATGTAATATGCCGTAATTTGTTTGTTGTATAGTCTAAGTTTATTCTTTGGTCGGTATGCTGTAATTTAGGCCGGAAGGTTCAGTGGATCTCAGTGTTGTCGGTCTTCAGGCCAGCCCGTTACTCATATGGGCCAAAATGTGGGCCTATAACCATCTTGGGCCATTAGCAGGTCTTAACCTATAGTAGTTTCCCGCCTTTAAAAGGCCATGGGCTACATATTTACTGTAGTGACACTGGGCTTCCTACGGGCCGTAGAAACAATGGGCCTTCTATGGTCCGTAGAAACAATGGGCCTTCTACGGGACGTAGAGACAATGGGCCTTCTACGGGCCGTATCATCATTGGGCCTTAGACGGGCCGAATGATCGATTGGCCCAACATGGGCCAAAAACAGACCGCATTATGGCCGCAAACGGGCTAGAGTTGGAGTCGTCCATTCATGGGCCGACCATAACGGGCTGTCGTTAATAGGCCATATTTGATGACGCTATGAAAACGGCCCAACGTATTAACGGGCCACAAACCGGCGGACTGTAACCACGGGCTGAATTTGGCCCACAAGCAGAAAATGACAGTAACGGGCCGTAAGTAACCGAATGCTGGAAATGAGCCCAAGAATAAATGGGCCCTGAGAAGGCCGAAAGATAACATGGGCTGCAAACGGCCCAATGGATTAATGGGCCGCTAATGGGTATAAAGTGATACACTGTTCATTACGGGCCAGTTTCACCACGGGCCGTTAATGGGCCAATAATAAATGGGCCCTGAGAAGGCCGAAAGATAACATGGGCTGCAAACGGCCCAATGGATTAATGGGTATAAAGTGATACACTGTTCATTACGGGCCAGTTTCACCACGGACCGTTAATGGGCTAAGTGTTACAAAAGGGCCTCATATGGGCCGAAAGACTTCCTGGGCCATACACGGGCCGGAACTTAAAATGGGCTGGAATCATATTGGACGGCCCAGATGACGCTACTGGGTCTAATCCGGATAGGTCGTAACGGGCCCTGGGTTTGCGGGCTGTAAATGGGCTATATGCGAACATGCCGTTAACAGGCTTTTTGTGGGCCGGCCCGCCACCTTTTGACCAAGTCAATCGGGCCGGCCTTTTCACAGGAATGGGCCTCTATTGGGCCATGCCACGTGTCGACGTATCATAGGCGCTTTGTGTCCAATGAGAGGATGACATCTATCCCAACGGTGAGCCGACACGTGTTTCCTCCAGCCAATGATGATTTTACACGTGGAAAATCCCCATTGGTCGGAGCTGTTAACGGGTTATCGGATCCAAAACCGGACCCGATAGCTTAACGGAGTTCCGTTACGGTGGATGCCACGTGTTGGTCACCCTTGACGAAAGCACTTCTGTGACGCACGATTTATCGTCATGGAAGTGGACACTTCCGTGATGATAATTTTGGTAATGTCATGGAACACTTCTACGACTGCACATGTATGACTATCTTGATTCTGTCATAAATTTGTCATGGATGTACATGCATGACAGAAAACGTGACCTACTGTGACAAACACGTATCATCACGGAAGTGTATTTTTTTGTAGTGCCTACACATGGTTTGAACTTATGGATGATTATACAAAACTTTTATGCTGGCTTGAATTTTGCTTCTAGAAATCTTTTAGATTCGGCCGCAGGAGGCACTTTCATGGAAACTACCTTAGGAGAAGCTACCAAACTCCTAGATAATATTATGGTTAATTATTCTCAATGGCACACCGAAAGATCTACTAGTAAAAAAGTGCATGCTATTGAAGAGATTAGTGTTTTGAGTGGAAAGATGGATGAACTTATGAAATTATTTGCTGCTAAGAGTGCTTCTTCTGATCCTAATGATATGCCTTTATCCACGTTGACTGAAAATAATAATGAATCTTTGGATGTGTATTTTGTTGGTAGGAATAATTTTGGTAACAATGCTTATAGAGGATACTTTAATCCTAGGCCTTTTCCTAGTAATTCCTCTAATAATTATGGTAATTCCTACAGCAACTCTTATGGAAAGATGCCTTCTGAATTTGAAACTAGTTTTAAGGAGTTTATGAATTCGCAAAAGAATTTCAATGCTTTGCTTGAAGAAAAATTGCTAAAGATTGATGAATTGGCTAGAAGTGTGGATAGAATTACTCTTGATGTTGATTACTTGAAACTTAGATCTATTCCACCTAAGCATGATATCAATGAGTCTCTCAAAGCCGTGAGAATTTCCATTGATGAATGCAAAGAAAGAACCGCTAGGATGCGTGCTAAAAATAGAGCTTTATAAAAGCGTGTTCTTCTAGTTATCATGAAAATAAAGATGAAGATTTGAAAGTTATTGACGTGTCTCCTATTAGATCCTTGTTTTCTAGTATGAATCTTGATAAAGATGGGGCTGGAGATGAATCTACTCTAATTAAAAGGCGTCCCAATGATTCAGAGTTTTTAGATATTGATGCTAATTTTTTTAAAAAAGTGGGATTGAAGAGATTAAAACTTTGCATAGTGATGAACCCACTACTTTGGATTTCAAGGGATTCAATTATTATAATTGTTCTTTGATCGATTGTTTTTCCTTCTTGCAATCCGTACTAAACTCTCCGCATGCTTATAGTCAAAATAAAGGTTTTACCAAACACATAGTTGATGCTTTGATGCAATCTTATGAAGAAAAACTTCAATTAAAGTTTCTATCCCTAGAAAGCTTTATGAGGAGTGGGAACCTACTATTAAAATTAAAATTAAAGATCATGAATGCTTTGCTTTCTGTGATTTGGGTGCAAGAGTTTCCACTATCCCAAAAACTTTGTGTGATTTGTTAGGTTTCCATGAGCTTGATGATTGTTCTTTAAATTTGCATCTTGCGGATTCTACCATTAAGAAACATATGGGAAGGATTAATGATGTTCTTATTGTTGCCAATAGGAATTATGTGCCCATAGATTTCATTGTTCTTGATATAGATTGCAATCCTTCATGTCCAATTATTCTTGTTAGACCTATCCTTAGAACGATTGGTGCAATTATTCATATGATGGAAGGAAATATTAGATTCCAGTTTCCATTAATGCAAGGCATGGAACACTTTCCTAGAAAGAAAATTAAATTACCTTATGAATCTATTATGAGAGCCACTTATGGATTGCCTTCCAAAGATGGCAATACCCAGATCTATCCTTGTATCGTGCCTAGCTAGGGGCGTTAAACGATAACGCTTGTTGGGAGGTAACCCAATTTTATTTTCTTAGTTTTTTCTTATGTTTAGGAATAAAAATTGCATCTATATTCTGTTTAGATGTGGTTTTGTTTTTTAATTAGTGTTTGTGCCAAGTAGAGCCTTTGGGAAGACTTGTGTGAAGTTTATATGATCTTGCTGTAAAAAACAGAAACGTTAGCACTCGCTAGAATAGTCACCAGATTTTACAGGAGAGTGCTTTTTAGTTGATTCTTTTTGCACATGATTAATACACAAATTCCTCACTTTTACCAATTTTTTTCAATTTTTTTGGAGTTACAGAAGTATGCGAAAGTTACAGATTACAACAGACTGTTCTGTTTTTGACAGATTTTGTTTTTCATGTGCTGTTTGCTTATTTTGATGCATCTATGAGTAGTATTGGAGGATATAAATCATAGAGAAGTAGGAATACAGTAGGTTTAACACCAATATAAACAAAGAATGAGTTCATTACATTACCTTTGAGTGGTGGTTAGTTTTCTTATACTAACGGAGCTCACGAGATTTTTGGCTAAGTTTTGTGTTGTGAAGTTTTCAAGTTTTGAGTATTGCTCTGATGGACTATGGAACAAAGAGTGGCAAGAGCCTAAGATTGGGGATGCCCAAGGCACCCCAAGGTAAAATTCAAGGACAACCAAAATCCTAAGCTTCGGGATGCCCCGGGAAGGCATCCCCTCTTTCGTCTTCATCTATCGGTAACTATACTCGGGACTATATTTTTATTCACCACATGATATGTGTTTTACTTGGAGCATAATGTATAATTTGAGTCTTTGCTTGTTAGTTTGCCACAATCATCCTTGCTGGGCACACCTTTTTGAGGGAGACAAATATGGCCTAGAAATTGTTAGAACACTCTATGTGCTTCACTTATATCTTTTGAGCTAAACAATTTGCTCTAGTGCTTCACTTATATCTTTTAGAGCACGGTGGTGATTTTTTTTTGTAGAAATTGTTGATCTCTCATTCTTCACTTATATCCTTTTTAGAGTCTATTAGAACAGCATGGTAATGTGCTTTGGTTATAAAACTAGTCCTATATGATAGGCATCCAAGATAAATGTAGTAAAAACTTTAATACAAAGTGCATTGAATATCATGAGAAGTTTGATACTTGATGAATGTTTTGAGATATGCGGATAGTGATATTAGAGTCATGCTAGTGGAATTATTATGAAATTGAGAAATACTTGTGTTAAAGTTTGCGATTCCCGTAGCATGCTTGTATGGTGAACCGCTATGTGACGAAGTTAGAGCATGAGGTATTTGTAGAGTGTCATCCTTTGTGTGGAGGTCGGGCACGCGCGATGGTTAACTCCTACCAACCTCCCCCTAGGAGCATGCGTTGATTGCTTTGTTTTGATGACTCATAATTTTTTGCAATAAGTATATGAGTTCTTTATGAATAATGTTGAGTCCATGGATTATACGCACTCTCACCCTTCCACCATTGCTAGCCTCTCTTGAACCGCACAACTTTCGCCGGTACCGTACACCCATCATATACCTTCCTCAAAAATGCCACCATAACTACCTATCATGGCATTTCCATAGCCATTCCGAGATATATTGCCATGCAACTTTCCACCGTTCCGTTCATATGACATGCTTCATATTGTCATATTAAAATGCATGATCATGTAGTTGACATCATATTTGTGGGAAAGCCACCATGCATAATTTTTCATACATGTCACTCTTGATTCATTGCACATCCTGGTACACCGCCGAAGGCATTCATATAGAGTCATACTTTGTTCTAGTATCGAGTTGTTATATCGAGTTGTAAATCAAGAAAAGTGTGATGCTCATCATTATGAAAGCATTGTCCCATGTGAGGAAAGGCCAAAAAAAGAGATGGCCCAAAAAAATAATAGAGAGGGGCTAAAACAAGGGAGAAAGCCCCTCAAAAAAATGAGAGAAAAGATAGAAGGGGCAATGCTACTATCCTTTTCCACACTTGATTTTCAAAGTAGCACCATGTTCTTCATGATAGAGAGTCTCATGGTTAGTCACTTTCATATACTAGTGGGAATTTTCATTATAGAACTTGGCTTGTATATTACAACGATGGGCTTCCTCAAATGCCCTAGGTTTTCGTGAGCAAGCAAGTTGGATGCACACCCACTTAGTTTCATTTGATGAGGTTTCATACATTTTTAGCTCTAGTGCATCCGTTGCATGGCAATCCCTACTCACTCCCATTGATATCTATTGATGGGCATCTCCATAGCCCGTTGATACGCCTAGTCGATGTGAGACTATCTTCCTCCTTTTTGTCTTCTCCACAACCACCATTCTATTCCACCCATAGTGCTATATCCATGGCTCACGCTCATGTATTGCGTGAAAGTTGAAAGGTTTGAAAAGATTGAGTATGAAAACAAGTGCGTGGCTGAAACCGGGGCCGTGCATGATATGAATATTTTGTGTGATGAAGAGGGAGCATAGCCAGACTATATGATTTTGTAGGGATAACTTTCTTTAGCCATGTTATTTTGAGAAGACATGATTGCTTTGTTAGTATGCTTGAAGTATTATTATTTCTTATGTCAATATAAACTTTTGTCTTGAATCTTTCGGATATGAACATTCATGCCTCAATAAAGAGAATTACACTGAAAATTATGTTGGTTAGCATTCCACATCAAAAATTCTGTTTTTATCATTCACCTACTCGAGGACGAGCAGGAATTAAGCTTGGGGATGCTTGATACGTCTCCAACGTATCTATAATTTTTGATTGTTCCATGCTATTATTTATGATGTTTTGGATGTTTAATGGGATTTATTATACACTTTTATATTATTTTTGGGACTAACCTATTAACCCAACAGCCCAGTCCAGATTGCTGTTTTTTTTGCCTATTTCAGGGTTTTAGAGAAAAGGAATATCAAACGGAGTCCAAATGGAATGAAACCTTCGGGAGAGATATTTTTGGAGCGATACCTTCACGGGAGCCTTGACAACCACAGAATAGGGCACACGTGGCGTCCATGAGGGTGGGGGAGTGCCCCTGCCTAGTGGGCCCCATGTTGCTCCCTCGGTGCCCTCCTTCCTCATATATATACCGATGTACCCTGAAAACATCGAGGCAACAGATAAAACCATAATTCCATAGCCGCAACCTTTTGTTCCCGTGAGATCCCATCTTGGGGCCTGTTCCGGAGCTCCGCCGGAGGGGGAATCTTCCATGGAGTGCTTCTACATCAACACCATCGCCTCACCATGAGTTGTGAGTAGTTTACCACAGACCTTCGGGTCCATAGTTAGTACCTTGATGGCTTCTTCTCTCTCTTTGAATCTCAGTACCAAGTTCTCCTCGGTCTTCGAGGAGATCTATTCGATGTAATCTTTTTGCGGTGTGTTTGTCGAGATCCGATGAATTGTGGGTTTATGATCAAGATTATCTATGAGGAATATTTGGTTCTTTTCTGAATTCTTTTATGTATGATTATAATATTCTTGCAAGTCTCTTCGAATTATCGGTTTGGTTTGGCCTACTAGATCTATAGTTCTTGCAATGGGAGAAGTGCTTGGCTTTGGGTTCAATCTTGCGGTGTCCTTTCCCAGTGACAGTAGGGGCAGCAAGGCACGTATTGTATTGTTGCCATCGAGGATAAAAAGATGGGGTTTATATCATATTGCTTTTATTTATCCCTCTACATCATGTCATCTTGCTTAAAGCGTTACTCTGTTCTTTTGAACTTAATACTCTAGATGCATGCTGGATAGCGGTCGATGTGTGGAGTAATAGTAGTAGATCCAGAATCGTTTCAGTCTACTTGTCACGGACGTGATGCCTATATATAATGATCATGCCTAGATAGTCTCATAATTATTCGCTTTTATATCAATTGCTTGACAGTAATTTGTTCACCCACCGTAGAATTCTGCTATCATGAGAGAAGCCACTAGTGAGACCTATGGCCCCCGAGTCTATTCTCAACATATCAATCTACAATCTACTTTACTTTGCTGCTTTTACTTTATGTTCTTATATCCAAAAATACCAAAAATATCAAACTATCCTATATATCAGATCTCACTTTCGTAAGTGACCGTAAAGGGATTAACAACCCCTTATCGCGTTGGCTGCGAAGTTCTTATTTGTTTGTGCAGGTGCGAGGGACTCGCGCGTGGTCTCCTACTGGATTGATACCTTGGTTCTCAAAAACTGAGGGGAATACTTACGCTACTGTGCTGCATCACCCTTTCCTTTTCGAGGGAATACAACGCAAGCTTGAGAAGTAGCAGGCCCATATCATACCAGAAGATCGTCCAAGGGCAAGTTCATCAACTCTCCGCAGACGAGGCCCAGGAAAACCCCGAAGTCGTCATTGGTATGTTTTCTGTTAATAACATGCCCGCAATAATTTAATTTGACTCGGGGGCTTCCCACTCTTTTGTTTCTCAGAGTTTCATTGCCCGAAACAAATTTCCTTGCTTGCTTTTGGGAAAAAGTATGATGGTTCAGTCCCTGGGATCTGTGCTCAAAAGCAATCTGGTCTGCCGAAAGTTGGAAATTGATATCAAGGGAGTCCGCTTTCCAACCGGTTTAATAGTCATCGAGTCTGCCAAGTTGGATGTTATATTTGGAGTGAACTGGTTGACCCAATATCAAGTATGCATAAATTGTGTGACCCGAGAAGTCACCTTGACAAATTAGGAAGGGCGATCCATAAAATTCTATGCCCGCAAAAACATACCCAAAGGAGAACTGGTCTTCACGGCAGTAGCCAAAGATTTGGATCTGATTCCTGTGGTTAGTGAATTTCCTGATGTATTCCCCGAGGAATTACCCGGAATGCCTCCAGACATAGAGCTCGAGTTTGCAATTGATCTTGTACCTAGAACTGCACCATTGTACAAAAAGTATTATTGAATGCCTTCATACGAACTTATGGAATTAAAGAAACAGTTGGCCGAGATGCTGCAGAAAGGATACATTCGACCAAGATCGTCACCATGGGGATCACCCACAATATCTGTAGACAAGAAAGACGAGAGTCTCAGAATGTGCGTGGACTATTATCGGTTGAACGATGTCACCATCAAGAACAAATACCCGCTACCAAGGATTGATGATTTGATCGATCCACTCACTGGGGCAAAAGTATTTTCCAAGATTGATTTAAGGACCGGATATCATCAGCTCAAGATAAAGAAGGTAGATATTCCTAAGACCGCGTTCACTACCCGTTACGGTCTCTATGAATATACGGTGATGTCTTTCGGTCTCACAAATGCTCCAGCCTTTTTCATGCATATGATGAATACGGTGTTCATGGAATTCTCGGATAAGTTTGTGGTGGTTTTCATCGATGATATTCTCATATACTCTAAAAGTGACGAAGAACACAAGGAGCACCTCCGAGCAGTCTTACAGAGACTCCGTGACCATTAGCTTTATGCAAAATTCAGCAAGTGTGAGTTTTGGCTCAAACAAGTCGGATTTCTGGGACATGTTCTATCAGTAGACGGCATCATAGTGGATCCCAGCAAAGTAAAGGATGTTCTCGACTGGGCAGCACCCACAACGGTATCCAAAATCCGGAGTTTTCTTGGATTAGCCAGATACTACCCTTGGTTCATCGAAGGATTTTCCAATATTTCCAAGCCAATGACTGAACTCCTCAAGAAAGACAAGAAGTTTGAATGGACTGAGGATTGTGAGAAGAGCCTTAAGGAGTTAAAAACCCGGTTGGTGTCAGCACCAATACTGACTCTCCCAGACATTTACCGCAGCTTTGATGTGTATTGTGACGCATACAGAAAATGTATTGGGTGCGTACTCATGCAAGACGGCAAGGTGGTAGCTTATGCATCTCGCCAGCTACGACCTCATGAAGGAAATTATCCTACACCTGATTTGGAACTAGTCGTTGTTGTGCACTCCCTAAAGATTTGGAGACATTACCTCATTGGAAAAGGATGTCAAATATTTACCGACCACAAGAGTTTCAAATATATATTTACTCAGCCAAGTTTAAACCTTCGACAGCGAAGATGGCTCGAGTTGGTCAAGGACTATGACCTGTGAATAAATTACCATCCGGGAAAAGCGAATGTGGTTGCTGATGCCCTCAGTTGCAAGCCTGCTAGTTTTAATGCCATGATGGAGTCCTTGCCTCCGAAACTCCAACAAGAGATTGCTCAGCTCAACTTGGTAATTGTAAATGCCGGTCTTGCAAGTATATTGGAAGTAACTCCGACTCTCAAGGAGGAGATTCGCATGGCACAAGCCAACGATGAGATTCTTCAAGAACATCGCAAACGTCTCCGAGAAGGCAAGACTCATGATTTATCTGAGGACGCACTGGTTACTGATAACCCACAAGTGTAGGGGATCAGTTGTATCCTCTTTCGATAAGTAAGAGTGTCGAACCCAACGAGGAGCTAAAGGTAGAACAAATATTCCCTCAAGTTATAACGACCACCGATACAACTCTACGCACACTTGACGTTTACTTTACCTAGAAAAAGTATGAAACTATAAGTACTTTGTAGTTTTTTGGATATGTTTGCAAGAATATAAAGAACACACAAATATAAACTAGGGGCTATTAAGATAAAGAAATAATAAAGTTAATGATAGCGAGTGTGGAAAAGTGGTGGTAGGAGTTGCGAAATTGCCCCTAAGCAATTGACTACGTTACTAGACCGATAACAAGATTTATGTGGGAGAGGCCACTGCTAGCATGTCATCCCTTACTTGGAATTCTATGCACTTATGATTGGAACTATTAGCAAGCATCCGCAACTACTAACATTCATTAAGGTAAAACCCAACCATAGCATTAAGATATATTGGCCCCCCTTCAATCCCGTATGCATCAATTTCTACGCTAGGTTGAAGTTTCTGTCACTCTTGCCCTCCAATACGTAGTCCTATCAACATACAACTAACCCTATGGTGTGATCCACGCGCGCGCTCATATGATGGGCACCAAAGGACAGCAACATAACCACAAGCAATTTAAACCAATCATAGCAATTCACTAATCACCGATAGGACAACGATAATCTATTCAGACATCATAGGATGGCAACACATCATTGGGTAATAATATGAAGCATAAAGCACCATGTTCAAGTAGAGGGTACAGCGGGTTGTGCGAGAGTGGACCGCTGTAGATAGATGGGGGAAGATGATGGAGATGCTGGTGAACATGATGGAGGTGTTGGTGTAGATCGCTGTCACACGATGATGGCCCCGGTGGCACTCCGGTGCCACCGGAAGCGAGGGGGAGAGAGCCCCCCTCCTTCTTCTTCTTCCTTGACCTTCTCCCTAGATGGGAGAAGGGTTTCCCCTCTAGTCCATGGTCTCCATGGCGACGGAGGGGCGAGAGCCCCTCCGAGATTGGATCTGTCTCTCTGTCTCTCTTTGTTTCTGCGTTCCCAGACTTTGTCCCTTCACCGTTTCTTAAATTCCCGGAGATCCGTAAATCCGATTGGGCTGATTTTGTGACACAATTTTTATCCAGATATTAGCTCTCTTGCGGCGAAAGAAGGGCATCAACCGCCTTACGGTGTGGCCACGAGGGCCCTGGGCACGCCCTAGGCAGGGGGGCGCCCCCGTGCCTCGTGGCCCACTCGGGCATCGTCAGGTGTTGGTTTCGATTCCCAAAATTCACATATATTCCAAAAAATCTCTTTCCGTTTTTATTCCGTTTGGACTCCGTTTGATATGGATATTCTGCGAAACAAAAAACATGCAACAAACAAGAACTGGCACTGGGCACTGGATCAATATGTTAGTCCCAAAAAATAGTATAAAAAGTTGCCAAACGTATATGAAAGTTTTAGAATATTGGCATGAAACAATCAAATATTATAGATACGACGGACACGTATCAGCATCCCAAAGCTTAATTCCTGCTCATCCTCGAGTAGGTAAATTATAAAAAAGATATTTTTTTATGTGGAATGCTACCTAGCATAATCTTGATCATGTAATCTAATCATGATCATGGCAAGAATATTAAGACACGAGTGATTCAAAGAAATAGTCTATCATTTGACATTAAGACAATAATACTTCAAGCATACTAATAAAGCAATCATGTCTCTTCGAAATAACATGGCCAAACAAAGTTATCCCTACAAAATCATATGGTCTGGCTATGCTCCATCTTCACCACACAAAGTAATTAAATCATGCACAACCCCGGTTTTAGCCAAGCAATTGTTTCATACTTTAGTATTCTCAAACCTTTTCAACTTTCACGCAATACATGAGCGTGAGCCATGGACATAGCACTATGGGTGGAATAGAAGGTGGTGATAGACAAAAGGTGGGAGAAAGTCTCACATCAAGTAGGCAAATCAATGTACTATGGAGATGTCCATCAATCGATATCAATGTGAGTGAGTAGGGATTGCCATGTAACAGATGCACTAGAGCTATAAGTGTATGAAAGCTCAAAATAAAACTAGTGGGTGTGCATCATCTTGCTTGCTCATGAAGACCTAGGGAATTTGAGGAAGCCCGTCATTGGAATATACAAGCCAAATTCTATAATGAAAATTCCCACTAGTATATGGAAGTGACAAAACAAGAGACTCTCTATTATGAAGATCATGGTGCTACTTTGAAGCAGAAGTGTGGAAAAGGATAGTAGCATTGTCCCTTCTCTCTTTTCTCTCAATTTTTTTGTTTTTTTGGAGGGGCTTTCTCCCTTTTTTTAGCCCCTCTCTATTTTTTAGGCCATCTTTTTTTATTTGGCCTTTCCTCACATGGGACAATGCTCTAATAATGAAGATCATCACACTTTTATTTACTTACAACTCAAAGATTACAACTCGAAGCTAGAACAAAATATGACTATGTGAATGCCTCCGGCGGTGTACCAGGATGTGCAATGATCTAGCGTAGTAATGACATCAAAAAATGGACAAGACATGGAAACATCATGCTAGCTATCTTACAATCATGCAAGACAATATGACAATGATGGTGCGTGTCATAATAAACGGAACGGTGGAGTTACATGGCAATATATCTCGGAATGGCTATGGAAATGCCATAATAGGTAGGTATGGTGGCTGTTTTGAGGAAGGTATATGGTGGGTGTATGGTACCTGCGAAAGTTGCACGGTACAAGAGAGGCTAGCAATGGTGGAAGGGTGAGAGTACGTATCATGGACTCAACATTAGTCATAAAGAACTCATATACTTATTGCAAAAATTTATTAGCCATCGAAACCAAGTACTACACGCGTGCTCCTAGGGGGGAGGTTGGTAGGAGTTAACCATCGCGCGCCGCCGACCTCCACACAAAGGATGACACTCAATAAATAAATCATGCTCCAACTTCGTCACATAATGGTTCACCATACGTGCATGCTACGGGAATCACAAACCTCAACACTAGTATTTATACAATCCACAACTACCCACTAGCATGACTCTAATATCACCATCTTTTTATCGCAAAACTATTGCAAGGAATCAAACATATCATATTCAACGATCTACAAGTTTATGTAGGATTTTATGACTAACCATGTGAATGACCAATTCCTGTCAACTCTCTAAATAGATATAAGTGAAGCAAGAGAGTTTTAATTCTTTCTAAAAAAGGTATGCCCACGCTCTAACAATTATAAGTGAAGCAAAAAAGAATTCTACAAATGGCGGTTTTCTATGTGAAGAGAAACAGGCAATCCAAACTTCAAATGATATCAGTGAAGCACATGAAGCATTCTATAAAGCCATACTCAAAAGATATAAGTGAAGTGCAAAGAGCATTCTATAAATCAACCAAGGATTATCTCATACCAGCATGGTGTGTTTACTAAAAGAAAAAGAAAAAGCACACGACGCTCCTAGATCTGCACATATCACATGAATGAAATGAATCCGAAAACATACCGATACTTGTTGAAGAAAGAGGTGATGCCTTCTGGGGCATTCCCAAGCTTGGACGCTTGAGTCTCCTTGAATATTTACTTGGGGTGCCTTGGGCATCCCCAAGCTTGAGCTCTTGCCTCTCCTTCTTCTCCTCACATCAGGACCTCCTCGATCTTCGAACACTTCATCCACACAAAACTTCAACAGAAAACTCGGTAAGATCTGTTAGTATAATAAAGAAAATCACTATGCTAAGTACTGCTGCAAACCAATTCATATTTTATTTTTGCATTGTAGCTACTGTAATATAACTTTTACATGGCTTAATCCACTGATAGAAATTGATAGTTTCATCAAAACAAGCAAACTATGCATCAAAAACAGAATCTGTCTAAAACAGAACAGTCTGTAATAATCTGAACATTCACTATACTTCTGATACTTGAAAAATTCTGCAAAAATTAGGAAAAAACAAAAAATTGTATATAAAGAAAGTGCAAAAAGTTTCAGAACCATTTGACGTTCCAGAAAAAAATTTAAAATCGCGCACTACAGCCAAAGTTTCTGTCCTGCACCGCACAAACCAACAAGCATTGTAAACATCCTAAAGGCAAACCTTGGCACATTATTTTTATAATACAACGGAATTGTACAAGGGGATAATTATTTTTGTTGAAAAGTTTCTGTAATTAAGATTCACAAAGTTTCCATGGGCATGAACAAAGTTCAAGGACGTCCCCCACTTTCACAATGCTCGTCTATCTCACTTTCACTTTCTTTTTGAAAAAGTTTTAGGTTCCCCTCTTTATTTTTTTGTTTTTTAAACTTCATAAAATCACACAACAAAAATAAATGTCTCTCTAAAACTTCCGGGTTGTCTCCCTGGCAGCGCTTTCTTTAAATCCATTAAGCTAGGCATATTGTGCTCAAGTAATGGATCCACCCGGATCCCAAGGTATATCAAAGCCAATTTTAATTAGCAATGATTTGGCATTTAGTAGTGAGAACAAAGTTATATGTGTCATGAAACAACGAAGTCTAACTCAATTCCTATGCATAGGCATGTCATACAAGAATAATTCATGCACATCAAGTAAAGGCCAATGCATAGTATAAGTAGTTTCTTGCAATTTTATCGTGTTGGAAACATTGAGAGGCGGAGATGTAGTTCATCTCTCATAATAATTGCAAGTAGGAGCAGAAAGCACATGCATATTATATTTATCAAAATCATCATGTGTAACAGAAAAAGGCAACCCATCAATATAATCCTTAATAAGTGCAAACTTCTCTGATATAGTGTAGTTTGGAGAACTCAAAAAGATAATAGGACTATCATGTGTGGGTGCAATAGCAACTATCTCATGTTTAACATAAGGAACTATAGCAAGTTCATCTCCATAAGTATAATGCATATTGACATCTTGACCACAAGCATAGCAAGCAACATCAAAAAGGGATATTTCAAAAGAATCAACGGGATCATAACAATCATCATAGCATTCATCCTTCGGTAAGCACGAAGGGAAATTAAACAATGTATGAGTTGAAGAGTTACTCTCATTAGAAGGTTGGCACGGGTAGCTAATCCGCTCTTCCTCCTTTTGTTCTTCGCTCTCCTCCTTATCTTTTTCATCCAATGGGCTCACAATGTCATTGATTTCTTCTTCCATACACTCCTGCAAAATATTAGTCTCTTCTTGGACAACAGAGACCTTCTCAATAAACACATCAATATTGGAGTTATATTCATAATTCAAATAGCAATATGTCAATATAGCAAGATTTTCAGGCCTATAAACATCATCATCAAAAGCATCATACTTTTTAAACAGAGATTCAATTTCATAAGCACCCTTAAAAGTAACAAATTCTTCTATTTGTTCCACATCATAATAATCATATATACCATTAGCACAAGAAGCTAAGGTTTCATTATCATTAAATTTGCATGAAAAGGGAAGGTGTGGAGCCTTCCTCCTAAAGCAACAAGTATAATCATATATAAAGCATAGTTGCCGAGCATACCAATGCAACAAATGAATTTGATCCCATAACAGTTTCCCTTTTTGTGTCAAGCGATAATCCCTAAAGTATTCACGTTGATCCAACGTTACTCCCATTACATAGTTGAATGGGGTTTTCTCAGGATTATCAAAGTAGTAGATAATATCTTTCACATAATGAGCATCGAGGGTTTTAGGAGGTTCCCCATCTCCATGAGTACCAAGTACACCTAAGTTTTTTGGTATTTCGTGTTCCATATCTATAACTGAAGATAGAGAACAACTTAGAACAGCAAATAAAATCTACTTAGTGATAAAGCAAACAAGAACACACGAGAATATTCACCCCACGCTATTGCTCCCCGGCAACGGCGCCAGAAAAAGGTTTTGATAACCCACAAGTGTAGGGGATCAGTTGTAGCCTCTTTAGATAAGTAAGAGTGTCGAACCCAATGAGGAGCTAAAGGTAGAACAAATATTCCCTCAAGTTAAATCGACCACCGATACAACTCTACGCACGCTTGATGTTTACTTTACCTAGAAAAGTATGAAACTAGAAGTACTTTGTAGTTTTTTTGGATAGGTTTGCAAGAATATAAAGAACACGCAAATATAAACTAGGGGCTGTTAAGATAAAGAAACAATAAAGTTAATGATAGCGAGTGTGGAAAAGTGGTGGTAGGAGTTGCGAAATTGCCCCTAAGCAATTGACTACGTTACTAGACCGATAGCATGTTTTATGTGGGAGAGGCCACTGCTAGCATGTCATCCCTTACATGGAATTCTATGCACTTATGATTGGAACTATTAGCAAGCATCCGCAACTACTAACGTTTATTAAGGTAAAACCCAACCATAGCATTAAGATATATTGTTCCCCCTTCAATCCCGTATGCATCAATTTCTACGCTAGGTTGAAGTTTCTGTCACTCTTGCCCTCCAATACGTAGTCCTATCAACATACAACTAACCCTATGGTGTGATCCACGCGCGTGCTCATATGATGGGCACCAAAGGACAGCAACATAACCACAAGCAATTTAAACCAATCATAGCAATTCACCAATCACCGATAGGACAACGATAATCTACTCAGACATCATAGGATGGCAACACATCATTGGGTAATAATATGAAGCATAAAGCACCATGTTCTAGTAGAGGGTACAACGGGTTGCGGGAGAGTGGACCGCTGTAGATAGGTGGAGGAAGGTGATGGAGATGTTGGTGAAGATGACGGAGGTGTTGGTGTAGATCGCCGTCACACGATGATGGCCCCGGTGGCACTCCGGTGCCACCGGAAGTGAGGAGGAGAGAGCCCCCCTCCTTCTTCTTCTTCCTTGACCTTCTCCACAGATGGGAGAAGGGTTTCCCCTCTGGTCCATGGTCTCCATGGCGGTGGAGGGGCGAGAGCCCCTCCGAGATTGGATCTGTCTCTCTGTCTCTCTTTGTTTCTGCGTTCCCAGATTCTGGCCCTTCACCGTTTCTTAAATTTCCGGAGATCCGTAACTCTGATTAAGCTGATTTTTTGACACGATTTTTATCCGGATATTAGCTTTATTGCGGCAAAAGAAGGGCATCAACCGCCTTACGGTGTGGCCACGAGGGCCCTGGGCAAGGGGGCGCACCCCCTGCCTCGTGGCCCACTCGGGCATCGTCTGGTGTTGGTTCAGCTTCCCACAATTCACATATATTCCAAAAAAAATCTCCTTCCGTTTTTATTCCGTTTGGACTCCATTTGATATGGATATTCTGCGAAACAAAAAACATGCAACAAACAGGAACTGGCACTGGGCACTGGATCAATATGTTAGTCGCAAAAAATAGTATAAAGAGTTGCCAAAAGTATATGAAAGTTGTAGAATATTGGCATGGAACAATTCAAAATTATAGATATGACGGAGACGTATCAGTTACACTCAGGTTTCAAGGATAGATATGCGTACCCGGGCAAGTAGACCTGAGAAAGAAAATTTTGGCAGAAGCACACGAGTCCTCATATTCGATACACCTAGGAGGAACATCACATATTTTGTCGCTTGTTGTGACATCTGCAACAAAGTAAAGGCGGAACACCAGAAACCCGCCGGACTTCTCCAACCTCTACCCATCTCGCAATGGAAATGGGATGATGTCTCCATGGACTTTATCACCGGTCTACCTAGGACTCACCGAGGCAATGATGCTGTATGGGTCATGTGGACACGCTGACTAAAGTGGCTCACTTTATTCCCATCCGCACCACATTCCGCGCTGATCAACTTGCACAACTAGCTGTATCCCGGATTGTCAGTTTTCATGGAGTGCCAAAAACAATCACTTTGGACCGAGGTTCACTGTTTACCTCCGCATTCTGGGCCCGACCACATCAAGTTTTGGGAACTTCCCTCAAATACAGCACCGCCTATCACCCCCAAATAGACGGCCAGACCGAGCGGGTAAATCAAATCCTTCAAGACATGCTTCGAGCATGTGCCTTAGCCCATGGACCCAAATGGGAAGATTGTCTGCCATGGGCGGAACTCTCATACAACAATAGTTTCCAAACCAGTCTGAAGATGTCACCATTAGAAGCTTTGTACCGTCGTAAGTGTCGCACCCCCTTAAATTGGTCTCAAGCCGGAGACAGTCGTATCTTCAGTACTGACTTGATATTGGAGGCAGAGAAATAAGTCAAGGAAATATGAGATAGACTACAACTGGCAAATTCACGACAGAAGAGTTATTACAATGCCAAACATCGGGAAATCATTTTTGAGCCTTGTGAACATGTGTATCTCTGAGTCACACCCATGAAGGGAATCAAGAGATTTTAGACCCGAGGAAAATTGGAACCAAGATATATTGGTCCGTTCCCAGTCATGACCCGAGTTGGCACAGTCGCGTATCAGTTGGAATTGCCACCAGAATTGTCGGAAGTACACAACGTGTTCCACGTATCATAGCTAAGAAGGTTTCTTTCACCACCCGAGAAGAAGACTGATATGTCAGAGATTGAGCTTGCAAAGGATATAAATTATGAGGAGACACCATTTAGAATCTTGGATGAGGCAGAAATGGTCACACGCAGCAAAGCGATCAAGTTTTACAACGTCCAGTGGGAGCATAACACCGAAGAAGAAGCAACCTGGGAAAGAGAGGAATTTTTAAGGACAACCTACCTAGAATTGATTTTCCAAGCAAACAAATCTCGAGGACGAGATTCACCTTAAGTGGTGGAGGTTTGTGGCAGCCTGGATTTGCCCTCTCTTTTTTTCTAGACTTTCTTTTACTTTTGCTTTGGATTTGGAGTTTTAAATCAATTCAAATGGACTTCATCATTTGGGCCTACCATTGATTTTCACCCAAGTGACCCATCCACCCCTAGCACATCTTTCCTTCTCTGAGAAACTCCAACAAAAGCCCAAGGAATATTTTTCATAAAAGAAAAATATTCATTTCCTTCCCTGAAAATCATTCTAGAGAAGTATGCTCCAAAGCAACCCCTAGTTTTCTTGCTCCTAAAATCCTGAATAAATTCACAAATATTCTTTCAACCCTAGGGCACCTCCCTGAGAAAAAATATTGCATCACTGTTTGTAATATTTTTGCTATAGAAAATCAGTTCTGTTCTGGGCAGATTTGGCAGTTTACACAGCAAGTATATTTTTCCTTGCTCCTTGGAGGCTGGTTTTTCTTGAGCTTCATTATCTTCCTAAGAAACTACTAACCACCAAAAATCATCCCTAAACTCTCTCTGGTTTGCTCACAGTTAACCTCACAAGTTTCTGTCCAGAAACTTGCCAGGAAGAGACCCACTCACACAGTTCACCTGTGACCGAGCCAACCGTGCCAAACAACCAAAACCACTATGGACTACACGCCAGACATGACTTTATGGCAAGTCGTGGTTCTATGCCAGAGTTTGCGCGGCGACCATGCGTGTGCATGATGCCAATGTGCTAGTTGACGCGCTCTGGATGCCGCCGAGTGCTCTGTTCAACGCGTGCTCGCTTCCCATCCTACCATGCCTTGCCAAACCTCGCCACAATCGCCATCCCTATCCCTTAACTCCTCCCTGGCGCTCGCCGATGCCGGAGCTTGAGGCAGCGAGCACGGGCATGCCACGACCAAGCCAACAGTGCGCCCGTGCCTCTATGCTCATCGCATACCGCGCTCCTGTGCTCATAGTTGCCCGCCAACAGTCCCCGTGTGATCCCCAGAGCCTTCTCCCCCTCTCACTGACACCATTCGTCGCTGAGCACCATTCCAGAGAGCTCCGGCGAGCTCTCCATCCCCGCCTCAGCCTTGCCTATAAATAGAACCCACCGAGCTCATTTCTCTCCACGCACACTCTCAACACACCTCCACCAGCCGGACAGGCCTCTGGCCACCGTCTTTGCCCCAAGCTCGCCGGCGATCCCCATCCACTATCCCCTCCCTCTCCAGAGCCACTCGAGCTCTACTGACTTCTCCGGCATGTTCGTCGTGGTCCACTGGTGTGTGCTAGTGCCGTTGGAGCTGTTGGACTGGCCCTGCCTCGCCGAAATCACCATCTCTGACGTGCTCCGCCCGTTGTAGCCGCTGGAGAGCTTCATTCCGACCCCGTCCGGCCACCCCTAGCCACGCTATGGGTATGGGCAGGTGCGCATCGGTATCCTCTCCATTCCTATCCTCTCAGATCTCGTCGCCGGGCACTCATCGCCGGAGCAAGCACCGCCGTCGCGCCGCCCGACACTGCTTCTCTCCCCCTCCCCCTCCGACCTGACCGATGGGGCTGCTGTCAGCCCCTCAGGCGCCCGAAGCGGTATGAGTGGTGGTGCCCCGCTGGTTTTGCCTTCGACATCACCAAATCTGGTTTTTCTTTTATTCAAAATTTAATTCGAATTTGACCAGAACTTTGACTAGCTGTAAATTTTATTCTACAAGTCCAGATGAGTTGATTCTTTTTTGCAATCCGTTCTTACTGGAAAATCCTAGCAGCACACCCAAGATGAGATTTTTCTCTACTGTCTATAATTTATGGTAATTTTTAGAAGTGTTCGTGATATTTTCTTTTTGCCATTTGATTTTTTTTCAGAAGGTGAAGCTTGTCTTGACGGCATCCAGGAGGAGTTTGAAGCTCCTCTTCACTAAGGCAAGCCACAACAGCATTTTAATGGTGTCTTTGCAATATCCATGATTTTCCACTTGCATATAGTAATAAAATAAATAATTCTTGTGTTATTTAGTTTGTCAAGATCAAGATTCCCAGTTAACAGAAATGAATGCTTGAACTAGTGAGATATAGCTTGAGTAGTTGAACTAAGGAAGTTTGTCATGACTATGGAAATATGAGCATCGGTATTATTTTCCTTATATGCACGATGAGTTACGTATGATAAATGCCAACTAAAAAGTGATAAACCTAGATGACCAGTAAGTAAGGACCAAAAATGTTGAAAGATGAGTTTGTGCAAGTAGAACTTGAATGAGGTTGATCTGTTGTTTCTAAGTGATATGTGACGCATGATACATGGTTGCATAAGCATGGCATATAGTGACTCGAGTATTTTATTTCAAGTTAAACAGGATGATAATTGAACTTGAACATAAAGTTGGTAGAGTCATGGTGCCACTGAATCGGGCTGACAAGTGCAACCACATTTGCCTTAGTATGGGGAGGCCGTTAGTCATCCTGTTGTCATGCCTTTTGTCGGTGCCTCCAATGAGGGAAGGTTATGGGCGTGCCTTACTCTGGCCCGGTAAGCACACATAACCTTGTGAGCCTGTTGTTGTTATGGTACCTTGTCCCCATTTGGGACCGTTTATTTGCCATGACGGTGGCCGTTTTACCTTTGGTAGGTTAGGGCCACCCAGGACTAAGCCGAGTGGGGAGTTGGTCGGAGTGACCGAAAGAGTGTCATGGCAATGGGAGAGTTCTGTCAGAATGTCATTGGTCCACCCGAATGGGAGTGCGAGGCCATGGGTTACGTGGTGTGGGTAAAGTGCGCTACCTCTGCAGAGTGTATTAATCAATCGATAGCCATGCCCACAGATAAGGGCCTAGTTCGTAAGTAAGTCACACCATGGATCAACTTTTATAAAGAAATCTTGCACACTAAGCTACTTGCATTGCATTGGTTATAACATGATGAAGTCAGTGAGGCTAACTGTTGTGGTATCATTTGTGATCCGTGAGTGATCACCATTTGCTTACAAGGTAACCCGTTGAACCGAGTATGGTTCTGTCCGTGATCCATCATGATCACCGTTCGGTTGCGAGGCAACCTGTTGGTAAGAGAGAGTCTGAGTGACTCAGTACACAAGTTGGGTTTCACTGCATGAGTAGCATGTTGCTGTTTGCATTTAACATGATTAAATGTCATGATATTGTTTGTCATTATGGTTATGCTTGCTGTGAGCTTCAATTACATTCAATGTACTGACCTGGCGTGTTATGCTAGATTTCAGGAAACTCTAACTGGATCGGAGCGCTGCCGTGTCTAGATCGTGTCCACATCGGTGTCCCTGTGTGGGGACCCCAACTCATAAGTCGAGATCACCGAATGCACGTGTACAGTGATCCCAGAGATCAATGCTCACATAACACACAGAAGCTGAATAACAAGAGTCTTACATCCGTACATACCGTTTTTACACAAGTAGGACCATTATGGTCAAGTCTTGCGTATATCATCGCAGCGGAAATCATCAATAACAACTGGGACCCATGCCATCTGCCTTAACCCTACCGGCATTCTGACTAGGAAGCGTCATAGCTCGCATGTTCGTCACCAAGAAATATTCATCACATCCCGTTCTTACATGCCTGTCTAATAAAATAACCAGTGGCCAGCCAATGAGTACTTTGAATGTACTCGCAAGCAACCCAAGAGAGTAATAACAGAATAATTATGCAAGGCTCTACTGCTAAATTGGCAGTTTTGCGGAAAGTTAGTTTTTCTCCTGCAAGTACGATCAACAATAATCAAGGATATGAATGCGTCTGCAACAAGTACATGAGGTTACAGACATCAACATCGAGAAAGAGTTATGAACAAATTAGGCTCAAGCTCGTAGTGACTTCCTCATGAATCTCGTCAACAGATTTACCCAAACCGTATTGTTTTCCAGAAACATATGGACATAGTCTAAGCGGCACCACCCAACTGTCCTTGACCGTGGACATGGCTAATCGAATAGTTTTACACTCTGCAGAGGTTGCAGACTTTACCCACAAGATCTGGAGAACTTCCGTGTCATCCACGACCCGCGGTACCTCAAGTACCCGGGGTAAGCACCCGATCACTATCTTTACCTAGATGACACTAACATAGGGTCCACTCGTTGGTGCACGACCCTCGTGTATAAGCAAAATATCGTGGGACTCTGCCCTTTTCACATTATCACGCATACACGAAGGGACCAACGGTGTGTCCGGTGCCCTATGAAAACATTCATGGCCGCCTATCCAAGCACGACCCCATCTCGATAGTGACATCAAGTCACCCCCATCACTAGTAATGCGGGCACCATGTTAGTATCGGCCTATGTTATCAATAATGCCCTTACCCATATAAGGGTAGAGTGGTTGCACATGTTTGGTTGGGACGATCAACAAATCTTAAATCTAACCCGTCTTTGTAAACAACACTTTCATCAAGCCTCAGCACATTACTTCTCCACCAAGTAGTGCCCTAGTACCTCATCATCTCCAAGTGGCATTAGTGGCACCCACTGGGTTATTTGCTAGTATGTGAAACCACACTTGTTTCTTTCAATGCAAAATCCTGATCCATTTAGTGTAGCAAACTACTATAGCACATTTCCTCAACTCATCAACACAAGTCTAAATGAGGATAGAGTCATGAACAATGCAAGTATCAACGGGGTATGCAACGGGGGCAAGCCTAGCAAGGTCGCCATTCAAGGTATATCATGCACTCAGCGAAGCAACGGAAATGCTATTATGATGAAAAATGGTTCATCATGGTCAAAGGGCTGCTTGCCTGGTTCAGCAGAGTCTTCAAGTCTTCTGGTCCTTCTCCAATTACTCCATCTACTCCGTCAAGTATCGTTGGAAACAACACAATAAGCAACACAACAAGGCAAACATAAAAGTGCTCTAAAAATGTGAGTTGGACTTTTCTAGGATTCCTTTGGTCATATGAGGAATGACCAAAGTGGTTTCATTGGGATTTGATCAATGGATATCTCCGAACATTTCAATATGATGGAATCAAGGGATTTGCGGATTTGCAAGAAGTGTCCAGAAGTGTTATTTCGAAAAATGAGAAAAGACACCCATTTAAAAGGGAATGATTTTAGAAGCATCTAGGAGTTGGTTTCACTGGATTTGGAATTCAAAATAATTTCCTATGATTTTGCAAAGTTGGCTATACATGGATAAATAGACTAATATTTGATGTGGTACATAAAGCATTGGGAAAATGTTCAAAAACTAAGTTAGGAACATATAAGAATCTAGGAATTTGAATCATGGCATTTGGATCAACTTTGAGTTCTCTGTGATTTTCTAAAGTTCATCACAGAAATGGAAAAATAGCATTTTGATAAATATTTGTGAAGAAAATGTTTCTGGAAAAATGTGCAAATAGCATCCTGTGATAGATCATGATTTATGGAGTCACTGGAAATTTGAATCACCAAATTAGGAGTTCAAGTGAAATTTCTATGGATTTTAGAAGTTTACAGAAAAAGGAAAAGAAAAGGAAAAAGGGTTTTACCCTTATCCTGTGCACCTGGTGGGGGATAGCAGTGGGCCAGCCCAGCATCTCAGCTGCGCGGGTGGTAGGGGCGACATCGAAGGCGCTCTGGGTTGATTACACCTTCGCTGCAGGGGAAGCGGGCTTCCACCCAGTCCGTCTCCACTTAAACGGGTGGGGCCCGCCCACCGGGTCGCTAACGAGCGGGGCCCGGTGCTCAGGCCATCTCCTACCTCCCGCTCGAACAAAGCAGGGGCAGGGGAGGCGAGGCAGAGCGGGCACCGGCGTTCTCCCCGGCGGTACCGCCCACCTCCGGCGACGCCCGGCATGCCGTCATGCTCAGGATGGCGTGCCACATCCTTTGAGGTGTGCCATGACCACAGGGACGGCCAGACGCGAGCGCCCCGTTGTCCCTGGCGGAGGATGGCATCGATGATGTTGGGAACGACGACACAGGCACGAGGAGGATGAAGTGGAGCATAGGGAAGCTCCAATATGGCGTTGGTGATGCTCTGGAGTAGAGAGGGGGAGAGGAGGGTGCCCTGATGGCACGAATTCGGGCGAAGTCCGGCGGCTTGGCTCCGGCCATGGGGAGCGACAGAGGGCTTGGGGAGAGGTGTGGGTTGGCCCAGGGGATCTCTGGGAAGGTGAGAGAGAGAAGGGGATCCAGAGGGGGGCCTGGGGCAGCTTTAAGTAGCCGGCCCGTGGCTCACCGTGGACGCGGCGCATGGGTGGCCACGACAACGGCTCGGGCAGCCAGGAGAGAGGGCGAGGGGCTGTTTGCGGTGTGTGTAGGCGTGGTACAAGCCGAGGGAGAGGGGCATAGAGAGCGGGAAGGTGTCAGAGGCTCTGCACGTGTGAGAGTAGCAGCAAGAGTGAGAAGGAGGAGGGGGCAGACCACATGGCGTGTCGTGGACGTCAAGGCGACCTCGACGGACACGCTTGCTCTGCCCACTGCTGCCTGGTTGCCTCGGGAGGGCCGAGCTCCAGTGCCCATGGTGCATTGTAGCATGCTCCAGAGCGCGACTTTGGCCGGCATGGGTATGTTGTTAGCGCCCTGGCCGTGTGCTCCAGTGTCCAACAACCCTAGGGGTAGTAAACAAGGTGGGTATGGCTTTGGATGCCCTGATAATCCACTGGGAGAGGAGAGAGATTGAGGGAGAGAGGGAAAGTGAGCTGTCTAGAGGGGTAGAGTTAAGTTTTCACCCCTCAATCATTGAGCTCTTGGGGTTGAAATTTCTACTGGAGGTAGAAGAAGGTTATTATGATCTGGGGTAAAAAGTTGAAGCAAAGGTGAATAGTAAAAGGAGGCAAAACAGTGATTTTGGTAAAATGGCAGAAGGTGTTTGATGTAAGTTTGGGCAAGTAAATGAAGTCCAAATGTCATGAGACTTAACAGGTTGAAATGGCACATGAAAATAGGGTGTTCCACCAAGTTTGAGATCATTTAGAGTAAGTGGCCCATGTAACTTTGGTAAACCCTAGAAATAAACATAAATGGCTTTTCCAAGATTTAGTCATGCCAATCATCCCCCCTTGATGCACCACTTGGTGTAGTGTCATAATTTGGGGTTTTGAGCCTGTCCACAAAATGTGAGGTCACAAGTAAAAAGTTGGTTATGTATAGTTGTTCAAATTTGGATCTGGTCAGAAAGGGTTTTGGTGCACTTTGGTCAAGTTATCCTCCAAAACTTGTGCCATTTTGTCTATATGCATAATTCAACAATTTTAGCATGTGCGCCAAGTTTGAGAGCATTTGGAGAGGTTTGGCAATGTAAAGTTGCTCAGGCCTCAAAATGGACATAAATGGTTTTGAGGGGGTTTGATGATGTTTTCTTGATCTTCAAGGCCTGAGGCTTTGGAAGATCATCAAATATGTCATAACTGACATGCTAGAATTTTCTTGGAATTAATCAAGAAAATTTCCTTTGTAAATATTTCAAAAGCTTGAAATATCCACAAAGGGTTTCTGAAGGATTTGACCAATATTTTGAACATGAACAATTGTTGAAACTCTTATATATGGACAATATATGTCCTTTGAGCTTCCCTGAATTTTATCAAATATTTTTGAAACAGTTAAATAATTTTAACCAATTAAAGACCATTTCTGGCCTAAAGAAAAAGCCTTTAAATAAAACAGTAGAATAACTTCTAAAATTATGTTTTTGTGGTTTAAGGGAGTCCTATACCTAATAGGAGTCAAATATACTTTTTGAAAGATTTTCCACACCCCAAATCAAGTACTTGCAGTACAAACCTCAATTTAGGGGTTTTTGGAAAACTAATTTTAGAAAATACTTTTGGGCCAAAATATTTTTTTGTAAGAAAATACTAGTATGTCCTATGCACATGGCATGATCATGGGGAAGCGGTTTTGGATAAAGGAGAAGGAGTATAAGAGTAGGATGATTTATTTTATTTTTAGAACACTTGCAAACAGCAAACAGAAAACCAATAAAGCATAGTCCAAACCACTCAAAAGTTTTTTTTGTCAAACCATATTTTAGAATAATTATTAGCTTAAGTGTTGTGGCATGAAAATCAGGATGTGACAGACCTACCCCCCTTGCAAGAATCTCGTCCCCGAGATTCCTAGACTAGGCGTGGTAAGGAATACAAAAACTTGGATCTGGGGTAGTCTTCATTTCTTCATGTTGCGTATGCTTCCGAGTGGTGCTCCATTGATCCTTGAAGTACTTGATGGTGTGGGTTCATGTATGACCTTCTTCTTGATCCAGGTTGCAATAGGGTCCCTTACATAGGTCATAATGATATGGAGGTCGATGGCTTGGTGATCGACGTCCTCGCAAAGACCTGGCTAGTTAGAAAGTTGGAAACGTTTCCGGAGTGGTGTCGTGTGGAAAAATATTGTGCTCAGTGGGTGACCCTAGCGGTAACTCTAGCTGGTAGCCGTCTATTCTTCGTCTTGCAGTGATCTTGGAGAAGGCCGATAAATCTTGGCGTGAGCTTCTCTTTTTCATGGGAATGCTTTGTTCCTCCGAGAGAAGTGGCTTGCAGATTCACCTAGTCTTCGACGCGGAGGTTTACTTCTTGATGACGATGGTCGGTGTAGTTCTTCGTTCTTGACATGGCGGTCTTCAAATGTCTTCTAACCAGAAAAATGACTCTTCTTCTATTTTTGGGTAGACAAGTATGTCGCCAAATAACATGACAACTATCTTGTCCAAGTATTCCATGAAGTCTATGTGGTACACCAGTAGGTTGGGGTATTGGTGGTGGTCTCGGTTGAGTATTGGCAAAGGTCTTCTCGACCTAGGGCCAAAGCCCGTTGTCGGTGTACTAAAGTAGGGGTACCTTAGTATCCCGAACTTGTGCACGGGCAGTCGCAGCGTCCCGTGGCAAGGCTTGCCGCGCGGCCGCCAAGGTCCACTAAGGTTCCTTTGGAGCCATTCAAGAACAAAGTATTCAAGATTAAGGAAACAAGGCCCCGGCAAGAGGAGCTTGCCGGGAAGGCCACCCAAGGCATGAGATCCCTCAAGACCGCTTCATTAGCGCAAGACCCTGGCAAGAGGAGCTTGCCGGGAAGGCCAAACATGGCATTACAAGAGACTTGCCGCGGCGCGCCACGCGTCCCGGCAAGGCCCGGAGAGCGACAAGCTCCCAGGCGCGACAAGTTAGCAACCGCGGCAAGATACAAGCCGCGGCAAGCTTCCACTACATGCCCGCGGTCTAGCTCATCCGACCACGCGTCGCCCTGGGACCCTTCCAGGCGCACGTGGCGGAAGGATGTGCAGCCTGGGGTACACGGTGGCAAAGCTGCGATGACAAGGCCACCGTCGTGGCGGACGGAGGCGCCCTGACGGACGCTTTTTGCACTGTTTAGGGCGACGGCGATGGGCATTTAATGCCCTTGTCCCCTGCTGTCAGGGTTAGGTATAGAGCACTATGCAAACACTGTTCCATCTACCACCCATTTTACATTTTTACCCTCGACTGCGTTGCCACCTGTCGGTGACCCCTTTGACCAATAAAAGGAGGCCCATGCGCAACGTAGAGGGGGCCCCGACGATCGATCACTCTCAAGCTCGGTACTGCTAGCGACAAGCACTGTTGCTCTTCTCGCTCCCGAGCTCAGAACGCAATACAAACCAAGGCAGGAGTAGGGTTTTACGCATCCGTGCAGCCCGAACCTGGGTAAACTGCTCGCGTGTCTGCCTTGATCCACTCTTCGTGCATCCTCCGCCCCCTTGCCGTACCGAAAAGGGGCTCCGGTCCCATAGGTGTTCGTGGGCGATCAGTTTCCCCGACATCTTTGGCGCGCCGGGTAGGGGGACGCGTCGAGGTTGTGTGAACCTGATCTGGCGTTCACGCGGGCGAAATCTCCACCGACTTCATCGACTTCATCGACATGCCGCCGAAGAAGAAGGCTTCGGAGGTAGCAGGCCAGTCCGCGTCGATCCCACCACCACCGGAGCCAGCGGTTGGTGGGGTATACGCTGGCGGGAGGACGGACGACCGAGCACACTCCAAGACCTCGGCGTCCGTGCACGCACCGCGCCCCTCTCAGGAGGCGCGAGAACGGCAGCGTCGCGGTACTCAAGGTACCATACACTTGCTGGGTCAAGGCCAAGCTGGCGGTTCGTGGGACGCTCAAGGCCAACATGCTGGCACGAGCAAGGCGCGGTCGCCGGGACGAGACGCTGCTCCTTCTAACGCAGTTAGAAGTCCGATCATATCTCGCTCCTCGCACCGCTCGCCACCGCTCCCCGCCACTCCAACAGAAGCTCTAGCTCGAGCTCAGTTGCTCCTCGACTTCCCTCCAGCGGCAGACAAGGCCGACGACTGGAGGGCCACCATCCAGAGCCTCATCGCCTTCGCCAACAACGATACTCCGCAGCAGCCGACGACATCGCGGCCGGGACAAGTTAGCCAGGCGCGGGCTGATGGCGACAAGACTGCCGGGGGTGCAACCACCGTGCACTCCCCGCCCCGAAGGCCAAAATCGCCGACTCGCAGGATCAACATCGACGACAACTCTACTGCGTCGTCGGATCCACGAGCTCGCCGCGATCAGCGCCAAGTCCTTGACGACCGATGACAAGAGGACGCTCGAACTCGCATCGAGCGTCGAAGAGAAGCGCGGCGACAATCCGACCAGGGCGCTGGGCCCGCTGTCGACATGCACGCGCCCGGAGAACCAGGCGACTTTCCGTATGCGGCGGGTTGTCCCGCGTTCACCCGTGAGCTGCGGCAAGTCCAGTGGCCCAGCATGAAAAACTTCAAGCCCGACGTACCCGAGAAGTACGACGGCAAGACTCATCCGTCAGAGTTCCTCAGCATCTACACCATCGCGGTGCAGGCTGCAGGGGGACGAGACGAGAAGATACTCACAAACAACTTCCCGCTCGTGCTCAAGCCAAACGTCTGATCTTGGCTCATGCACTTGCCGGAGAACTCCATTTCTTCTTGGGCCGACCTGTGCCATCAGTTTGTTGGCGCCTTCACAGGTGGCCACAAGCCCCATGGCCAGGAGAGTGACCTTCACATACTTGCCCAGATGGAGGGAGAGTCCCTGCGAAAGTATATCCAAAGATTCAGCCGCGTCTAGCACAACATCCCAGACGTCCACCCTGCCGCGGTTATCAGCGCGTTCCACCAGAATGTGCGCAACCGCAGGATGAGGAAGGAAATGGTGATGTGCAAGATCCGAGACGTCAGTGAGCTTCATGCCCTGGCCGACAAGTGCGCACGCGCTGAGGAGGGGAGGAGACTCCCCGGAGAGGATACTAGAGCAGGGGGAACATATAGTGAGGATGCCGCCCCGGCAAAGGAGAACCAGCGGTGGAATAACAGGAAAAAGAAGAACAAAGAAGTACTGGTCGTCGAGCAGTCCGGCAAGGAGGCTGGCGCCAAGAAAGCCTAGACTGGTGGCTCCGGCAAGGAGGCTGCCGCTGTGGCGGCCGCCGACAAGCAGGACGGCTCTGACAAGCAGTACTGCAAGATCCAGCGCACCAAGGGCCACGACCTCCAGAACTGCAAAAGGGTCGAATACCTCGTCGAGCAGCAGAAAGCTGAGTACGAGCGACGCGACAAGGAGAAGGCCCAGGGAGGTGGTGTAGAGTCTGGCAAGAAGCTACCATTCAACGGTAGGGGAGGACGTCGTGGCAAGGCCAAGCAGCGGCAACGAGACAGACCTCCCCGCGGCCGCGACAAGGACGAAGACGAAGACGACGATGAAGACATGGATGACGGAGATAACAGTGAGCAGGAGTTCCAGAAGGCCACAGAAGTTCTGTGCGTCGATGGAGGTGCCTCTCTGCATACTTCCCACCGCCAACTCAAACAATGGGTGCGGGAAGTTAATGCAGCAGAGCCACCCGTCGAGTCACGCAAACTTCTGAAGTGGTCCAGCACGCCCATCATCTTCGACATTGAGGACCACCCTGATCGCACAACTGCGGTCGGGTGTTTGCCGATGTTGGTTTCACCAACCATCCGCAACCTCAAGGTCACCAAGATGCTGGTTGACGGCGGGGCCGGCCTGAACCTGATCTCCTCCGCTGTGGTACGGAAACTCCAGATCCCCGACAGCGAGTTTGAAGAAACCGGCACGTTCCAAGGGATCAACCCAGGAAGGAGCAAGCCGAAGGGGAAGATCACACTGCCAGTGACTTTTGGCGGAGAGCTGAACTTCACAACTGAAAGGATCACCTTTGACGTTGCCGATATCCCATTGCCTTACAATGGGATACTTAGCCGTCTAGCGCTCGCCAAGTTCATGGCAGCCTCCCACTATGCCTACAATATGCTCAAGATGCCAGGCCCGATAAGCGTCATCTCTGTCCCCGGCGACAAGAAGGACGCCCTTATCTGTGCCGACAAGATTTACCGGGATGCAGCAGCCGCAACAGATAGCAAAACACTTGCCGCTGAAGCTCCCGGGGGGAAGAACAAGACCAAGTCCGGCAAGAGCTCTGGGGCCCACTCCGGCAAACGCACCTCTTTGGAGTGCTGCGCGGCCGTCGAGGACGCACCATCGAGCTCCACCGGCAAGTGCAAGAAAGCGATGGCAGCTCCACCCGCAACCAAGAAGGTGTCCGCCAAGGAGGACGGCACTGGTGGTACTTTCACCATCAGTGCCACGCTCGACCCCAAATAGGAAAGCGCGCTCATTGCTTTCCTGCGGGCGAATGTCGACGTGTTCGCATGGCAACCGTCTGACATCCCTGGTGTTTCCAGGAAAGTGATTGAGCACAAGCTTGCCGTTTGTCCTCACGCGCGGCCCGTCAAGCAGAAAGTTAGAAAACAAGCGGTGGAGCGCCAAGAGTTTATCGCTGAAGAGATCAAGAAACTGGAAGCGGCAGGGCTTGTCAGAGGTGTACTCCATCCCACGTGGCTGGCCAACCCTGTTGTCGTGCGCAAAGCAAATGGGAAGTGGATGCTTTGTATAGACTTCACCGATGTGAATAAAGCTTGTCCCAAAGATCCATTTCCCTTGCCGCGCATCGACCAGATCGTTGACTCCACGGCTGGATGTGAGTTGCTTTCATTTCTTGATGCCTATTCAGGATACTACCAGATATTTATGGCTGAAGAAGATGAGGAGAAGACCGCATTCATTACTCCATGTGGCACTTATTGCTTCATACGCATGCCCTTTGGATTGAAGAATGCCGGTTCGACGTTTGCAAGGGTAGTCCATACAGCTTTTGAGCCACATATACACAGAAATGTAGAAGCTTACATGGATGATATAGTGGTCAAGAGCAAGGACAGGGCTACTCTAATTCAAGATCTAGATGAAACCTTTGTGAATCTGCGCAAGATACAACTCAAGCTCAACCCCGAGAAGTGCGTGTTTGGAGTCCCCTCCGGCAAGCTTCTCGGGTTCTTTGTGTCCCAGAGGGGGATTGAAGCCAACCCCGACAAGATCAAAGCCATCGAGCAGATCAAAGCTCCGAAGCGCGTCAAGGATGTACGAAGGCTTGCCGGCTGCATGGCTGCTCTCAGCAGGTTCATTTATAAGTCTGCAGAACGCGCCCTGCTATTTTTTAAAATCTTGAAAAAGGCAGGTCCAATGGAATGGACTCCGGAAGCGGAGGCAGCGCTGCAGGACTTGAAGAGGTACCTGTCCTCCACTCCAATACTTGTCGCACCTAAGCCACAAGAGAAGTTGCTCTTGTACTTAGCAGCAACAAATCAAGTGGTTAGTGCTGCGTTAGTAGCGGAGAGGGAGGCAGACGATGAGCCAACGGTCCCGGCAAGCACATCCAGCGACAGGCAGGGGGCTTCCCCGACAAGCTCTGGCCCAGACAAGGATGGAACTACGCAGATGCATGAGGAAGTGCGGAAGAAGATGGTGCAGCGCCCGGTCTACTTTGTCAGCTCCCTTCTGCAAGGGGCTAGGTCAAGGTACTCTGGAGTGCAGAAGCTGCTTTTCGGCCTTCTCATGGCCTCGAGAAAGCTACGCCACTACTTCCAAGCACACGAAATAACAGTGGTCACTCACTTCCGCTGAAGAGGATACTGCAAAATCCAGAAGTGACGTGCAGGATTGTCGAGTGGGCACTGGAGTTGTCAAGCTTTGGCCTTAAGTTTGAGTGTAGTTCAACTATTCAGAGCAGAGCATTGGCAGAGTTCATAGCAGAATGGACACCAACGCCAGACGAAGAAATTCCAGAGACGAACATCCCCGCCAAGGAAGCAAACAAGGAGTGGATAATGTACTTCGACGGTGCCTTCTCGCTGCAAGGCGCCGGTGCCGGCGTGCTGCTTGTCGCACCCACCGGGGAGCACCTCAAGTACGTTGTCCAAATGCACTTTCCCAAGGAGCAAGCAACGAACAATACTGCAGAGTATGAAGGTTTGCTTGCCGGCCTCAGAATCACGGCAGATCTTGGGATCAAGAAGCTGATTGTGCGGGGTGACTCGCAGTTGGTCGTCCGTCAAGTGAACAAGAGCTACCAGAGTCCGTTGATGGAAGCCTACATCGACGAAGTGAGAAAGCTTGAAGAGCACTTTGAAGGCTTACAGATGGAGCACGTTCCAAGAGCTCAAAACGACATTGCAGATGGCCTGTGTCGGTGTACTAAGGTAGGGGTACCTCAGTACCCCAACTTGTGCACGGACAGTAGCAGCTTCCCGCGGCAGGGCCTACCACGCGCTTGCCGAAGACCTTCCTGCTCCGTATAAAACCATTCAAAAACAAAGTATACAAGACAGAAGATCGAGACCCCGGCATGTGGAGCTTGCCGGGAAGGCCGTTCCAGGCTCAAAGTTACCTCACTCACGCAAGGCCCTGGCAAGAGGAGTTTGCCAGGAGGACTAGAAGATTATATTACAGAAGACATGCCTCGGCTCTATATGCGCCTCGGCAGGGCCCGGGGAGCGACAAGCTTCAGAGCCCGACAAGCTCCCGGGCCCGGCAAGGTCAAGACCCCGGCAAGAAACTTGCCGGGGAGAGTTATGCTGTGTGCCCGCGCTCCAGCTCATCGAACCACGCGTCGCACTGGGGCCATTCCAGGGACGCGTGGCGGATGTCTGTACAGCCTGGGGGACACGGTGGCACTCCACGGTGGTAAAGCCATCGCCGTGGCGAACGGAGACGCAAGGGCGGGCGCTTTTGGGGTCGACGGCGACGGGCATTAAATGCTCTTGTCCCCCACTGTCAAAGTAGGTAGCGACCACTGTTCATACACTGTAGCTCCACTATTCCCGCACTGTTACAACTACCACCTCTTTTACATTTTTACCCTTTCTCCTACGTTGACACCTGTCGGTGACCCCTTGCACTATAAAAGGAGGCCCATGCACAACGTAGAGTGGGTTCGGAACCTAGATCGCTCATACGCTCGGTGTAGCTAGTTCTTCAAGCTCCCGAGCTCTCCAACTCAATACAAACTAAGCAGGAGTAGGGTTTTACGCGTCCATCGCGGCCCGAACCTGGGTAAACTGCCTGCGTGATCTCCACGATCTGCTCTTTGTGCTCCCTCCGCCCTCTTACCGCACAAGCAAGGGGCTCCGGTCCCATAGGTGTTCGTGGCGGACAGTTTCCCCCGACATCTTTGGCGCGCCAGGTAGGGGGCGTCGAGGTTGTGTGAATCTGATCCGGCGTTCACGCGGGCGCACTCTTCATCAACCTCTCCAGTTTCATCAGCAACCTCGTCAACAACTGCGCCATGGCCCCGAAGAAGAAGGCTTCGGAGGTCGCAGGCCCGTCTGCGTCTCATCCGCCGCCACCAGAGCCAACGGTCAGCGGGGGAGACGCCGTCGGAAGGGTGGTCGCCGGCGAGGACACTCGCGGCGCCACCAAATCCAAGGACAGGACGGACGACCGAGCCTCGGTCTCCGTGGACGCGCCGCGTCCATCTCAGCAAACGACAACCCAGCAGCGCCATGCCACAGGAGGTGGCATCCGCCTGCTGGGCCAAGGGCAAACCGGAGGTTCGCGGGACGCTCCGGGCCATCGTCCTGGCACGAGCAAGGCGCGGTCGCCGGGGCGGGACCCTGCTCCTCCTAACGCGGTTAGGAGTCCGAGCATATCCCGCTCCTCGCACCGCTCGCCCCCGCTCCCTTCCACTCCAGGAGAAGCGCTCGCAAGGGCGCAACTGCTCCTCGACTTCCCTCCAGCGGCAGACAAGGCCGAAGACTGGAGGGCCACCATCCAGAGCCTGATCGCCTTCGCCAACAACGATACGCCGCAGCAGCCGGCGACATTGCGGCCGCGGCAAGTCGAGAAGACGAAGACCGACGGCGACAAGACCGCCGGGGGTGCAACCACCGTGCACTCCCCGCCGCAGAAGCAGAAGACGCTGCCCCGCCGGAACAACGCCGACGACGGCTCCACGGCGTCGTCGGATCCGCGGGCTCGTCGGGACCAGCGCCAGGTCCTTGACGACCGACGACAAGAAGACGCTCGGACAACAATCGAGCGCCGCCGAGAAGCTCGGCGACAATCGGACCAGAGAGCTGGGAACGCTGTCGACGCGCGCGCGCCCGGTGAACCAGGTGACTTGCCGTACGCGGCAGGTTGCCCTGCGTTTACCCGTGAGCTGCGGCGCGTCCAGTGGCCCAGCATGAAGAACTTCAAGCCCAACGTACCGGAGAAGTACGACGGCAAGACGCACCCCTCGGAATTCCTCAGCATTTACACCATCGCGGTGCAGGCTGCCGGGGGGCGCGACGAGAAGATTTTGGCGAACTACTTCCCGCTCGTGCTAAAGCCGAACGTTCGTTCCTGGCTTATGCACTTGCCGGAAGGTTCCATTTCTTCTTGGGCAGACCTTTGCCACCAGTTTGTTGGCGCCTTCACGGGCGGCCACAAGCCCCACGGCCAGGAGAGCGATCTCCACATTCTGGCCCAGAAGGAAGGAGAACCCCTGCGCAAGTACATCCAACGCTTCAGCCGTGTACAGCACAACATCCCCGACGTCCACCCTGCCGCGGTTATTAGCGCGTTCCACCAGAACGTGCGTAACCGCCGCATGCGCGAAGAAATGGCCATGACCAAGATACGGGATGTCAGCGAGCTCTACGCTCTAGCTGACAAGTGCGCGCGCGCTGAAGAGAGGAGGAGACTCCCCGGGGAGGATGCTGGCGCAGGAGGAAGCGACAGCGACGACGCCGCCCCGGCAAAGAAGAGCCGGCGGCGGAACAACAGGAGGAAGAACAAGAAGGAAGTGCTTGCCGTCGAGAAGTCCGGCAAGGAGTCTCCCGCCAAGCAGACACAGGTCGGCGGCTCCGGCAAGGAGCCTGCCCCTGTAGCGGCGGCCGACAAGCAGGACGGCTCCGACAAGTAATACTGCAAAATCCACCGCACCAAGGGCCACGACCTCTCCAACTGCAAACGCGTCGAGTACCTCGTCGAGCAGCAGAAGGCTGAGTACGAGAGGCGCGACAAGGAGAAGGCCCAAGGTGGCGGAGGAGAGCCAAGCAAGAAGCGGCCATTCAATGGCCGGGGAGGACGCCGCGGCAAGGCCAAGCAGCGGCAAGGTGACCGACCTCCCCGGGGCCGCGACAAGGATGAAGAAGACGACGACGAAGACATGGAGGATGAGGATAACAGCGAGCAGGAGTTCCAGAAGGCAACGGAGGTCCTGTGCGTCGACGGTGGCGCCTCTCTGCACACCTCCCACCGCCATCTCAAGCAGTGGGTGCGCGAGGTGAATGCAGCAGAGCCGCCCGTGGAGTCGCGCAGGCTCCTCAAATGGTCCAGCACGCCCATCATTTTCGATCTTGAGGATCACCCTGACCGCACCACTGCGGTCGGGTGCTTGCCGATGCTGGTCTCACCCACCATCCGCAACCTCAAGGTCACTAAAATGTTGGTTGACGGCGGGGCCGGGCTGAACTTGATCTCCTCTGCTGTGATCAAGAAACTCCAAATCCCAGATGGCGAGCTCGAAGAGACCGGTTCTTTCCAAGGAATCAACCCGGGAAGGAGCAAGCCCAAGGGGAAGATAACTCTGCCGGTGACCTTTGGCGGGGAGCTCAACTTCAGAACTAAGCGCATCACATTCGATGTCGCCGATATCCCATTGCCATACAATGGGATACTCGGCCGTCCTGCCCTCGCCAAGTTCTTGGCGGCTTCCCACTACGCCTACAACGTAGTCAAGATGCCGGGGCCGATAAGTGTCATCACTGTCCATGGCAACAAGAAAGATGCGCTTGTCTGCGCCGACAAGATCTACCGGGACGCGGCAGCCACGGCAGAAAAGGATACACTTGCCGCTGAAGCTCCCGGGGGCAAGAAGACCAAGACCAAGTCCGGCAAGTGCTCTGGGGCCCACTCCGGCAACCGCACCTCTTCGGAGTGCTGCGCTGCCGCCGAGGACGTTCCATCGAGCTCCACTGGCAAGTGTAGAAAAGGGATGGCCGCTCCTCCGGCAACCAAGAAGGTGTCCGCCAAGGAGGACGGCACTGGTGGTACCTTCACCATCAGTGCCACACTTGACAGCAAATAGGAAAGCGCGCTCATTGCCTTCCTGCGGGCGAATGTCGATGTGTTTGCCTGGCAACCATCTGACATCCCCGGTGTTCCCAGGAAGGTAATTGAGCACAAGCTTGCTGTTTGTCCTCATGCGCGGCCCGTCAAGCAGAAGGTGAGGGAGCAAGCCGTGGAGCGCCAAGAATTCATTGCTGAAGAAATCAAGAAGCTAGAGGCAGCAGGCCTAGTTAGAGGTGTGATCCATCCGACGTGGTTAGCAAATCCAGTCGTCGTGCGCAAGGCCAATGGGAAGTGGAGACTGTGTATAGACTTCACCGATGTGAATAAAGCATGTCCCAAGGATCCATTCCCTTTGCCGCGCATTGACCAGATCGTTGACTCCACCGCCGGATGTGAGCTACTCTCTTTTCTTGATGCATATTCAGGCTACCACCAGATCTTTATGGCCAAAGAAGATGAAGAGAAGACTGCATTTATCACTCCATGTTGCACTTATTGCTTCGTACGCATGCCATTTGGACTGAAGAATGCAGGATCAACATTTGCAAGGGTAGTGCACACTGCTTTCGAGCCACAGATCCACAGAAATGTAGAGGCTTACATGGATGACATCGTGGTGAAGAGTAAGAGCAAGGATACCCTGGTTCAAGATTTGGAAGAGACATTTCAGAACCTGCGCAAGATACAGCTCAAGTTGAACCCCGAGAAGTGCGTCTTTGGAGTCCCCTCCGGCAAGCTTCTCGGGTTCTTTGTGTCACAGAGGGGGATTGAAGCTAACCCCGACAAGATTAAAGCCATTGAGTAGATCGAGGCCCTGAAGCGCGTGAAGGATGTCAGAAGGCTTGCAGGTTGTGTGGCTGCCCTCAGTAGGTTCATTTCGAAGTCTGCAGAACGCGCCCTACCTTTCTTCAAAATCTTGAAGAAGGCAGGTCCCATGAAGTGGACTCCGGAAGCGGAGGCAGCGCTGCAGGATTTGAAACGGTACCTATCCTCCACTCCAATACTCGTCGCACCTAGACCACAGGAAAAGTTCCTGCTATACCTAGCGGCAACCAACCAGGTGGTTAGTGCTGCGTTAGTAGCGGAAAGAGAGGCCGACGAGGAATCTGCACCACCGGCAAGCGAATCCAGCGACAAGCAGGGGGCTGCTCCGACAAGCTCTGGCCCCGACAAGGACAACTCTGCGCAGGAACAGGAAGACGTGCGGAAGAAGATGGTGCAACGCCCAGTGTATTTTGTGAGTTCCCTCTTGCAGGGGGCTAGATCAAGATACTCCGGGGTGCAGAAGTTGCTTTTCGGCCTCCTCATGGCCTCGAGAAAGCTGCGCCATTACTTCTAGGCACATGAGATAACAGTGGTCACTCGCTTTCCACTGAAGAGGATATTGCACAATCCAGAAGCGACAGGCAGGATCGTTGAGTGGGCACTGGAGCTGTCAAGCTTTGGACTCAAGTTTGAAAGTACCTCAACCATACAGAGTCGAGCTTTGGCAGAATTCATAGCTGAATGGACCCCGACGCCCGATGAGGAAATTCCAGAAACAAGTGCACCCGTACAAGAAGCGACAAGTGAATGGGTAATGTATTTTGATGGTGCCTTCTCGCTGCAAGGCGCCGGTGCTGGCGTGGTACTCATCGCGCCCACCGGAGAGCACCTCAAGTATGTTATCCAGATGCACTTTCCCAGGGAGCAAGCGACAAACAACACTACTGAGTATGAAGGTTTGCTCGCCGGCCTCAGGATTGCGGCCGAACTTGGGATCAGAAAGCTGATTGTGCGGGGAGATTCTCAGTTGGTGGTCCGACAAGTTAACAAGAGCTACCAAAGCCCTTTGATGGAAGCTTATGTAGATGAAGTGAGGAAGCTTGAAGAGCACTTTGAAGGTCTGCAAATGGAGCACGTCCCGAGAGCTCAGAATGAAATTGCAGACGGCCTTTCAAAGTGTGCTTCGATGAAGTTACCTGTGGAACCAGGGACCTTCTTGCTCAAGCTGACTCAACCATCCGTTACACCATCAATTGGGCAGTCCAAGAAGAGAAAGTTGGTCTCCGGCGACTACTTGCCGGCGGATCTTCCTGAAACCGCCGCCAAGGTCCCCAAGATCAGCAATCAGAACGCTGAGGAACAGTCTGCTCCTGCAGATCCAAGGATCTGTGCAGTTGAAGCAAGTGTTCCCGAAAAGCCTCGCCCCGGCGAGCTTGCCGGGGGAACATCAGCTCCGGCGGAACCAGAGGTCCTTGCCGTAGAAGCTGAGGTCCCCGCATCGGCCCTCATGCCTTTAGTCCTTGCCGTCGAGCCTCGGGCTCCGGCATGGGCACATCAGATCGTCCGTTTTCTGCAAACTGGAGAACTTCCCGACGACCCAGAAGAGATATAGAAGATAACCAGGCAGTCAAGTATGTACCAGTTCATGGATAACGAGCTGTACAGAAGAAGGCTCAACGGTGTCAGGTTGAAGTGCATCTCCAGGGAAGATGGACAGAAGCTGTTGGCAGAAATACACGGAGGCATATGCGGCCACCACATTGGCGCAAGGGCGCTTGCCGGGAAAGCTTTCCGGCAAGGGTTCTTTTGGCAAGAAGCCCTCCAAGATGCAACTGCACTAGTAACCAAGTGTGAAGCGTGCCAGTTCCATGCAAAACAAATTCATCAGCCAGCTCAAGCTCTCCAAACAATTCCTTTGTCTTGGCCCTTCTCGGTCTGGGGGCTCGATATCCTCGGCCCCTTTCCCCGAGCCGTCGGGGGCTTTGAGTACTTGTACGTTGCAATTGACAAGTTCACAAAGTGGCCAGAAGTGGAACCAGTGAGAAAGGTGACAGCACAGTCGGCGGTCAGGTTCTTCAGGTCGATTGTTTGCCGTTTCGAAATCCCTAACCGGATCATCACCGACAACGGTACACAATTTACTAGTCGCACCTTCATGCAGTACGTCCAAGACCTTGGCGCCAAGGTCTGTTTCGCTTCTGTTGCTCACCCGAGGATCAACGGTCAAGCGGAGAGGGCAAATGCTGAAGTGCTGCGCGGACTCAAGACAAGGACCTTTGACAGGCTGCGCAAGTGCGGAAGAAATTGGATAGAGGAGCTACCGGCGGCTCTTTGGTCAATCAGAACGACACCAAGTCGAGCCACCGGACAGACACCCTTTGCTCTAGTCTATGGAGCAGAGGCAGTTCTCCCCACGGAACTCGTATACGGATCTCCTCAAGTGCTCGCTTATGATGAGCTCGAGCAAGAGCAACTGCGGCAAGATGATGCATTGCTCCTCGAGGAGGGACGTCTCCAGCCTGCTGTACGAGCTGCTCGATACCAGCAAGCCTTGCGTCGCTACCATAGCCGCAAGGTCAAGGCCAGGAGTCTCGAGGAAGGCGACCTTGTTCTTCGGCGTGTTCAGTCCGCCAAGAATTCCAACAAGTTGACGCCGAAGTGGGAAGGCCCTTATCGGGTGAGACAAGTCACAAGGCCCGGCGCTGTCCGCCTTGAGACCGAAGAAGGCTTACCGGTGAGCAACTCCTGGAAGATAGAGCATCTTCGCAAGTTTCACCCATAAGGCGCGGTTGCCGTGATCCGCTCCGGCAACCACCTTTTGTACGAGCTTTGCCGCTGTTGCATGTAACCCTTTGTACAAAGCCGGGCGCAGATCCCGTGCATCAGTAAAGCTTTGTGTTTTGCCCTATTTGCCTTTTGCATGCTTTTCTTTGCTATTTGCATGTGTTATTTGGCATCTTGTGCAACGTACGCATCCGGTAAGCATTAGCACGCCGAAAGGCCATATACTTGTTTCCCTCTTCTTTTTCCTTGCCTCTTAAGCAGAAGGAACGTTCCTCGCGCACAAGTTTGCCGGGGGGGAAGGAGATGGAAGAGGAACCAAGTGCTGTTCAAGAAAGAGAAGTCTTACCGAGAAGCAATATATGAAAGCTAAGTTATTAGAATTTGAGCAGTTCAAATTTTTAATTTTTAGTTGTCTTCCTTGAACAATCACACTTTGTATGGAAAACCTGTGCGCGGAGGAACCTACCCGTAGCTAGCCGCACCCTTGTCTTGTTTTCGAGTACGCTCAACGATTTAAGTGAGCTGCGACAAGTGTCGCGCCCTTACTTCGTTTTCGAGTTCGCTCAGCAAGCTAAGTGCGTTGCGACTAGCTGCGGCAAGGTTGCTTGCCGGTAAGGCCTTGGCCACCAGGCTGCTCAGAGTCCAGCACTCAGCGCTCGCGGCAAGGGCCCCTTGCCGGCAAGCTCCCCGGGAGCGTAGGGTGAAAAACATACAAAGTAGATGACCAAGACAAGGAAGATAACATTGCACTGATTGATTAAGATAAAGATAAATATCTTCCAAAGGATAACTTGTCGCAATGATTAATGAGTTCATAACACCCTATGCAGCAACAAAAGAGATAAAGATAAAGGAGGCCTAATCTACGCGGTCGCCCTCAATCCTGGAGATCTTGTTCACTTTGGCGATGATGTGGGCGACCTGCGCCTTCAGCGCCTCCATGTTCGCGTCGGCCGGCAAGCTGCGGAGAACGTTGGTGAGATTTATGCCGGGATTGCGGTATACAATCTTCGTCAGTACGCGCTCCAAGGTTCCCGTGCAGAGCTGGCGCGACTCCTCGGCCAGTTGCGCGGGAATCTTCTTCCGAAGATCTGCAAGAGCCGGCGCGATCCCCCTGAAGAAGAGGCTGAGTTTGGCGCTGTGAGGGAGGTTTGGGTCCGGGGAGTAGATGAGATGCTCCAACTTTAGCGCCAGCAGCTCCTGGTCGTTGTTGGATGCAGAAGACACCAAGTCCTCGGTCCACACCTCGACGGTCCGGCGGAAGTTCTCGGCCGCAGTGTTGGCGCTCTCCACCAAGCTTCGCTCCCTTCGGAGCTCTTCCTTCAGCTTGGTTTCCCGGTCCCGGACGGCGTCGAGCGAGTCCTTCAACGTGGAAACCTTCAGCTCCAGATCCTCAATAGAATCCTTGGCGGCCTTCAGTTCGTCGCCCTGCTTGGAGAGGCGCACCTGGAGTTCGGAGTTGGTGTGGGCGTCCTTCTCGCGCTCTGTGTTGAGCGTGGTGACCCTCTCCACGCTCGCCTTCAACGACTCCTCCAGTTGCGCAACCTTGGCCGCGAGCTCCTCCTTGGCGGTCTCCGCGGCAGCCGCAGCGGCTTTCGCCTCCTTCAGCTCTCCGCCAAGGGCCTGCTCCCGAGCGGCAAGGTCTTCCTCGTGGGAGTCGAGGTTGACCTTCCGTTGGGCGAGCTCTCCTTCTCGCCGGGACAGCTCCTCCCCGGCGAGTCACTGCTGCTCTTCGGCTTCAGCCTTCTCCAACAGCCATTCCTGGTACTCCCCGGCGAGCCTCTCGCGCTCCTCCGCCACGTCGCGGAGGGCAGCCTGGTTGGCGGCGCGGAGCTCCGCCGCGCGTTTCTCCATCTCAACGGCGGCCTTGGCGGCAAAGGCTTCCCGAGAAGCAAGCTTCGCCTGCCTGGCCCGGTAAAGGGCCAGGAGCTGATGAAGCAGCTTCTCCTCCTCGGGCCCTTCGCTTCCGCCGGGCGCCTCGACGATCTTCAGGCCCGCGGAGGCGAGGACCTCTCCATAAAAGGCCTCGCCCTCCGCGGGGGCTCGCGATGAAGAACCCCACGGCACCTGGATGTAGACGCCGTTGGGGGCCTCAAGATAATAGGCCGACGACTCCTTTTCGGTGGAGGGGCCGGCGCAGCGCCCGACGCTCCTGCCGCCTCCGGGCCGGCAGTGTGGCCGCCGTCCCCCTCCCAGTCCGCCGCGTTTGCGGCCGGAGCGGTCTCCTCCGCAGCTGGCTCGGCGGCTCCCGCTGTGTCCTCAACGACAGGGGCGTCGCCGCCGCCGCCCTGCGCGCCCTCCTCCTCGACGATGATGACCTCCGTCTCCATCTGCTCGGGGGGAGGAGGATCTAGAAGAAGAAGAAAAATCAAAAGAAGTTCAAACAAATATCCAAAAAGAGACGAATCAGAGAAGACAAAAGTACAGAACTTACCTTGGCGGACGTCGTCAGCGGCGGGCTCCCTCGCCGGGGAGCTCTGCCTTGGCGGAATGGCCGCCCTCGCCGGGCTACTCGCCCTCGGCGGAGTACTCGCCCTTGGCGGAGTACCCGCCCTTGGCGGAGTGCTCTCCCTTGCCGGGGAGTTCGGCCTTGGCGGAGACGGCGGGGCCCGCGGCTCCTCATGAGCGACCTCCGGATGCTCCTGAGCTAGCGGCTCCACCTCTGCACAAAACAATCAAGACAAGACGAAGACATCAAGATATTAGCACAAGACAAAATCTTCAAGCGCGCCCGACGAGCGGAAGTATGGAACCCAGACTTATGCTGGGGGCTGCGCTGGGGGCTGCTCCTCGGAGCAGCGCTCGGGTCCGGCAGGCTCGGCTCCGGCACGTCCCCTGTCGCCGCGGCGGGCGAGTCGTCCGCGACCTCGACCACGGGCACCTTGGCCTTCTTCGCCACTCGCTGGGCCAAGGTCCTGAAACCAAAGCAAAAAGCAAGATCAGAATCAACCAAAAATCAAGACAAAGTTAAAGAAGATCCGAAGCCTCGAGTTCTTACTCCTGTTCCTCCTCGTCGTCGTCGTCGCTCAAGGCGGAGAAGTCAAACGCCACCTGAGACGCGTCCGCGCGGGGAGCAGGAGGCGAAGACTCCCTCGGGCGCTTGGCGGTCCCCGGGGCTGGGGGCTGCGAAGACCCGGACCCTGTGGTAGCCGAGGCCCGGGGAGCGGGCGGAGCTGCCGCTCCGCTCTGCGAAGACCCTCCTCCGCTTGGCGCTGTCGTGCGGGGCGCCTCCGCCGTGGCCTGCGTGCGGGTCTCCTCCGCCGTGGCCTGCGTGCGGGTCGTCCCCGCCATGGTTGGTGCGCCGGGCGCCCCTGTCGCAGCTTGGCTCCCCCGGGTAGCTCGCGCCGCCCGGCGAGCTGGTTGTTGCCAGGGCGCCTGCGCCCTCGTCCCTGTCGCCGTCTTGCGGAGACGCTTCAGCGGAGAGCGCCTGGGGCTTGCCCGAGGCGGGGAGGTCTCCGATGACGAGGAGAGGTCGTCGGCGTAGAGCCCAAGGGACCCGTCGGAGTCCTCGTCGGCCCCGGCATCCTCCTCCTCCTCCTCCTCCTCGGCAGGCTTGCTGGGCCCAGCGCCCTGCACTGTGGCCGCTCTCCCTCCGGCGCCTCCTCTCCCTCCGGCGCCTCCGCTCCCTGCGGCGCCTCTGTTTCCTCCGGCGGCGCTGCCTCTCGCCGCGGCCTCGGTCAGGATTCCGGGGATCCCGGAGTGCCTCAAGGAAGGGACCCCGGCGAGCTCGTCGGGAGGAAGCTTCAACAGCCTGCGGATCTCCGCCTCCTCCGCTTGGCAGGACGTTTCCGCAGCCTCTGCCTCCTCGGGCGTAAAGCCAAATTCTCCTGCCGCTGCGGCTGCAGCGGCCTCTTCAACCCGAGAAGCAATATACGCTATCTACTGGTCGGTGGTGTCCCGTGTGAGCCCCTTGATCTCGTCCTTGTTCTTCGCCACCTCCACCAGGTTGTCGAAGAAGTTCAAGATGACGTCTGGCTTGGGCGGAATCCATGTGCGGTCGATGCCATGCGAGTCGCACGCGGGCATCATAGCGCGAAGGGAATCCCGGGCCGTGCTGTTGCAGAGAGGCACCACTCCCCGGGGAGCTCTGAACCACTCTGGGTGGGCCGGGTCATGCTTAAATAGTTCCCGGACCATCCCCTTCAGCTCCAGCAACGTGAAGTTGAAGTTTAGCCCGGGGCGCAGCCTCATTATGTCCGCCGCGTTGCCGTAATCCCAGGCCGGCCTCTTCCTATCTTGAAGAGGGGCGATGCGGCGGCGGAGGAAATCTGTGCCTACTTCTCCGACAGACAACCTTGCTACCCGGAGACGAAGAATTCTGATGAGGGCAACGTCGAGCTTGCCGTCGTCCGAATCCAACTCACTCCAGTCCCTGCCACGCACGATGGCTGTTGTGCGCGGCGCGGTGAAAGGTTGCGGCTCGTCCTCGACTATCCAACACCAGTCTGCACGCCACTCCTTCCACTTGCCGCGGAGCTCCCCCGGCAAGTAGGACTCCTTCTTATTCAAGCGGAAGACCCAAGAAATCCCCCCGGAGAGGGGAGCGCCGGCTTCTACCCTAGGGGTGAAGAAATGCCTAAACATCGCTACGTTTGGATATATCCCAATGTAGTTTTCGCACATATGTGCGAAAACCGCCATCGTGAGGATGGCGTTGGGGGCGAAGTCTAGAAGATGGAGGCCGTAGGTGTGCATTATATCACAGAAAAAGTCGGAAAAAGGGGGACAGAGGCCGCAGTGGAAGAAAGCTGCGAAGAAGAAGTACCCGCCGGGGTAGTTGTCCTTGGCGGCGGCCGGATAGGCTCGGGTGCGGGGATGCGCCTTGGTCTTCTTGGCCCAGAACAAGTAGTACTTGTTCCAGAGCTCCCGCGCGTTGAGCCTCGGCGAGAAGACGACGTTTCGCTTCCGCAACAAGGTGAGCCTCGCCGCTTGCTCCGATTTCTCCTTCCTGGTCTTCTCCGCCTTCGCCTTCTCGGTCTTCGGGGCCATGGCGGAGGTGGCGAGGGAAGGGGGACAAAGAGTCCGGCGGCGCCGGAGATGCAGAAGACGACGGAGGAGGTGGGGAGGCGGAGCGCAAAGGGGATCTCTGGAGATGGAAGAAGAGGCAATGAAGGCGTAGGAGGGGAACCGCTCCTGTTTCCTCTGCTTTTATGGGGAAGTGGGGGGCGTTTCGCTCTTTCCATTAAAAGAACGTGGCCACGTCCCATCCCACGACGCCGCAATCGACGCGTGCCGTTACGGGGGGACGCGGCGGATGCGGAAGTGGATTCGGCGTGCCGTGGGCCGCGCGTGTCCGTGCACTGTTTTGGGCCTGGCCCAACAGCGCTCGGCACCGTGTGTGGCCCAGGCCCGGGGGCTCCTGTCGGTGTACTAAGGTAGGGGTACCTCAGTACCCCAACTTGTGCACGGACAGTAGCAGCTTCCCGCGGCAGGGCCTACCACGCGCTTGCCGAAGACCTTCCTGCTCCATTTAAAACCATTCAAAAACAAAGTATACAAGACAGAAGATCGAGACCCCGGCAAGTGGAGCTTGCCGGGAAGGCCGTTCCAGGCTCAAAGTTACCTCACTCACGCAAGGCCCTGGCAAGAGGAGTTTGCCAGGAGGACTAGAAGATTATATTACAGAAGACATGCCTCGGCTCTATATGCGCCCCGACAGGGCCCGGGGAGCGACAAGCTTCAGAGCCCGACAAGCTCCCGGGCCCGGCAAGGTCAAGACCCCGGCAAGGAACTTACCGGGGAGAGTTATGCTGTGTGCCCGCGCTCCAGCTCATCGAACCACGCGTCGCACTGGGGCCATTCCAGGGACGCATGGCGGATGTCTGTGCAGCCTGGGGGACACGGTGGCACTCCACGGTGGTAAAGCCATCGCCGTGGCGAACGGAGACGCAAGGGCGGGCGCTTTTGGGGTCGACGGCGACGGGCATTAAATGCTCTTGTCCCCCACTATCAAAGTAGGTAGCGACCACTGTTCATACACTGTAGCTCCACTATTCCCGCACTGTTACAAATACCACCTCTTTTACATTTTTACCCTTTCTCCTACGTTGACACCTGTCGGTGACCCCTTGCACTATAAAAGGAGGCCCATGCACAACGTAGAGTGGGTTCGGAACCTAGATCGCTCATACGCTCGGTGTAGCTAGTTCTTCAAGCTCCCGAGCTCTCCAACTCAATACAAACTAAGCAGGAGTAGGGTTTTACGCGTCCATCGCGGCCCGAACCTGGGTAAACTGCCTGCGTGATCTCCACGATCTGCTCTTTGTGCTCCCTCCGCCCTCTTACCGCACAAGCAAGGGGCTCCGGTCCCATAGGTGTTCGTGGCGGACAGTTTCCCCCGACAGCCTGTCAAAGTGTGCTGCACTAAAGCTACCTGTGGAACCGGGGATCTTTGTGCTCAAGCTAACTCAACCATCCGTAACACCATCAGCTGGACAAAGTAAGAAGAGAAAATTGGTTTCTGGTGACTACTTGCCGGCAGAACTTCCTGAAGCCGCCGCCAACAAGGTCCCCAAGATCAATGACAAGATTGCCGAGGAACAGTCTGCTCCTGCAAGCCCAAGGGTTTGTACAGTTGAAGCAGGCGTTCCCGACAAGCTTTGCCCCGGCAAGCTTGCCGGGGGACGTCAAGCTCCGGCAGAGCCGCAGGTTCTTGCCGTAGAAGCTGACGTTCCCGCAGCAGCACAGGTGCCTTTAGTCCTTGTTGTTGAGCCACAGGCTCTAGCATGGGCACAATAGATTGTCCGTTTCCTTCAAACAGGAGAACTTCCCGAAGAACCAGAAGAAGTAGAAAGAATAACCCGGCAGTCAAGTATGTATCAGTTTGTCGGCAACGAACTGTACAGAAGGAGACTCAACGGTGTGAGATTGAAGTGTATCCCCCGGGAAGATGGACAGAAGCCGTTGGCAGAAATACATGGAGGCATATGTGGTCACCATATTGGCGCAAGAGCACTTGTCGGCAAGGCGTTCCGACAAGGTTTCTTTTGGCTAGAAGCCCTCCATGATGCAACTGCACAAGTAACCAAGTGTGAAGCGTGCCAGTTCCATTCCAAACAGATACATCAACCAGCTCAAGCTCTCCAAACAATCCCTTTGTCCTAGCCATTTTCTGTCTGGGGGCTCGACATCCTCGGCCCCTTTCCCCGCGCAGCCGGGGGCTTTGAGTACTTGTATGTCGCCATCGACAAGTTCACAAAGTGGCCAGAAGTGGAACCCGTGAGAAAGGTGACCGCACAATCAGCAGTCAAGTTCTTCAGGTCGATTGTTTGCCGTTTCGGAATCCCTAACAGGATCATCACCGACAACGACACACAATTCACAAGTCGCACCTTCATGCAGTATGTCCAAGACGTTGGCGCCAAGGTCTGCTTCGCTTCTATTGCCCACCAGAGGAGCAACGGTCAAGCGGAGAGGGCAAACGCTGAAGTGCTGCGCGGACTCAAGACAAGAACTTTTGACAGGTTGTGCAAGTGCGGAAGAAACTGGATCGAGGAGTTTTCAGCGTCTCTTTGGTCGATTAGGACGACGCCAAATCGAGCCACTGGACAGACACCCTTTGCTCTTGTCTATGGAGCAGAAGCAGTTCTCCCCACGGAACTTGTATACGGGTCGCCTCAAGTGCTCGCTTATGATGGGCTCGAGCAAGAGCAGCTGCGGCAAGATGACGCGCTGCTCCTTGAGGAGGACCGTCTTTAGGCTGCTGTACGAGCTGCTCGATACCAGCAAGCTTTGCGCCGCTACCATAGCCGCAAAGTTAAAGCCAGAAGTCTCGAGGAAGGCGACCTTGTTCTTCGGCGCGTTCAGTCCGCCAAGAATTCCAACAAGTTGACGCCGAAGTGGGAAGGCCCTTATCGGGTGAGACAAGTCACTAGGCCCGGCGCAGTCCGCCTAGAGACCGAAGATGGCTTACCGGTGAGCAACTCCTGGAACATTGAACATCTTCGCAAGTTTTACCCATAAGGCGCGGTTGCCGTGATCCGCTCCGACAACCACCTTTTGTACAAGTCTTGCCGCTGATGCATGTAATCCTTTGTACAAAGCCGGGCGCAGACCCCGTGCATCAGTAAAGCTTATGTGCATCGCACAACTTGTCATTTCATGCCTTTTCATTTCCTTGCATGTACTATCTGACACTTTGTGCAGCACACATCCCCGGTAAGCAATAACGAGCCACAAGGCTCCATATCCCTATTTTCTCTTCTTTCTTTTCTCTCAAGCAGAAGAAGTTTTCCTCGCGCACAAGTTTGCCGGGGGGGGGGGGAGGAAATAGTGGTGGTATGGACCGGGTGCCGTTCAAGAGAGCCTTGCCTTGCCGGGAAGCAAACAACACAAAAGCTAAGTTGCCAAAGTTTGGGCAATCAAATTTTTAAATTTTTGAGTTATCTTCCTTGAACGACCGCGCTTTGTATGGAAAACCTGTGCGCGGAGGAACCAACTCGTGGCTAGCCGCGCCCTTACTTTGTTTCGAGCACGCTCAACGGCTTAAGTGTGCCGCGACAAGTGTCGCGCCCTTACTTCGTTTTCGAGCCCGCTCAACAACCTAAGTGTGCTGCGACTAGCTACTACAAGGTTTCTTGTCAGCAATGGCATTGCCAGCAGGCTGCTGAAGTTCCGCACTCAGCGCTCGCGGCAAGGGTCCCTACGCCGGCAAGTTCCCTAAAAGCGTAGGGTAAAAGCATACAAAGCAAAAGATCACTACAAGAAATATGTCAACTTATGACCTTTTGTTAGTGACCCTGGAAGAATTGGTCATAGATCTATGACCATTTCAGACCAATTGGTCAAAAGCTATTCGGGGGGCTCCAAACCCTAAACTATAACGACCATTCTGGTTAGAAAGGTCATAATTTCCTTACACGAAATGGTCACAAAGCAGATAGCACTAGTTCGCTGCCTTATTTCTAGCTGTTCATGACCAATATAGATGGTCATAACCTTGAAAATTGTGGTGGGTTGCTACGACTAGGCGCCACCTCATTAGTTTTGCCTATGTGTCATGTCCATGTGGCAGTTTTTGCCCAAGGTTGTGAAGCAACCTATATTTCTGTCATTCCCAAAATTCCCCAAAAAATCTCATAAATTCTTTGGGTCATATCTTCGTCAAATATGTAAAAAACCTTCCTTGCCTAGTTCAAAAATAATTCAAAAATATTAATTTTCCTATTCTGTTCAAAAAAACACTTTGTGAAGGAAGTACCACTTTGGCATGTCCAAATGGTATCCATTTTCTACAGTGCTTTCCTATGCCCAAATAACTATCCTCCACCAAATGCCAGCTCAATCCATTCATTATTTTGAGCCCATCTTCAACATTCGTATTTATGTCCAGTGTGGTACTTTGCAAAGCAAGTACCACCTAGACTCCTCCTTTTGAGCTGAAAATTTGTGAAGACGGTCTTCTTAGTAACTGATCATCCTCAACCAAAACTCACGCCCATTAGCCATGTGCATTTTCCATACCGCTAATCAAACACTTGGCTGCTAATTCATGTTTGAGCATCGATCGGTCTCCTCGTGAGAATCTTATGTTGTAATTTTCTTCCTAGCACCTACCTGGGGAGTGGCCAACCCACTAGACATGCCTAGGCCGCCCAGAACACATGGCAACGCCACAGTCACGCGGTGACCACGCAGTGGGCATGCGAGTTTACGCACTCTAGAGTTGGGGCCCTCGACCACCACCCAAACCTCGACGTATCGCCACCAAACCATGTATTTATGATTAAATAGGTACTTATGTACCTAGAAATGATTTTTGGAAAAAATAAATAGCAAACTATGAGGCAGCCGCAGTTCAAATTTGACCCACTTCCAGCTGAATCGGCGGAAATTTGTCTTTTTCACGAGAGGTGGATCAAAACTTTTTACACCCAACCATTTTGTCAATTGTGCATTAAATATGTCCTAGTATTTTAGAAAATTGATTTGGTCAAATTTTGCAACAATTATTTGGGAGGTCCTTCACAAAAAAAACCTCCTTTTGGGCACTCGAAAAATGGAAAATGAATTTTTCGTCCAAAGAAAATGAAAACTTCCTTAGGCAACATTGTTTGCCATTCCAAGATGCACCCTTGTGCACAATATGAGATCATTTGAACAAACTATGCCATGAATGTGGCCATAGGATTGATCATTTTACTTGAAAGCCATGCATCTTCACGCATGATAGCTTATTTCTGAGAACACTTTTTTAATAGAATTGCCGTATTACAAGTTTATTATTTTCCTGGTAACTTGGTCATATATAATGACACAATGCGAAGGTGTTCCAATTTTTTGATTTTTTTCGAATTTTTTATGCCCGTTTCAAAATGCGGTCAAAACGGCGGGAATGACCGTTCCTAGCTAGTGGTTGAATCTTGGAATTTTTTTGGTGTTTCTCTGATTAAATAGATACGTATGTACCTACAAATGATTTTTGGAAAAAATAAAAAGCAAACTACGAGGTAGCTACAGTTCAAATTTGACCCGCTTCCAGCTGAATCGGCGGAAATTTGTCTTTTTCACGAGAGGTGGATCAAAACTTTTTACACCCAACCATTTGGTCAATTGTGCATTAAATATGGCCTAGTATTTTATAAAAATGATTTTGTCCAATTTTGCAACAATTATTTGGGAGGTCCTTCACAAAAAAACCTCCTTTTGGGCACTCGAAAAATGGAAAATGAATTTTTCGTCCAAAGAAAATGAAAACTTCCATAGGCAACATTGTTTGCCATTCCAAGATGCACCCTTGTGCACAATATGAGATCATTTGAACAAACTATGCCATGAATGTGGCCATAGGATTGATCATTTCTCTTGAAAGCCATGAATCTTCACGCATGATAGCTCATTTCTGAGAACACTTTTTTAATAGAATTGCCGTATTATCCTCTGGGTCTTCATATCCTCATCCCTTGAGGATGCATCTTCTGTTGGTATCGTCTTGTTGTGGTGTTGCCAATCTTGTGTTCAGAAGAGGTGGGTGAGTGTTTGTCAACGTGTGCTGCTTCTAGGCTACCCACACGGATTACAAGGAATCTAGTGGTCAGGGGCATAGGGGTTCTAGCAACCAACAGTTTTGAAGGGGAAGAGATCAATAAGGAAATTATACCCTAGTTTTCGAAAAACTAAGAGGGGAAAAGAAGTATAGATAGTTTTGGAAACGAGTAATAGTTTTGGAAATAGTTTTACCCTAACTAACGACCATGCTAACTAAGGCTTCCTACAGTTAGGATGGCTCTGATGCCAGCTCTGTGGGGACCCTGACTCATAAGTCAAGATCACCGAATGCACGTGTATAGTGATCCCAGAGATCAATGCTCCCTGAACACACAGAAGCTGAATAACAAGAGTCTTACATCCATACATACCGTTTTTAGACAAGTAGGACCATTATGGTCAAGTCTTGAGTATATCATCAAAGCGGAAATCTTCAATAACAACTGAGACCCATGCCATCTGCCTTAACCCTACAGGCATTCTTACTGGGAAGCATCCTAGCTCGCATGTTCGTCACCAAGAAATCTTCATCACATCCTGTTCTTTCATGCCTGGCCAATAAAATAACCAGTGGCAAGCCAATGAGTACTTTGAATGTACTCGCAAGCAACCCAAGAGAGTGATAACAGAATAATTATGCAAGGCTCTACTGCTAAATTGGCAGTTTTGCGGAAAGCTAGTTTTTCTCTTGCAAGTATGATCAACAATAATCAAGGATATGAATACGTCTGCAACAAGTATAGGAGGTTACAAACATCAACATCGAGAAAGAGTTACGAACGACTCAGGCTCAAGATCATAGTGACTTCCTCACGAATCACGTCAACAGATTTACCAAACTGTGTTGTTTTCCAGAAACATATGGACATAGTCTAAGCAGCACCACCCAACTGTCCTTGACCGTGGACACGGCTATTCGAATAGTTTTACACTCTACAGAGGTTGCACACTTTACCCACAAGATCTGGGGAACTTTCGTGTCATCCATGACCCGCGGTAACTCAAGTACCTGGGGTAAGCACCCGATCACTATATTTCCCAAGACGACACTAACATAGGGTCTACTCGTTGGTGCACTACCCTCGTGTATAAGCAAAAGATCGTGGGACTTTGCCCGTTTCACATGGGCATTAGTGGCACCCACTGGGTTATTTGCTAGTATGTCAAACTACACTTGTTTCTTTCAATGCATAATCCTGATGCATTTAGCGTAGCCAACTACTATAGCACATTTCTGCAACGCATCAACACATCTCTAAACCAGGATAGAGTCATGAACAATGCAAGTATCAACGGGGTATGCAACGGAGGCAAGCCTAGCAAGGTTGCCATTCAAGGTATATCATGCACTCAGCGAAGCAACGAAAATGCTATTATGATGAAAAATGGTTCATCATGGTCAAAGGGCTGCTTGCCTGGTTCATCAGAGCCTTCAAGTCTTCTGGTCCTTCTCCAAGTACTCCGTGTACTTCATCAACTATCGTCAGAAACAACACAATAAGCAACACAACAAGGCAAACATAAAAGTGCTCTAAAAATGTGAGTTGGACTTTTCTAGGATTCCTTTGATCGTATGAGGAATGACCAAAGTGGTTTAATTGGGATTTGATCAATGGATATCTCTGAACATTTCAATATGATAGAATCAAGGGATTTGCGGATTTGCAAGAAGTGTACAGAAGTGTTATTTCGAAAAATGAGAAAAGACACCCATTTAAAAGGGAATGATTTTAGAAGCATCTAGGAGTTGGTTTCAATGGATTTGGAGTTCAAAATAATTTCCTATGATTTTGCAAAGTTGGCTATACATGGATAAATAGACTAATATTTTATGTTGTACATAAAGCATTGGAAAAAATGTTCAAAAACTAAGTTAGGAACATATAAGAATCTAGGAATTTAAATCATGGCATTTGGATCAACTTTGAGCTCTCTGTGATTTTCCTGATTTTAAGAATGAACTGGTTGACCCAATATCAAGTATGCATAAATTGTGCGACCCGAGAAGTCACCTTGACAAATCAGGAAGGGCGATCCATAAAATTCTATGCCTGCAAAAAATACCCAAAGGAGAACTGGTCTTCACGGCAGTAGCCAAAGATTTGGATCTGATTCCTGTAGTCAGTGAATTTCCTGATGTATTCCCCGAGGAATTACCCGGAATGCCTCCAGACATAGAGCTCGAGTTTGCAATTGATCTTGTACCTAGAACTGCTTCATTGTACAAAAATTATTATCGAATGCCTTCATCTGAACTTATGGAATTAAAGAAACATTTGGACGAGATGCTGCAGAAAGGATACATTCGACCAAGCTCGTCACCATGGGGATCACCCACAATATTTGTAGACAAGAAAGACGACAATCTCAGAATGTGCGTGGACTACTGTCGGTTGAACGATGTCACCATCAAGAACAAATACCCACTACCAAGGATTGATGATTTGTTTGATCCACTCAGTGGGGCAAAAGTATTTTCCAAGATTGATTTAAGGACCGGATATCATCAGCTCAAGATAAAGAAGGAAGATATTCCTAAGACCACGTTCACTACCTGTTACGGTCTCTATGAATATACAGTGATGTCTTTCAGTCAGCCTTTTTCATGCATATGATGAATAAGGTGTTCACGGAATTCTCGGATAAGCTTGTGGTGGTTTTCATCGACGATATTCTCATATACTCTAAAAGTAACGAAGAACACAAGGAGCACCTCCGAGCAGTCTTACAGTGACACCGTGACCATTATCTTTATGCAAAATTTAGCAAGTGTGAGTTTTGGCTCAAACAAGTCGGATTTCTGGGACATGTTCTATCAGTAGAAGGCATCACAGTGGATCCCAGCAAAGTAAAGGCTGTGCTCGATTGGGCAGCACCCACAACGGTATCCAAAATCCGGAGTTTTCTTGGATTAGCCGGATACTACCGTTGGTTCATCGAAGGATTTTCCAAAATTTCCAAGCCAATGACTGAACTCCTCAAGAAAGACAAGAAGTTCGAATGGACTGAGGATTGCGAGAAGAGCTTTAAGGAGTTAAAAACCCGGTTGGCGTCAGCACCAATAATGACTCTCCCAGACATTTACCACAACTTTGATGTGTATTGTGACGCATCCAGAAAAGGTATTGGGTGCGTACTCATGCAAGACGACAAGGTGGTAGCTTACGCATCTCGCCAGCTACGACCTCATGTAGGAAATTATCCTACACATGATTTGGATCTAGTCGTTGTTGTGCACTCCCTAAAGATTTGGAGACATTACCTCATTGGAAAAGGATGTAAAATATTTACCGACCACAAGAGTTTCAAATATATATTTACTTAGCCAGATTTAGACCTTCGACAGCGAAGATGGCTCAAGTTGGTCAAGGACTATGACCTGTGAATGAATTACCATCTGGGAAAAGCCAATGTGGTTACTGATGCCCTCAGTCGCAAGCCTGCTAGTTTTAATGCCATGATGGAGTCCTTGCCTCCGAAACTCCAACAAGAGATTGCTCAGCTCAACTTGGTAATTGTAAATGCCGGTCTTGCAAGTATAATGGAAGTAACTCTGACTCTCGAGGAGGAGATTCACATGGCACAAGACAACGATGAGATTCTTCAAGAACATCGCAAACGTCTGCGAGAAGGCAAGACTCAGGATTTATCTGAGGACGCACTGGTTACACTCAGGTTTAAGATTGGATATGCGCAGCCGGGCAAGGAGACCTGAGAAAGAATTTTTTGGCAGAAGACACGAGTCCTCATATTCGATACACCCAGGAGGCACTAAAATGTACGAAGACCATCGACGGATATTTTGGTGGGATGGAATGAAAAGGGACATCGCATATTTTCTCGCTTGTTGTGACATCTGCAACAAAGTAAAGGTGGAACACCAGAAACCCGCCGGACTTCTCCAACCTGTACCCATCTCGCAATGGAAATGGGATGATGTCTCCATGGAATTTATCACCGGCCTACCTAGGACTCACCGAGACAATGATGCTGTATGGGTCATGTGGACACGCTGACTAAAGTGGCTCACTTTATTCCCATCTGCACCACATTCTGCGCTGATCAACTTGCACAACTATATGTATCCCGGATTGTCAGTATGCATGGAGTGCCAAAAACAATCACTTTGGACCGAGGTTCACTGTTTATCTCCGCATTCTGGGCCCGACCCCATCAAGCTTTGGGAACTGCCCTCAAATACAGCACCGCCTATCACCCCCAGATATACGGCCAGACTGAGCGGGTAAATCAAATCCTTGAAGACATGCTTCGAGCATGTGCCTTAGGCCATGGACCCAAATGGGAAGATTGTCTGCCATATGCGGAATTCTCATACAACAATAGTTTCCAAACCAGTCTGAAGATGTCACCATTAGAAGCTTTGTACCGTCGTAAGTGCCAAAACCCCTTAAATTGGTCTCAAGCCGGAGACAGTCGTATCTTCGGTACTCACTTGATATTGGAGGCAGAGAAACAAGTCAAGGAAATATGAGATAGACTACAACTGGCTAATTCACGAAAGAAGAGTTATTACAATGCCAAACATCAGCAAATCAGTTTTGAGCCTGGTGAACACGTGTATCTCTGAGTCACACCCATGAAGGGAATCAAGAGATTTTAGACCCGAAGAAAATTGGCACCAAGATATATTGGTCCGTTCCCAGTCACGACCCGAGTTGGCACAGACGCGTATCAGCTGGAATTGCCACCAGAATTGTCGGAAGTACACAACGTGTTCCATGTATCATAGTTGAGAAGGTGTCTTTCACCACCCGAGAAGAAGACCAATTTGTCAGAGATTGAGCTTGCAAAGGATTTAAATTATGAGGAGACACCATTTAGAATATTGGATGAAGCTGAAATGGTCACACACAGCAAAGCGATCATGTTTTACAACGTCCGGTGGGAGCATCACACCGTAGAAAAAGCAACCTGGGAAAGAGAGGAATTTTTAAGGACACCATACCTAGAATTGTTGTCCCAAGCAACCAAATCATGAGGACGAGATTCACCTTAAGTGGTGGAGGTTTGTGACAGCCTGGATTTGCCTTCTCTCTTTTTCTGGACTTTCTTTTACTTTTGCTTTGGATTTGTAGTTTTCAATCAATTCAAATGGACTTGATCATTTGGGCCTACCATTTATTTTCATCAAAGTGACCCATCCACCCCTAGCTCATCTTTCCTTCTCTGAAAAACTCCAACAAAAGCCCAAGGAATATTTTTCATAAAAGAAAAATATTCATTTCCTTCCCTGAAAATCACTTCAGAGAAGTATGCTCCAAAGCAACCCCTAGTTTTCTTGCTCCTAGAATCCTGAATAAATTCACAAATATTCTTTGAACCATAGGGCACCTCCCTGAGCAAAAATATTGCATCACTGTTTGTAATATTTTTGCTATAGAAAATCAGTTCTCTTCTTGGCAGATTTGGCACTTTACACAACAAGCCAATGAGTACTTTGAATGTACTCGCAAGCAACCCAAAAGAGTGATAACAGAATAATTATGCAAGGCTCTACTGCTAAATTGGCAGTTTTGCGGAAAGCCAATTTTTCTCATGCAAGTATGATCAACAATAATCAAGGATATGAATACGTCTGCAACAAGTATAGGAGGTTACAAACATCAACATCGGGAAAGAGTTATGAACAACTCAGGCTCAAGCTCATAGTGACTTCCTCACGAATCACGTCAACAGATTTACCCAAACCGTGTTGTTTTCAAGAAATATATGGACATAGTCTAAGAAGCACCACCCAACTGTCCTTGACCGTGGAGACGGCTATTCGAATAGTTTTACACTCTGCAGAGGTTGCACACTTTACCCACAAGATCCGGGGAACTTCCATGTCATCCATGACCCGCGGTACCTCAAGTACCCGGGGTAAGCACCCGATCACTATATTTCCCTAGACGACACTAACATAGGGTCCACTCGTTGGTGCACGACCCTCGTGTATAAGAAAAAGATCGTGGGACTTTGCCCTTTTCACATTATCACGCATACACAAAGGGATCAACGGTGTGTCCGATGCCCTGTGAAAACAGTCATGGCCGCCTATCCAAGCACGACCCCGTCCAAAGAGTGACCTCAAGTCACCCCCGTCACTAGTAATGCGGGCACCATGCTAGTATCGGCCTAGGTAATCAATTATGCCCTTTCCCATATAAGAGTAGAGTGGTTTGCATGTTTGGTTGGGACGGTCAACAAATCTTAAATCTAATTCGTCTCCGTAAACAACACTTTCATCAAGCCTCGGTACACTACTTCTCCACCAAGTAGTGCCCTAATACTTCATCATCTCCCAGGGGCATTAGTGGCACCCACTGGGTTATTCGCTAGTATGTCAAACTAAACTTGTTTCTTTCAATGCATAATCCTGATCCATTTAGCATAGCCTACTACTATAGCACATTTCTGCAACGCATCAACACAACTCTAAATGAGGATAGAGTCATGAACAATGCAAGTATCAACGGGGTATGCAATGGAGGCAAGCCTAACAAGGTTGCCATTCAAGGTATATCATGCACTCAGTGAAGCAACAAAAATGCTATTAGGATAAAAAATGGTTCATCATTGTCAAAGGGCTGCTTGCCTGGTTCATCAGAGTCTTCAATTCTTCTAGTCCTTCTCCAAGTACTCCGTGTACTTCGTCAACTATCGTCGGAAACAACACAATCAGCAACACAACAAGGCAAACATATAAGTGCTCTGAAACTGCGAGTTGGACTTTTCTAGGATTCCTTTGGTCATATGAGGAATGACCAAAGTGGTTTAATTGGGATTTGGTCAATGGATATCTCTGAACATTTCAAGATGACGGAATCAAGGGATTTGCGGATTTGCAAGAAGTGTACAGAAGTGTTATTTCGAAAAAATGAGAAAAGACACCCATTTAAAAGTTAATGATTTGAGAAGCATCTAGGAGTTGGTTTCATTGGATTTGGAGTTCAAAATAATTTCCTATGATTTTGCAGAGTTGGCTATACATGGATAAATAAACTAATATTTTATGTGGTACATAAAGCACTGGGAAAAATGTTCAAAAACTAAGTTAGGAACATACAAGAATCTAGGAATTTGAGTCATGGCATTTGGATCAACTTTGAGCTCTCTGTGATTTTCTAAAGTTCATCACAACAATGGAAAAATAGAATTTTGATAAATATTTGTGAAGAAAATGTTTCTGGAAAAATGTGCAAATAGCACCATGTGATAGATCATGATTTATGGAGTCACTTGAAATTTGAATCGCCAAATTTGGAGTTCAAGTGAATTTTCTATGGATTTTAGAAGTTTACAGAAAAAGAAAAAGAAAAGGCAAATGGGGTTTACCCTTATCCTGTGCACCAGGCGGGGGATTGCAGTGGGCCGACCTAGTGGCTCAGCAGCATGAGTGCCAGGGGCGACGTCAAAGGAGCTCTGGCTTGATTACGCCTTCGCTACGAGGGAAGCGGGTTTCCACCCGGTCCGTCTCCACTTAAACGGGCGGGGCCCGCCAATCAGGTCGCTGACGAGAGGGGCCCGATGCTCAGGTCGTCTCCTACCTCCCGCTCGAACAGAGCAGGGGAAGGGGACGCGAGGCCAAGCGGGCGCTGGCGTTCTCCCCGACGGTACCGGCCACCTCCGGCGACGCCCGGCATGATGGTATGCTCAGGATGGCGTGCCGCATCCGTCGAGGTGCGCCACAACCACAGGGACGGCCAGACGTGAGAGCCCCGTTGGCCGCGGCGGAGGATGGCATCGGCGATGTAGGGAACGACGACGCAGGCACGGGGAGGATGAAGTGGAGCGCGGGGAAGCTCCAATATGGCATTGGCGATGCTCTGGAGTAGAGAGGTGGAGAGGAGGGGCCCCTGATTGCACGAATTTCGGCAGAGTCTGGCGGCTCGGCTCCGGCCATGGGGAGCGACGGAGGGCTCGGGAAGAGGTGTGGGTTGGCCCAGGGGATCTCTAGGAAGGTGAGAGAGCGAAGGGGATCCAGAGGGGAGCCTTGGGCAGCCTTAAGTAGCCGGCCCGTGGCTCACCATGGGCGCGGTGCACGGGTGGCCACGACAACAGCTCGGGCGGCCAGGAGAGGGGGCGAGGGGCTATCTGCAGTGTGCGTGGGCGTGGTACAAGCCGAGGGAGAGGGACAAAGAGAGCGGGGAGGTTCCAGAGGCTCCGCGCTTGTGAAGCCGCTCACTGAAGCTCGTGGGTGGCAGGCGCGCGTGTGAGAGAAGCAGCAGGAGTGAGAAGGAGGAGGGGGCAGACTGCGTGGCGTGTCTTGGACGTCGAGGCGACCTCGACGGACACACTTGCTCTGCCCAATGCTGCCCGGTTGCCTTGGGAGGGCCGAGCTATAGTGCCCTGGCGCACTGTAGCGTGCTCTAGAGCGCGACTTTGGCTGGCATGGGTATGTCGTTAGCGCCCTGGCCGTGTCCTCCAGTGTCCAACAGCCCTAGGGGTAGTAAACAAGGTGGGTATGGCTTTGGATGCCCTGATAATCCACTCGGAGAGGAGAGAGATTGAGGGAGAGAGGGAAAGTGAGCTGTCTAGAGGGGTAAAGTTAGGTTTTCACCCCTCAATCATTGAGCTCTAGGGGTTGAAATTGCTACTAGAGGTAGAAGAAGGTTATTATGGTCTGGGGTAAAAAGTTGTAGCAAAGGTGAATAGTAAAAGGGGGCAAAACAGTGGTTTTGGTAAAATGGCAGAAGGTGTTTGATGTAAGTTTGGGCTAGTAAATGAAATCCAAATGTCATGAGACTTAACATGTTGAAATGGCACATGAAAATAGGGTATTCCACCAAGTTTGAGCTCATTTAGAGAAAGGGGCCCATGTAACTTTGGTAAACCCTAGAAATCAACAGAAATGGCTTTTCCAAGATTTAGTCATGCAAATCATCCCCCTTGATGCACCACTTGGTGTAGTGTCATAATTTGGGGTTTTGAGCCTGTCCACAAAATTTGAGGTCACAAGTAAAAAGTTAGTAATGCAGAGTCGTTCAAATTTGGATCTAGTCAGAAAGGGTTTTTGGGCACTTTGGTCAAGTTATCCCTCTCCAAAACTTGTGCCATTTTTTCTATATGCATAATTAGACAATTTTAGCATGTGCACCAAGTTTGAGAGCATTTGGACAGGTTTGGCAATGTAAAGTTGCTCAAACTTCAAAATGGACAGAAATGATTTTGAGGGGGTTTGATGATGTTTTATTGATCTTCAAGGCATGAGGCTTTGCAAGATCATCAAATATGTCATAACTGACATGCTATGATTTTCTGGGAATTAATCAAGAAAATTTCCTTTGTAAATATTTCAAAAGCTTGAAATATCCAGAAAGGGTTTTTCAAGGATTTGACCAATATTTTGAACATGACCATGTGTTGAAACTCTTATATATGGACAATATATGTCCTATGAGCTTCCCTGAATTTTATCAAATATTTTTGAAACAGTTAAATAATTTTAACTTATTAAAGACCATTTCCGGCCTAAAGAAAAAGCCTTTAAATAAAGTAGGAGAATAACTTTTAAAATTATGTTTTTGTGGTTTAAGGGAGTTCTATACCTAATAGGAGTCAAATATACTTTTTGAAAGATTTTCCACACCCCAAATCAAGTACTTGTAGTACAGATCTCAATTCAGGGGTTTTTGGAAAACTAATTTTAGAAAATACTTTTTGGCCAAAATATGTTTTTGTAAGAAAATACTATTATGTCCTATACACATGGCATGATCATGGGGAAGAGGTTTTGGATCAAGGAGAAGGAGTATAAGAGTAGGAGGATTTATTTTATTTTTAGAGCACTTGCAAACAGCAAATAGAAAACCAATCAAGCATAGTCCAACCACTCAAAAGTATTTTTGTCAAACCTTATTTTAGCATGATTGTTAGCTTAAGTGTTGTGGCATGAAAATTAGGATGTGACAGTGTGCCATGGAGTCCCGCTACATCGTTGTTCCGCTGCCGTGTAGATATCGTGCTCGAGGCCCCTCTATGTTCACTAAATAATGTACATATTATTCAGCCGGACCGAGTGTGCCGCTGTGCCTCGCTACTTGATGTAATATTGCACTATGCTTCTGCTAGTTTCAATAAAGCTGTGATTTTCTGTATCAGATGTTGTGTATTGCCAGAAGACATGATCTTCGAGTTGGCAATGCAAGGTAAAACCGGTTGCTCTGAGCCCGGGTGCCACACCTACCCCGACGGAGGCGTTGGGCACACCTTCCTGTGCGGGAGGGTGGCGGGACCCGGCGGCAGGGGCGGAGCCTTGGGCGCCCTCGCCAGCCGGCAGCTTGCTCGCCTCAGGACGACTCTCGGAGAGGAGCTGGTTCTTATTTGCGGCTACTATTTCTTCTTCATGGGTGTGGCTTCAGGGGGACCAACGACACCCTCGCCGTCAGAGTTGTCTGTCACGGCGACGCGGTAAGTGTGCTCGAGAGAGCAGAATGCGTCCTTCTCGTTACACGCGATGGTGACGATCCACTGCAGCCATGCATCTTGAGGACATTGTAGCCGTGGTGGGTTGCTGCCATGAACTTGGCGACCGCGAGATACCCCATGATGGCGTTGTACAGGAGGCCAATGTGAGCCACGTGAAAGTCAATCAGCTCGGTGTGGTAGTTGTCGCAGGTGCCGAAAGTGATCGGGATGCGTACCTGCCCCAAGGGAGTGGTCGATCCATCCGTTACTCCGGAGAAGGGCCTGATGGGCATCAACTGGTCATAAGGCACCTGGAGCATCTCGAAGGTCTTGATGGAGATCAGGTTGAGGCTGGCTCCACCACCAATGAGAGTGTTGGTGACCGAGCCATTGCTAATGGTGACGGGGCACAATATGGGGAGCATGCGAGCGGTGGCCAAGCACGTGAGGCGGTCCTTGGAGTCAAAGGTGATGGTGTACTGCGACCACTTGAGGGGCCTCACCGCTTCAATCCTTGGGAGGGTATCATTCACCTCACGAGAGAACTTCTTGAAGAGGCGGCTGGATGCGAGAGCATGAGCCTTGCCGAGGATGCAGGCTATTGCACGAGGCTTTTGGTAGCCCCCAGCCCCCTCGTCTCGTTGGTTGTCGTTGTTCCTCCTGGGGGTGGCGGCAGCGGTGGAAGGGCTGCATTGTCTTGAGGATGGGCCTCACGAGGCTGGTTACGCGAGGCACTGTCGCGGGGCTGGTCACACCAGGCCTGACGCTGGTTGACTCCGTAGTTGTCCCATCTGCCACCGCCATGGGCGATGACCCAGGCGCTCGTTGCGAAGCGCCCCGAGCTCTCAATAGTCATTGGTGTTGTGGGTGCGCACGTTGTGGAAGGCGCATTACACACGACTTCTCCCTTTGGGATCATCGTGGTCGCGGCCGCGCTTCTGCTTGGGCTCGGCTGCCAGGACAGCCAGGCCCTTGTGTTTGACCTCCTTGCCATTGTGCTTGCAGTCATTGTGCGCCACGTCGTGGTCATTGTGAAGGAGGAGGCCGTCCTCTTCGGCCTTGGTGCACTTGTGTGCAAGGGTAAACAACTCTAGTGCCGTTCTCATGTCATTGTGGATGGCGAGCTTCTTGCACATGCAGACGTCCTTGGCTCCATTGGTGAACACGATGATGATGGCCTTGTCTGAAGCGCTGAATGTACTGCCAAAGGGTTTTGTCGGGAAGCTACTTCACTCGCCGTAGGTCATTCATGGTGAGGGTGCGGTCATAGGTGCCCTTGAAGTTGTTAATGAAAAGCACACATAGCTCGCCCTGCGAGGAGATAGACTCCTCGGGCAGGTTCATGAACCAAGAGCGCGTCGTCCTTGAGGGCCATGGGGAACCAGTTAGCCATGACTTTGTCGTCGCCATTCGCCACCTCGATGCTCAACGCATAGAGCTAGAGAAACTCCGTAGGTTTAGGGGTGCCATCGTAGTGCGGGGGCAGGTCCGGCTTGAACTTGTCAGGTCAAACCACCTGGCACAGCTTGAGAGTGAAGGCCCGTTGCCCCATGTCAGATGCGGGGGCCCCGCTCACCAGGGCGGGGCGGTTCTGGCACCCTGCCACTGCGACATCTCGGACAACTTGGTCTTGGCACTGCTAGCGCTGCTCGAGGAGCACGCGCACGTCTAGCGACACACGGCGGATGATCTGGCAGCTGGCCTCGTCCCAGGCCGGTGTGGGTGCTTCGCACGGTGGGTCACGGGGCCTTGCCTCATGCTGTGGCTTGATGATCTCGCCGCGTCTGGGAGGCGGCGGAGGTGCTCCATGCGCGACGTCACCCGCATGAGATGGCGGAGGGCGGAGCGAGTGGGAAGGTGCAGGGGCCTCTCCTACGGCATTGACGAGCTCGGTGATGCGGCTTAGCCAGGCATCATAGCCCTAGTCGGTCGGGCGGTACCGCAACAGTTCCCACGCCATGAGCAGGGCAACCTGTGCGCTCACCGGTCCGCGACGGGCATGGGAGGACGAAGCCGTGGCCGGGGTGATTGAAGGCGTGGAGGTGCGGCCGTCCTGCAGCACCGAGGGGTGCATCGAGGAGTCATACTACTCGTGCATGGCCGGGTCGGTGGCGGTGGCTGCAGCGCTAGCGGTGTGGTGGCGGCCATTGCATGCGAAGGGCGATGATTGGGCGACATGCACTACCTAGCGCTCAGTCGAACACGGCGAGCGTCGGCCATAGAGTTGGTGTAGCAGAACCTGGAGCGGAGTGGTGGAAGATAAGCACGCCCCTATCTGTCACACCAAATGTCAGAATCGGGGCTCCGCGGACCCAAGGAAGGTTCGAACTCTGGGGCGCATAGTTCTCACCTCGCCCTGCTAGCTACTCCCAACGTCACAACCAAAACTCCTACGTGGTCCGACTGAGGATGGAGGATGAAGAACACAACAGTTTACCCAGGTTCGGGCCACCTTGAGTTGTAAAACTCTACTCCTGCATTATGGTTAGATTGCCTCACGAGGGAGGATGAGTATGAGTACAAGAGTGGCCTTAGAAGGGCCCAAGAATGGATACAAAGAACGATCCTCTCTATGGTGGAGCACTACCTATATTTATACAGGCCCCAGTCCTCTCCCCCTGAAAATACCAGGTGGGAAAGGTTGCCACAACGACCAATTTTGAAGGGGAACAAGAAGTACATCTTATCCTGACGAAAGGTGGTCTTCGCTTGCAAAGCTTTTGTCGATGACGCGCAGGTGGGCTCGGTGATGACCTCCATCTTGACGAGCCCGCCGTCCTAGTCTTGTTGCACCAAAGAGGAAGCCTTTGGGGCTGCCTAGGGAACCCACAGGCTGTCCTTGCTCCCTTTGCACCAAAGAGGAATGCCTAAATGTCCGCACCCACTGGCCCACGTGCAGCGCGAGGTTGGCATGTTGACCTCAGTGTATCCGCCCATGTAGGGGGCCTCAGGAGGTGGCCTCGGGGGCCACTCTGCGAGATGGCCTCAGGAGTTCCTCGGAGTGGTGTGCCTCGCGAGGGTCTTTCTTGAGAAGCTTTGAAGATGGGCCGTACTAGGCCAGCGTGACGCGCTGCGCCTTGGACCGCAGGCATACGAGCCTGGGTACCGCCCAGTCCCAGAGCCCCGACACCTGGCCCGTGTTCTTGCTCATTTCCGTGCAATTTTTTATCTCCTTGCTCGGAGATCCATTTCCGAAACTCTTTTGAGGAATTGCTCCTTGGTATGTGACTCCTCCAACGGTCCAATTAGTTTTTGTTCTAGTGCTTTATGTTTTGCAAACTTTGCTTCTATGGATGCTCATGTATATGAGCTTGCATGTTGAATTTGTATGGTTCAAAGTAGTTTTGGTGCATGATATAACCTGTAGACACTTGTAGGAGTAGTTGCTATCAGTTTTGTTCACTTTTCTTTTGGGCACTAAATATTTCATAATTTGTTGAGATAAATGGGGGAAGAAAATACTTAGGATGTTGAGAGGTTCTTCGAGCCAGGGTTCCAAGGAAACTCCGAAGAAGAAGCCCAAGTACAACCTTCTCAGGCATCTGAGGTGCGGTTGTGCGAATATCCATGGAACATATTCTTGAGGGATGTGGGCATTCATGATGATTTCCACTATTTGGAAAACAATGCCGGCCTTAGACCGTTCCTTGAACATAAGTGTGATAAATACCTCCTTCTCATCAATACTTTAGTGCAAAATTTCTAGTTTCGTGCTACGTGGGAGACACCCACCGTATCATTTCACCTATATGATATCTGTCAAGAAATGACACTTCATAGATTTTGCCAAGTATGTAAACTTCCTAATAAGGGTAGTCTTCTAGAGCCATGTCGTAGAGATGTTAAAGATTTTATATCTCACATGACTGTGGGGGGGGGGGAGTCGAGAGGAGTTTCTGATGGTAGAGTTGCTAGTTTACATTTCCCTGTTTTGCGTTACTATTCATTATTTGCTGGGAGCTGTTTAACTGGTAGCGGGGAGAGTAGAACTCTTAGTTCACCTGATATTTCTATTTTATGCAATGCCCTTTATAGTGATAGATCTTTTAGTTTGGGAGCTATTGTTGCCCGACAGTTGCACACTAACCGTTCAAAGGGCATTATTTATGGTGGTATTTATGCTTCCCACCTCGCTAGATATTTTTAGATTCCTATTAGACACGAGGAGCTTTTACCTACCAAGTATCTTGATTATGGTAGCATGGTTTAGCATAATTTTATTAACTCTGCCGCGAGACAATTTCATTATAACTTGGTATTTACTCAGGGTACTTGTGAGATTATTATTTTGTGTGCTCCTGCTTTGTTCGACCTCTCTAGAGGCAGGTACACTATTATGCTTGGGGTCATTTATGCTTATTGGGGCTTGACACCGCCTCCGGCACCTGAACCAGCTCAAGAGTCTATCTATCAGTGGGAGCCTCAGGAGCCTAAATATTACCCTGGAGCTCACTATTTTGAGCCATGGCCATAGACCAAGTTAGGCCAAAAGCCTAAGCTTGGGGGAGTATGTATTTCTTACCAACATTACATTCATGTACCACACATTCATTCCATTTGTCGGTATTCATCCTCTTTCATTGTATATCTTTCGCTTTCTTTTGTGTGTTTGAAAGACTTCAAAAATCCAAAAATATTTCTCGCTTCTTTTTTGGTTTTTCTTTATTGTTTAGTTAGTTAGTAGTATTAGTAGTAAACCCAAACATATTTCTAGTTTCTTCTTTTGTTTCTTGGGAGTTCTCCTGTGTAATTAGTTTTTCTCATTTTTTTCCTTCGTTAGTTTGCTTTCTTAAGAAAAACAAAAAACTCCAAAAATATTTTAGTTTGTTTCTCTGAATTTCTTTTCTTTTCTTTGAGTCATTGTATGGAGAAGACTATGCCAGAATTATTGAGTGACTCTCATATGCTTTGTTATTGATCTAACAAAGATACAATATTACCTTGTCTTCTTCTTTTTGTATAAATGTTTGTAGATTCCATCTTAGTCCATGGCACACTTGCACTATTATTATTTTCACATGATTTAGTCGTACAAGTGAAAGGCAACGATGAGGATGATTTGATGAAGTGATTGTGGTGAACGAAAGCTGGTATGAACTCTTCTTATTTTTTGTTTTTGTAAATATGTATAACTCAGTCCATCTAGATTCAACATATTATGAGTAAACATGTTTGTGATGACAATTAGAGATTATAGTTGCTCATGCCATGCTTAAGTAGCTAGAAGTTGATAATGGTTTATCTTGAGTGTTAACATGCATTAAAATGGTTGTGATGTAGTATGTTAGTATTGTATCCTCCTCTGAATAACTCAAGTGGCTTGACTTGGCACATGTTCACACATGTAGTTGATTTAAAACCAATGCATCCTTCATGCTATTTATGTTCAGAGTGTTTATATCCTACTCATGCTCATGTTCAATGTTAGTTATTCGCAATGCATGATTATGACCGTTGTTGCTCTATAGTTGGTCGCTTCTCAATCTATTTTCTAGCCTTTGCTTGTACTAAGCGGAAATACCGCTCATGCATCCAAATCCTTAAACCCAAAGTTGTTCCACATGACTCCATCATATCTGCTTATATGCGTTATTACTCTGCCGTTCCAAGTATATTTGTATGTGTCATCTCTAATCATTCAAATAAGCATCTGTTTCCTGTGCCGTACTGATACATCTCCAACGTATCTATAATTTATGAAGTATTCATTCCACGTTTACAACAATTTTATATGGTTTTGGTTTGATTTGCATGGAACTAACCCAGACTGACGCAATTTTCAGCAAAACTACCGTGGTGTTGTTTTTTTGTGCAGAAATCAAAGTTCTCCAAATGCAGTGAAACTTTTTGATGATTGTTTGGCATAAAAGATGCACTAGAAGCTTCGTGGGAGGGCCATAAGAGCTACGAGGTGGGCACAACCCACCAGGGCGCGCTAGCTGCCAGCCCCCTCAGGCCCACTCATGGCTCATCTTTGCATGAACCGTACGCCAAAAATCCTATAAATAGAGAAACCATCAGAAATAAACCTAGATCATAAGTTCCGCCGTAGCACGCCTCTGTAGCCACGAAAAACCAATATAGACCGCGTTCCGGCACTCTATCTGAGGGGAAAATCATCACCGGTGGACATCTTTATCATCCTGTCGGCCACTTGATGTATATCTTGCTATGAATACCCACGGTGACAATTGGGTATCATATTGATTCACTTGATATGTGTTTTGGCACTCAGCTCACGGATTCCTGAGGTAACATTGGGGTAATCTATGCATAGGGGTTGATGCACACTCTCGTCTTTGTTTCTCCTGTAGAAACTTGGGGCACTCTTTGAGGTTCTTTATGTTGGATTGAGTATTATGGATCTAATTTTGTCTCAGTGTTATTTTAGTACGAACTCTTGATAGATCGATTGGAAAGAATAACTTGGTTTTATTTTAGTACGAACTCTTGATAGATCGGTCGGAAAGAATAACTTGTGTTATTTTAGTACGAACTCTTCGATAGATCGATTAGAAAGAATAGCTATAAACATTTTGTTCTTATGTTCTCTGCTAGATAGGAACTTTGGAGTGATTCTTCATTGCACGTTGAGGGATGGTTATGTGATCCAATTATATTAGCATTTTTGAGAGATTAAACTAGCGAAAGTATGGACCCTAGGCCTCATTTTCAAGCCTTGCAATAACTTTTGTGCTCACTTTTGTTACTTTCTACCTTGTTATTTTTTATTTTTACTATTACAAAAATCAATATCTACTATCCATATTACTCTTGTATCACCATCTCTTCACCGAACTAGTCCACCTATACAATTCAACATTGTATTTGGTGTGTTGAGGACACAAGAGACTCTTTGTTATGTGGTTGCAGGGTTGTATGAGAGAGACCATCTTCATCCTACACCTCCCATGGATTGATAAACCTTAGGTCATCCGCTTGAGGGAAAATTGCTACTGTCCTACAAAACTCTACGCTTGGAGGCCCAACACGAGTCTACAAGAATAAAGTTGCGTAGTAGACACTAAACTCTTTTCTGGCGCCGTTGCCGGGGTGGTGAGTGCTTGAAGGTATATCTTTAGATCTTGCAATTGAATCTTTTTGTTTCTTGTTTTCTCACTAGTTTGGTTTTGTAAAAAAAACCACAAAATAATTGAATTGTGGTTGCCTCATATTATTCATCTTTATCATGTCTTTCTTGCAAATGTTGGAAAGGAAAATTGTGCTCAATTGATAGAAGAAGAATTCAATAAAATGTTTGGCATAAAATATTTGAACGATGAGCATGATTTCAATGTTGTTAGTATCAATTCTATGACTATCCGTGATACTAATGATATGCAAAACTATAAGCTTGGGTATGCTATGTTTGATGAAGATGTTATTTTTAGTGCCCCAAGATTTGATGTGCATTTTTTTTATAATGGTAGCATGCCTCCTATTTATGATGATGACATGTATGATATAGAGAATAATGTTAACCATGAAAATTGTCATCAAGATTTTAATGCTCCAATTGATCATGCCAATCAAGTGTCTCATGATAGTTATTTTGTTGAGTTTGCTCCCACTACTATTCATGAGAATAAATTTGCTTATGTGGAGAGTAGCAAAGTTTCTATGCTTATGCATCATGAAAAGAGTGCTCAATGTGATAGCTATATTGTTGAATTCATTCATGATTCTACTGAAAATTATTATGAGAGAGGGACATATGCATTTACATATTTCAATAATATCAATTTTACTCTCTATGTGCTGAAAATCTTGAAGTTTTGCTTGTGTTGCCTTCCTATGCTAGTTGATTCATGTTCCCATAAATTGTTTGCTCACAAAATCCATATGCACAGGAAGTATGTTAAGCTTAAATGTGCTTGTCATGTGATTCATGATGCTCCATTATGTTTTAATTCTTTACTTCTATTTGAGCATCATTAAAATCATCATGCCTAGCTAAATAGGCATTAAAGAAAAGTGTTTATTGGGAGACAACCCAACATTTACCCCTACTATTTTTGTGTGTCCACATGATTAAGCTACTGTAGTAATCATGTTTTATAGCTTTTGTTTCATTAAAGTGCCAACTAAAAGCCTTTGGGATAGTGTGGATGATAGTTGATCTGATTTTGTGAAAAATAGAAAGTTATGCGTCCAGTGCAGAAAATTCTATAAATTACTGGAACATGCTAATTTTCTTAAATTTTTACACTTGATTGATATACAATTTGTTTATGTTATCCTAAATATCTAGAATTTTTACAGTTGTAGAAGTATGGTCATTGTCCAAATCATTACAGACTGTTCTGTTTTTGACATATTCTGTTTTCAATGCATAGTTTGCTGGCTTTAGTGTTTCCATAACTTATGCTAAGTGATATAAATTGTGGAAATGATAGAGTACAGTAGGCATTATGTGGAGACAATTATTAACCTTCTCTTTTATAGTACCCAAGTTAATGATTTGATCTTTATCATACTAACCCATCTCACGGAGTTCCCTTAAGCTTTGTGAGATTGAAGTTTTCAAGTTTCAGGTGAGATATCGATATGAGGAGAATAAGGAGTGGCCATACCCTAATCTTGGAGATGCCCAGGGAGCCCCAAGGAAATATTCAAGGAAGACCCAAGCAACTAAGCTTGGGGATGCCTGATCACCCACAAGTATAGGGGATCGAAACAGTTTTCGAGGGTAGAGTATTCAACCCAACTTTATTGATTCGACACAAGGGGAGCCAAAGAATATTCACCACTATTAGCAGTTGAGTTGTCAATTCAACCACGCCTGAAAGACTTAATATCTACAACAAAGTGTTTAGTAGCAAAGTAATATGGAAGTAACGGTAGCAGTGGCAAAAGTAACAGTGCCAGCTTTGTAGTGATTGTAACAGTAATAGCAACGAAAGTAACTTAGCAAGGATCAATATGAGATGGACTCGTAGGCAATGGATCGGTGATGATACGTGTCGGATGATATTCATCATGTAGAAGCTATAACCTAGGGAAATGACGAACTAGCTCCACTTCATCAATATAATGTAGGCATGGAAAAGAACTTGCATGACTTCTTTTGTCCTATCCTCCCGTGGCAGCATGGTCCTAATGGAAACTAAGGGATATTAAGTCCTCCTTTTAATAGAGAACTGGAACAAAGCATTAACACATAGTGAATAAATGAACCCCTCAAACTATGGAAATCACCGAAAAGAATCCAAATTATTGTCACCTTGGGGTAAGTGGATCATAACACATAGTAGGTGTCTACAACTTGCAAGATCGGACCAAGAACACATACATATTCATGAAAGCACAATAGGTTCAGATCTGAAATCATGGTACTCGGGCCCTAGTGACAAGCATTAAGCATAGCAAAGTCATAGCAACATCAATCTCAGAACATAGTGGATACTAGGCATCTAACCCTAACAAAACTAACTCGATTACATGATAAATCTCATCCAACCCATCACTGTCTAGCAAGCTTACAATGGAATTACTCACGCATGACGGTGAGTGATGTCTTGCTAGAACTACATCGGTATTTTCCCAAAGAGGAAAGGATGATGCGATATAGCAGCGGTAGGTATTTCCCTCAGTGATGAAACCAAGTTATCGAACCAGTAGGAGAACCAAGCAACACAACATAAACGACACCTGGACACAAATAACAAATACTCACAACCCGACGTGTAAAAAGGGTTGTCAATCCGTTTCGGGTAACAGACGTGATAGAGTTGTAAATATTGATAGATCGAACGCCAAGTAAGATAAATTGCAGCAAGGTATTTTTGGATTTTTGGTTTAATATATCTAAAAATAAAAGCAAAAGAAAATAGATCGCAAAGGCAAATAATATGAGAAAGAGACTCGGGGGTCGTAGATTTCACTAGTGGCTTCTCTCGAGAAAAATAGCGAATGGTGGGTGAACAATTACTGTAGGGCAATTGATAGAACTTCAAATAATCATGAAGATATCCAGGAAATGATCATTATATAGGCATCACGTCGAAGATTAGTAGACCGACTCATGCCTGCATCTACTACTATTACTCCACACATCGACCGCTATCCAGCCTGCATCTAGTGTATTAAGTTCATGGAAAAATGGAGTAATGCAATAACAACGATGACATGATGTAGACAAGATCTATTTATGTAGAAATAGACCCCATCGTTTTATCCTTAGTAGCAACGATACATACGTGTCGGTTCCCGTTCTGTCATTGGGATCAAGCACCGTAAGATCGAGCCCACTACAAAGCACCTCTTCCCAATGCAAGATAAATAGATCAAGTTGGCCAAACAAAACCCAAATATTGGAGAAGAAATATTAGGCTATAAGTAATCATGCATATAAGAGATCAAATAAGACACAAACAACTTTCATGGATATAAAAAGATAGATCTGATGATAAACTCAAAGTTCATCGGATCCCAACAAACACACCGCAAAAAGAGTTACATCATATGGATCTCCAAGAGACCGATGTATTGATAACCAAACGAGAGAGAGAGGAAGCAATATAGCTACTAACTACTGACCCATAAGTCTACAAGGAACTACTCACGCATCATCGAAGAGGCACCAATAGAAGTGCTGAAGCCCTCCGTGATAGTGTCTAGATTGGATCTGGTGGTTCTGGACTCTGCGGCGGCTGGAATTGATTTTCGTCGACTCCCCTAAGGTTTCTGGAACATTGGGGTATTTATAGAGAAAAGAGGCAGTCCGGGGGGCAGCCGGGCCTCCTGGTGTGCCTCGTGGGTTATGCTCCCCCAGGCGCTTCTCCGGCCCACTAGATGTCTTCTGGTAAAAAAAATCCACAAAAAGTTTCGCTGCGGTTGGACTCCATTTGGTATTGATTTCCTGTGATGTAAAAAATATGCAGAAAACAGCAACTGGAACTTGGCACTATGTCAATAGGTTAGTACCAAAAATGATATAAAATGACTATAAAATGATTGTAAAACATCATAGAATGATAATATAACAGCATGGAACAATAAAAAATTATAGATACATTGGAAACGTATCAGTGAGCATCATGAAATTGGTGATGGAGGAAGGTTGATGATGACGATGACGATGGATTCCACTCTCCGGAGCCCCAAACGGACTCCCGATGAAGAACAAGAGTCGGCGGCGGCTCCGTATCGTAAAACTCGATGAATCCTTCTCCTTTATTTTTTTCTCCCTGAACATGAATATATAGAGTTGGAGTTAGGGTCGGAGGAGCTCCAGGGGGCCCACTAGCCTGGGAGGTGCACTAGGGGGCGTGTCAGATTTTGGTTTCCGCAAACCCTTGAGAGGTTCGAACTCTGGGGTGCGCATGAAGAACACTCTCTCCCCAGCGCGCTCACCCTACGATTCCATGGCCTAGCTCGACGAACTCAAAGAACAAGGGACACAGAGGATTATACTGGTTCAGGCCACCCTATGGCGTAATACCCTACTCCAGTGTGTGTGGTGGACTGCCTTGTATGGTTGCGGATGAACCAGTACTAGGGGCGAACAACCTCCGGAGGAGAGGTGTTCTTGGGAACGGATGAGCTTGTGGTGTCTATCAGGCGGAATGGACCCGATCCAAAACCAGATGCCCATCTATGGTGGTGGCTAGGTTCTATTTATAGTGGCCTTGGTATTCTTCCCAAATATCGGCGGGAAGGGATCCCACAACGGCCAAATTTGAAGGGGAAGCTAGTATAAGTTATCCTGACAAAAGTAGTCTTCGCCTGCCAAAGGCTCTGGTGGTGACACCGCACCGGACTCCATGATGACCTCCGTTCTGCAGCCCTGACGGTCCTTGGTCTTGTTGCACCGATATGGAAAACTTTGCCTGATCCCTCGGGACTCCGCCCCTGCGCTTGCCCTCTTAGCACCAAGGAAGAAACTGGTACAATGCGCTCGCTAGCGCCCGCCTGGCCTGGGTCGTCATGGCTCACGTCACGTGAACCTCGCGAGGTGCACCTTGCATAGATATCTCCGCTCCTCGGGAGTTAGCCTAGAGAGACTACCCCCAGGGAGGTCTTGCTGTCGCCCGCCTCACGAGGCTTGGCCCCTTGCGAGGGTCTTGAGTTGTACTCCCTCTGTTCACTACAAAAAAATATACTTCCGTGATGATATGTGTTTGTCACAGTAGGTCACGTTTTCTGTCATTCATGTACATCCATGATGATTTTATGAGAGAATCAAGATAGTCATACCTGTGTTGTCGTAGAAGTGTTCCATGACATTGCCAAAATTATCATCACGGAAGTGTCCACCTACATGACGATAAATCGCGCGTAACAGAAGTGCTTTCGTCAAGGGTGACCGACACGTGGCATCCACCGTAACGGAACACCGTTAAGCTATCGGGTCCGGTTTTGGATCTGATAACCCGTTAACAGCCCCGACCAGTGGGGATTTTCCACATGAAAAATTCTGATTGGCTGACGGAAACAGGTGCCAGCTACCCGTTGGCACAGGTGTCACTCATGCAATGGGCGAGATGCGCCTATGATATGTTGACACATGGACCGGCCCAAAAGTGGCCCATAAACTTTAAATTGGCCGGCCCAACTAAAGGCCCGCAAGATTTTGCAGACCATAATGGGCCTGCCCAACTAAAGGCCCACAAGATTTTGTGAACCATAATGGGCCGGCCCAGCTAAAGGCCCACAAGATTTTGCGGGTCATAATGGGCCGACCCAGGTGAAGGCCCACAAGATTTTTGCGGGTCATAATGGGCCGTCCCAGGTGAAGGCCCACAAAATTTTTGTGTACCATAATTGGCCGGCCCAGCTAAAGGCCCACGAGATTTCGCAAACATTAATGGGCCGGCTCAGTTGTAAGCCCACAAGATTTTGAGGACCCTAGTAGGCCGGCCCATTAACTGGCTGCCATATTTTGGGCCATATGCCGGCCCATATTTGATCCGGTCCATTAATGGCCTTTCACGTTCCAGGCCGAATAATGGCCCATATGAGATCTGGCCTGTTAAAAGCCTACCACGTTCTCGACCAAATTACGGCCCAGATCAGGTTCGGCCCTTTAAGAGGCTTTGGGCTAAATTATGGCCCATATCAGATTCGGCTCGTCAACTGGATGCTATTCTTTTGGGCCCACTTGCTAAAGGCCCATTTATTAATTCGTCCTGATATTAGTTTCGGCCTGTTAAGGGCCCGTTTAACATTTCAGCCCTATATTAGTATCGGCCTGTTAAAAGCCCGTCATATAGTTGGGCCTTACTACGGCCTGGTTTGCATCCGGCCTGCTCGCATCCGATAATCTGATTGGGCCAAACAAGGACTGAGACAATTTCGTCCTGTTATAAGCCCGTGATTTGATTGGCGCATTCATGGGCCGGGGTCTATTTCGGCCTGCTGCTGGCCCATGAGCTGTTCGGCACGATTCAGGCCCAACCTACTTTTCAGCCTCCTAAAGGCCCATTGAGTTTTCTTGGGAAATTAGGGCCGGCGGTTTACTTAGCCTATTAAAGGCCCGAATCTACTAGTGGGCCAGTTTACGTTTAAGCTTGTTAACGGACCCAGATGACGGGGCCCATGATGCGGATCATACATGGTGATTTGCATGGCGACCTGATTATGTACCATAATTTTACGGTTTGGCCAGTTTACTGCGAAGACATGATATATATACAGTAAAATAACTGCAGCATCATGAATAAAAAAAACCTAGACTATGCAATAAAGAAATTACGGCATATTACATCCTCAGGCATCAAAGTTTGCCACTATGATAATAAAGCACAAGTAGACAGCAGATTACATACACTTGGTATCAAAGATCGCCACCAGTGCAACTAAACATGCTGACAAAATAATATACAAAACCTACAGCACTTCAATAGAGCTCAAGAAAGGTTAGCCTTGCCCAGGAGCTGCAGCGCAAGCAGCTGAGCAAGCTGATGAGACTGCACTTATTTGACACTTATATCCTCCTCACTCTGAAAGATAAACAAGCAGACAGATGACAGGTTTGGCACATATAAGTATCAGTGCTGACAATTCATCACATTTCTTAGTGACGAATAAAGTGACACAATTTAAAATAGCATTAACACAATATGGTATTGTTCAGGTCAAGACATGGCAGGAAATGACATTGTGAAGGAGTTGGCAGCTTCACGACACCACTAGATTATAGATCAAGAACTCATAAGAATCAATGGTTAGTGTGCTGTCAATTTATCCCATTTCAGATTGGCAAAATAAGATCACTTGCTCTGTATAGTTTAATTTACATGTTATGAATAAGGAACTTGGTTGTACAAATGAAAACTTAAATTGAGACGGACAAACTTTTGTTTATGAACTGGAGTACATAATAAACTTTAAACATGCAATTTGATGAAAACACAAAAAAAACAGCTGTTGCAGTCATGCCTAACCAAATATATACAACAAAGTTTGAAGACTTGAGAAGGACAAAATTACATTATTGGTGAAGGCAGGCTCTATAAAGCCCTTGTCCATTCTGACGGGGGGGGGGCAATTCAAGAAGTTTACCACAGAATCTTGTTCATAAGCATTGCCTTTATTCTACATTTTGTTAAGAGTAAATATAGATGTGACAATATAAGAAAAAATGGAGAATATTTAAGATAAGATGAATAGTGATGCTACATAACCAAGTAGCAATAAATGTAAGTACATCGATACAGGTAAAAGGTACAGCCAAGAGCAATGCAGAGCTAAACTTCTTCAGTACCATAGGTGTTATCCAACCTTATGGTAAGAGTAAATATATATCTTATGTGTCGAAAATGGAGGGCAAAGGAAAATAAGCTGCAGAGTGATGGTACATGAACAACTACATGTCAATATAAGTACGCTGATAAAGGACATCAGGTACTTACAAGAACAATGCAGAGCTAAAAAAATTTATTGACATTGGATATATTCTACACTAATGTAACCATTCATACAGATCAGATAATTTCGAGCGAACAATTGATAAGCAAGCTATCATGCATACTGCTGTCACATAATGAACCAGGTATGTATGCAAGTACAGTGATACAGGACAATAGTTACTAACAAGAGCAAAGCAGCGGGCAACATATTTGCGATATCCTGTCGTTCTTTTCAAACCGGAATTCTTTTTCGAGCATATTTCCTGCAAAAAAGATCCGTAGGCACACGCGGAAAAGTAGCAGTTCAAATTGTCATGCGATATCATAGACAGTACCTCATCCTCGGAATGAGATCAGTGCATAACAATGTTTTTCCATTCAATGTCTTCTAAATTTAGCATAGGAGACTTCACCGGAAATTCGTTTATAGACTTGCCATCAAAGTGTGATTTCCTCAGGTAAAACCAATACTACTGCAATGCTTCCTTGAAACGCGCAAGCAAGCTTTGCTCGTCATGACTATCCAGATTGACCCTCGCCTACTTACAACAATGTAATGTAAATCATTGATGTGTTCAATCATCAGAAAATATGAAAATTATCACCATGAATAATAGCACTTACACGTAAGTGGGACAGGAAGATGTGAAAATGGTGTTTGTCTTCACTATAATCTTCCAATGATGGGAATATATGCACGTGGTCCCTAACAACATTGAAAGCATTATCTTTTAAACTGGGAATAACTGGAATGGGGTTCCAATCTGCAGGAATTGGCCGTCTCTGCAGTTGGGATAGGTCTTCGGCCAGTGGACTTGCTGTACTTTTTGCTGGAGTGGGATTTTTTTGTGGTACGACTGGTGCTATGGCAACAGAAATCTGCATACCTTTTGCTGGAGCAGGTCCTGTGTGGTGGGGCTAGTGGTGTGGCCAGTGAAGTATGGGTACAGTCTGCTGGAGTCGGTCCTACGCTTTGTGTCACTGGTTGTATAGCCAATATAAGTGGGGTGCTGTCTGATTTCTCCGGCACAACCACGTTTTTCAAGGACTTTGCTAGTGCTCCTTCAGGTTCGGCAATCAACCTCTTGCTTTTTGATGTATGATGCACAAGACCAACATTTGAGTGGAAAAACATGGTATGTTGACAGATGAAATATGTATTGCTAAGGGATTGGCATGGCATCTCGACATATATGATGAGTAAACTAAGCAGATGGCGGTGCAATAAAGTAGAAGAAATGCAAAACAACATTTGCAAGATACACGCAATCAATAAAACCTTGCCAAATTAGAGCAGACACGTTGATGGGTGAACATGACATGCCATCTGCCTTTGAATCATCGAGGTTAGAATAGTCATTACGATCATATTCTGAACAAGAATCTACATGTGGGGAGCGTATGAGTTTCATTGCATCCAGAACGACACTCAATGCCTTGGTGCCAATTTTGTAAGTTATTGCAGTGTTCCACAATATTCTTCTGATGCGTGGATTCTGATATTCACTGTAATTACATATAATATCTGAGAACCATGAAAACATAAATAGTTGTGAGATTATCTTTGTAATGTAGAGGATATTTTAATATAGGGGCGCCCCTGTAAACACTTGTGTGCTATCACTGGATTCTGATGAGAGAGCTCATGTCTGCTGTAATATGGTGCGTGCATTTATATAATCTGGCACAAGTACACAAAAAAATAGGCTCCAGAAGTAAGGATAGTTGGCAGATGATAGGTTCAAAATATAATGTATAGAGAGTTTATTGCCAAACCATGATAACAAGAGCACACAACAACTAGGCAGATCACAGTGTACATAAAAGTTGTACACCATAACCACGATATATAAATCGGTAAAGTGGAACTGGCTTGAAAATACGGTGTTGTATTGCCGCTAGTAATTGAAAGCCTATCGATCAAGTACATGCCAACTCTATCAGCTGTTGATTGCAGATGTCCTTGCTCCCCTTCCTGACAAGGAACATACTGTACGTACTAAAAACAGAATAACAAAAGAGGAACATGTTAAAGAACAAAAGAGGAAGCATATTCTTGAGGTTCCGCTTAATTGCATACAATGTCTACACAGATCATAGTGTAGATATAATGGGAAAACCGTAAGCATCAGAGTAAAATCAGCAAAGTGGAACTTGCTGGAATATATGTGCTAGTAATGCCGGTACGGCTAGAAAGGCTTCGGACACCAGCTCTCCTCAACTGAAGGTGCGGTACTGTTAATATTAGTGTAACTCTCAAAGGCGACACATCTCCCTGCATTTCCTTGCTATTCTTATAGGATTAAAGTGGGCAGGCCACTACAAATCCTATTCCCATGTTTACAAAATCCTACGAATCAAAGAGGCCCGAAGATTTCAAAGTGTCCATACCAACTTACCGTATAGACCTCTACACAGCAAATGTCCCTGCTCATCTTCACTACAAGGAACATACCGTACCACTATCATACTCCCTCCATTCCAAAATATAAGTCTTGGTAGAGATTTCCACTATGGATCACATACAGATGTATCCAGATACATTTTAGACTGTAGATTCACTCATTTTGCTCCATATGTAGTCCATGGTGGAATCTATACAAAGACTTGTATTTAGGAACGGAGAGAGTACTTATTAAAGAAAAATGGAAGAGGAACATGCTAAAGAAGAGCAAGCAGATTTTGGATAACAAAATGTTCGTTGCGCAGTGCCCACACATGATGAACCAGAGCGCATTAAGAAAGCAACTCCCTGCTGTCTCTCAATATGTGGTGCACGTGCTTTTTCGAAAGTAAAGTAGGAACATTAGCTGACCAATTAAATGTTATCTATTTTAGTAATATCAACATATCAGATTCGTACTTGAGCAACAAGTTTGGAATTATGAGTGGCACGTTGTTTAGCTTGATGGATTCAGGAGCAGTGCTAAGCAGGTACGATGATGGTACTGAATATAAAGGCATGTCCGCATGCAAGTCACGTGTGTCATTTGGGTCAGTCGACCATTTCAGGCAGTTGGATGAAGATCCTATGTCTCCTAACCCTTCTTCTTCTTCGTCTCTGATTCTTCCCATACAGAACACCGCACGGGCCGCGAGCTGGACCACCGTCCCCCACCTCCTGTGTTCCTCTGCCACCCTCACCCCCACCCCCCGCCCCACCCGCGTCGAGTTTTCTTCGTTCGGCGAGGCCCCACCACCGCCCCCCACAACCAAAATCCCCACCCGAGCCCCTTCGTTCGCATCGGCAAACTCCGGCGAGCTCTGAAAAATCGACTGACCCAATTTTGAAATTTAGTCTACTGTGATTTAACTAGTGTGTAATATAAAATGGGAAAACCATAAGCATTGGGAGTATAGTGTTGAGCGTGCCATGGCGGATCTGAAGGTGCAAACCGGATAAAGGAAACTTCGCAACCAATGTTTGCTCTCAACTAGCAAGTAAGTGATGGGCAAGAAATCAGAGTAAAGCAGTGGCGATTTATTTTGTTGCTGTGATAAATAAGTTGAGCAGATACGAAAGAGTACCGCCTCTGGTGCGGCGCCGTGTATGCATCTGCTGAGAATTTGACGGTGTTGCGGTAGCGATGGCTGTCGGGGGCGTCGAAGCAGATCTAGGATGGTAGACGGTGGCGGTGGGGCGCAGTGGACGAGATGGTCGTAGGAGCAGCGCTGGCAAGGTGGACGACAGCGGGGATGAACCGAGAGGACAGGATGCAAGGATCCCGGTCCGAAGCCGCGGATGAGAGTGGTCGATCTCTTGTAATGGACGGCGGTGTCGGGGTATCAGCTCCGGCATGGTGGAGGACGACGGCGGTGGATGGGGTGGCTGACGGAGGAGGCTGGGGTGGAGAGGGTGTTTTGGCGCCCACGGAGTACGAATGGGGAAATGGAGGAGGAGAGGAAGGGGGGAACCATGTCTGCAGGGCGCGCTTGTCTCAAATGCGAGAAAATTTACAAACTAAGCCCCCGTTTCAAATTTGCTACATCACAACAATATTAATTGGTTGGGGATAGGATGGTAATCTTGCATAAACCGAATATTTGCCGATGAGAGTTTGTTTTTGGTGCCCACCGTGTATGAATCGGGGAGGGAGTCGATTTCGGACGAGGACACACTATGTTTTGGCACCCACCGTGTATGAATCCGGGTGAGAGGCGGTTATGTCACGTTTGAGTGTAATTACAAACCTACCCCTATCGAAACCTATAGAAATCGAGCAGATAGGCTTTGCGTGGCAGGGATAGGCACTAGTAATTTCCATCTCACATATTTTGGTTTCGGGCGGTTACTGCGACTTTCCCCGCATCGTTCAAATTTTGCAGAGTGCACGTTTACCGTGCCAAATCAATTCGAAGCCCATTTGTATTCTATTTTTTTCCGGGCGGGATCCATTTTCGATTGGAATAAAATTCTATATACATCATTTTTTATATATACTTTCAAAAGCACAACAAAGAATTCTGCTCCTTTATATGTATAATATGACTTATAAATACAATGATCTCAAAATCATAAGGTTGAAATCAAAAAATAAACCAAATTATGTTCTATTAAAATGTATGGATCAGTAATATCTACATATTAAATAACATAGACGCGTGTGAATTCATATGAGTATGCATGTTTGATAGATGAATTTTGGTTCGAGTATGGATTACACGTATCATCATCTCGAATTCAAATATTTAAATCCCTTTTATGTTCATTCCTTTCATGCCCATCTCTCTCGCATGCATGCTCCTTCATGTAGCTATCACTCTCTTTTCTCCAGCTCACCCGCACACTCACTTCATGTTTCTCCTATCCTCGCAAACATGGTCTCTCGACATCTCCCTTGAGAAGTGTCACACTCTCCCTATCATTATACATTACACGGTTTTCATTATCTCTCACGTCTCTACCGTTCTCTCGTATCACTAGGTACCTAAGCTTTCTTTTTCACCGCCACACACACAGTCTCCACTCGTCTTTCACTTGTCTTTCTCACTATGGGATTCTCTCACACACCCTATATGTCTCTAGATATGAATCATACCACTAAAATTACTCTCTCTCTCTCTCTCCTGTAGACACAACATTTGTTGCGGTCTCCTTTTCGTCTCCATCCCAAACTGACATTATTCATTTGTTTACCGATCAGACAAACTCCCCCCTCTCTCTCTCTCACACACACACAACTCCTGCTTCCACTCCCCTTCCCGACTACCGTCTCTCTCTCACACACACAAAACTCTCGCTTTCGCACCCCCGACTAGTATTTCTCTCACAAACATTTATCGACTAGCCTCTAGATAGGTTTATACACCTGCACACTCGTGCTTCCACTATCGCATATATGTCTCTCTCTCGCTCCTTGTATCTATGTAGATGTTTCTTCCCTTCTTGAGACACGCCCTCTCGATCGTGCACACATACACTATCGCCTCATTTTAAGCTGATACCTCTCGCACACACACTCTTTGCATCTTTGCCACACATGCACTCCGTCCTCCTCCTCTCACCCTCTCTCTCACACACACATGGGCTTTTTGCAACAAATAGCAAGATGCCCATGCGTTGCACAGAACATCAAGATGCATTTGTATGAGTGGTTTATCTTGTGGGAGAAAGGGATGAACAAGGGAAGGCCTTAATTGCAAGTGTGGAGAGGGGTGTGGGTGTCTTTTTGCAAAATTGCCATAGTTTCCTTCTTATCCGTCAGATATAGATCGGACGGCCTATATTACAGGATGACAGGCACACGATCATCACCGACTATGCTTTTTATAAGAGTAGGGATAAAAAACAGAGTTGGTGATGATGGTGGGCCCGCCATCCTGCAATATAGGCCGTCCGATTTCTATCTGACGGATAGGAACGAAACTATGGCAATTTACTCGCACTCTTATCCACATTTGCAGATAAGGTCTTCCCTCGTTCATCCTTTTCTCCCACAAGATCTTAATTTTCCGTGCAACGCACGGGCATCTTGCTAGTAAGAGTAGAAATTAGACATATACCACTTCTCAAATCTTGAAACCAACAACATTCCTCCCTTATCTCATCAAAAACGCCAAAGGAATATATTTTGAGTGAAACATAACAATTTTTTAGTGATATACATATTTCAAAACTAGACTTTTTTTTCTATCAAATCGGTGAATATGTATTAATCTACTCAGATCGTGTGGCAACACATTGGCACATTGCTAGTCTCTACTACTATAGTACGTAAAATTTTGAATTCAGGTTATCTATCCACCAAGACTGGGGAGCAATTAGTGGCCATTTGATTTGTTCCACACAGCACCCAACTCAAGTGATCTAACGACTCACGTTTCTTGGATTCGCTCTGTAAGGCCACCCGCCAAAGTGACTCCAGGAACTTTCTTGAACCCTCACGATGCGAAATGCCCACACACGTGCTGGTGCAAAAGCTTGCTATTTACCATCTTTTGTGGCTCTAAACTTTAATGCTTAACAACTGGAGGCCTGTAATATCTGGCAAACAACAACGACTCACTAAACAACTAATGTTTCACAAATCAAAGTACTCAACGTTTGTATGATTATCCCCCCACCTCCGGGAACTTCTAATGCAGCAATTTGATAACCCTTTCTCAAAATGCAACAAATTGAACAATAAAGTTTGTTACATGTTCAATACAATCTTAACAACCATGGGCAGAATAAGCCACCTTTTTCAGAAAAAATGAGTGAGTAAGAAATACGTTCATAGCGCGTGCCTTCTACTAGTAGTTATTAGTATAATTTTTTGGACACTAGACAAACGGTGGAGTACATATACGAAGAGAAGAGGCGCACACACGCAGTCGGTCTCTCGCTGTCTCGCACACACGAGTGCTACATAAAGGCAACGTTAACAAATAAACCCTAAAACCCTAGGTGCACGATTGCTGCATTCGCGGGTACATGGTGGAGCGCACCTTTGTAGGAATAGTCAGCTCGCATGATAATTTGATCCGTAGGATTTGATGGTTGGGATCACAGGTGAACGACTTGGAGGCGGCGGCTCACCAGTTGCCACAGATCGAGTAGCCACGTTTAAAATATCATTTTTAGCGGGGTTAAAAGGTCTGATTTTCAATGGCGCATTATAAGTACTAAGTAGTTTTTAGAACGATTGGTATGGAGCGAAAATGGAATTCATTGTACTACGTACCTCCTTGGCATATGGTTGTATGTGTTTATGCTACGAGATGTTGAACCTGGTAGTTCTAGGGAAAATACTATGTTTAGATATAGATGTTGGTTTTCAGTAATGAAAGTCGGAAGGGGGAAACCCTTCTTTGATTAGAAAAAAAAAACTACTACCTCCGTTCTGGTTTAGTAGTCCCCTTCCTATTTTGGGTCAAAGTTTGTCCACGAATTTTACTTGTAAAATGTGAATGGAATACGAGATTTTGTTATACGCAAACAAAAAAGGACTGGAGGGATTGATTGCTCTGACACGGAAGCGACCTCTCATAGCGCAGGCATTGAACCGGCGCGCCGGCCAAGAGGGCTCCACTCGCTGCAGGCCCCGCTGAACACGCCTCCTCGCCGCATGCAACCGGCTTCAGACTACCCCGCCTACCTTCATTGAATCCACGCATGTGCCGGCAACACGTCCTTCCGCAAGCCGGCCAGCATTTTAGAACACAAAAAATGACCAAAATATAATTAATTACGCATGGTCTTGACTTGTTGTGCTCGCACTGGTAGCAGGAACTAGAGGTATTTCTTTATTCATAACTCTCCTCAATTTTTTTTGGCTTTGAAGTGAATCATGGTTGTGGACATTATGTATGAATGTGGAGATATCTGTGAACATGAGTTTGATGTGGAAGTTGAACTTGGAATGTCGGGCTTGCGCGTGAACTATACCATGTCCAATGCTTCGTTTGTTATTGTTTGGAAAGTAATTCCTCTTATTACATGACCCAAAAAAATATTTTGTGCCACATCAGTAGATGCACGGACATCACAACAGGCATGCTGACTAGATAAACATTTGAAACTAGCTACTATGAAGGAAATTTTGTATTGACAACAGTTTTAGATAGCAGGAGACGCCTAGCCTGCTCTGCCTCTGCTAGCTTATTTCTGGCTTCTTCCGTCTCTTCTTGGGCATGGGTGAAGAGAGCATCTGATTGCTCTTTTCGCTTTTTCAGGAACTCAGCTACATTCTCAAGGGCTGCTGCACACTTTCTTTCAGCCTTTACTAGAGCCACGAGGACACGAACAGCTGACGGCTCCACCTGGCTTGTGTGTAATCCAGCATCATCTGGGAATTTGCACCTTGTGTCTAATCCAGCATCATTAGGGAACTAGCACCTTGTGTGTAATCGAGCCTCATTCTGGAAACATGATCTAGAGGTTGACCATACTTCCCTACTCGCATGAACTGCATCCTAACATGAAGTTACTTCTTTTTTAGATAATTACTCAAAGCGACCTAGATCCATTTAGTAGAAGCCAGATAAACAGAACTGGGAGAAGTGAATTCAAAAGGAAAAAAATGTAAAAATAGACTACCAGGTGAGAACACCCACTTCCTACGTCAAGCTAAAAACTAAAGCATTAGGACGATTAAGACTCTTCTTATGACACATCGAAGAACACAAGGCTTAAGAGAAACAGAAACTACAACATATACACATCGAAGAACACGAAGCTAAATGAAAGTAATTGAAAGGGTGTTACTTACCAAAGCTCGTTTTACAGGTTCAGTGCAGCTCCTCTTTAACTTGCCACGCTCCTTGAAGATGTCCCCAATATCCCGTGTTTGGTCTTCATTGCTCCTCTTCATGATCGCACTCGTGGTTTTAAAATCTCAACATGGCAAGAAAAACATACTACTAGTAATACTCGCGCATCTTGTGGGCAACATTAAAGCACTCTTCTGCCATGTTAGGGCATCTCCAATAGTTTGTATGTAGTATTGTTGGTAAAATTGTCCATGTCATCAACCAACAAGGGATCATACAAGTACTCCAATGGTTGCATCTAAATTATCCAATAAAAGAAGAGATCGTAAATGTGATTGCTCTCTATTGAACCTTGGAGCTTGTGCAAGAGCTGATGGTTAATCTACATACAACATTCCTCTCTTTCCTCATTTATTTGTTGCCACATCATCACATATCCTAGGTGGCAAAGTTTACCAACACCTATCTTACAGCTATTGGAGATGCCCTTAGAGCATATCCAACAGAATCGCAACGCGCGTCGCTTTTAAAAAAGCGTTTACAGTGCTGAGATCGAGAAGTAGAGATAGAGAGTAGAGGATAGTTCTCTGCATAGATAGATAAAAAATAGATTATTCAACTAATCCTCATCGTTCGACTCCTCCTCGGTGATGTCCTCCTCCGACGTCTGACTGTAGGCCTGAAGATACCGCTCGTCGTCGGATTCCTAGGGTGACGCTGCTCCTAGCCTCATGTTGAATTGAGCGTCCGCTTTTCGCATACGCTTGTGCTCACGATAGGCGGCTCGTTCCGCCCTCCTCTTATCCCTCTCCGCCCTCCTTTGCTCGTAGAACTCGCGCTCGTTGATGATGTCCTACGGGAAGCGTTGGCTCCACATCGCCATGGCTTCATCGTCCATCTCGGCGATGCCGAGACGGTGCAACCGCCTCCAGTGGTCGTGACGATCCTCGTCGGTGATAAGTCGCGACGGAGGTGCGAGCTCCTGTGCCTGCTCCCACGTCGGCACGTTGGGGAAGTTCAATGTTCTATGAGCCCACCAGAGGCGCCACGCCGCCGCGTCGTACGCGCGGGCTGCCTTGTGGGTCGTGTCAAAATAGCCGAGGCCAAGGCGCATCCCGCGGAACCAGATCTCGGTGGAGAAGCCGCCGGAGGGGTGCGCACGGACGCCGCGGTATCCCTAAGTTTCCCGGTGACGCGGCGGCATGGTGGCGCGGCAGCGGCGAGGCGAGAAAGAGCGGGGAGAGAGCGGTGGTGAGGCACAGAGCGGGGAGAGAGCGGTGGCAAGGCACAGAGCGGTGGGAGGGCGTTGGATTTCATAAAGCGTGCCGGACGCCCCGCGCCAAAACTAGGGCACACCCGACCGCTTTTTCTTGCACGCACACAATTCTTTCCCAACATCTCTGCTATCTCTACTCTCTTCTCTAATTTTATATTTATTTTATATTTAATTTTTATCTCTACTTCTCTACTCTCTACTTTTTTCTCTACTTTTTCACTAATTTTCTTCTAAAAACAGAGTTTGTGATGATGGTGTTCCTACCATCCTGCAATATAGGCCATCCGATTTATATTCGACAGATAGGAAGGAAACTGTGGCAGTTTTGCAAAAAGATACCCACACCCCTGTCCGCATTTGCAAATAAGGCATTCCCTCGTTCATCCTTTTCTCCCACAAGATAAACTACTCATACAAATGCATCTTGATGCGTGCAACGCATGGGCATCTTGCTACTTCTAAAAAACTATCAGTCATTTGCCACACTACTGGTTGCAGATGAAATACCTACCCAAGCACAGCGCGATACAGGAGCGACGCACAATTACAAGCTGATATTCTGTTGGACAATGGAGGCTATAACCAATTACTTTTACGGGAACAATAGCACCCAGGAAATTTGAAGGGTAGGTATGAACAAAATTGGAACTGGACATGTACTGCTAAGTGATTCAATACACACATTACCAATCGATGAGTAGAATGATGGTCGTGGCGGCCTCTGTGAGTCATGGTCGGCAACGGGAGTCAGTTCATTTTCCACGACGGTGGTGCTTCTGCGCTTGGCATCGGCTTCCAGGAAGCAGATCCGAGACCGTGGAAGATGGTGCCGGGGATGAGGCTCCATGTATAATGATGACGGTGGACCGGCTCCAGTGCAGCGTACAAGGTCGTCGATGAGGCAGATGCGCTGTGGTGGACGAGTGTGCCGATGTAGAAGGGGAGTAACATGAAGGCTGCGATGCCGTGGAGAAGTCTATTTTGCGGTGGGGATAAAAATGTGGAGTATTCAGGTGTACTACTCCGGGTGCCGGGGTGGGGTTGGCTGGGTAGGGTGAACCTGAAGTTACGAAAACAGCCCCCTACCAACCGTCATCTGTCGGCCTGTTCTGAAGGCTATGATGGTAACTTCCCACTACTCGAATCAGGGTCGCGGGTTATTTTCCCGCCGACCGCAAAATTTTGTGACACTGAACTCCCCGTTTGGCGTGTTGGGTGATTCGGCTAAGCAACTAGTGAGTAGTACTAGTAAACTCTGCACATTAGGTTTGACCAAACTCAAACTTCCTAAAGTTTGACCAAGTTTATAGAAAAATATAAACATTTACCATTATAGATATGTATGATGTGAAAGTACATTCAATAATGAGTCTAATGGTATTATTTGTTATTGTATATGTTAATGTATTTTGTTATAAACATTCCGAGAGTTTACAAAACTTGACTTTCACCAATGCTAATACGCAGACATAAATAAAAACGGAGGGTGTACACATTTGTTTTCCTAGTATGTAGTGAATTAATCATTTGTTTAAATTGTGAAATAAATATATTAGGCTACTAACTTCGGATGTAATGGTATATACAATTCAATAGTTACAATCATTGTCGAATTCCAAGATGTATACGAGGTCTATAGTACTCCCTCCGTTTTTATTTACTGTGCATATTAGGTTTGAATGAAGTCAAACTTTGTAAAGTTTGACCAAGTTTATAGAAAAATATATAAACATTTACCGTAACAAATCTATATGATGTGAAAGTACATTTAATAATGAATATAATGGTATTGATTGATTATTGTATATGTTAATATCTTTGTTTATAAACTTTGTCAAAGTTTACAAAGCTTGACTTTGACCAAAGCTAATACGCGAACTAAATAAAAACGGAGGGAGTACTTCACAACATGCTCAAACTCGCATAATCCCAGTCAAATGACAATCAAAATGCATTTCATAGTTATTACTTTGTAGGATGCAACAAAACTAACAATAACTCTACATCAGCCATTATAAAAGCAACATTTTGAACATATCCCAATGTGTGAATGAAACGTGCAAAGAGAGCTTGCGAAGATGGAGCAGATAGGGCTGGTAAGATTGTATGTATGTGGACAAGAGACTAGGAGACAAACCTAACGAAATAGAGAGAGGGAGATAGCTAGAGAGAGAAAGAGAGAGAGGAAGAAGTTAGGTCTGTGAGAAAGATGGAGACATGTAATATACGTGAGATGCGTGTGCATCCGGATTCTGTACATGTGGAAGGAGAAGAGACAACAGGTTTGATGATAGAGCTGGAAAAACATGGATGAGAGGGGAAGGGTCTCGTGGGTTGAGGGATTGATAAATTTGTGCGGGGGAGAGAGGGATTGGTAATTTTGTGTGAGAGAGAGAGGGTGGGGGAGGAGTTAGTCAGCCGTTGTCACATCATCCCGCTTCCAAATGGCCCCGCATTCTCTAGCGCAGTGTGGTCGCCGTCTTCGATCTCCTCGATGCCCTCTTTGAAGATTGAGGTGTTGTGCATGCTGGGGTGCAGAGAAGCACATGCGAGAGTGGTCGCCATATAACCTTGGATGGGGATGAATTGTGTGCTCGGGGGAGGGGCGTGTGTGTGCTGTGTGCTGTGTGTGTGTCAGATATTGAGAGAAAACAAACCTCAGGAGATAAATGTGTATGTATGTGACGGAAAACTACTTGCTAAACAGGGTATTCACGAAGAGAATGTGCGTGCGAGATAGAGAGCGATGTGTGGGCCTTGAGGTGGGCAAGGGCCGGGTGAGGGTGTCAAAATGTGCGTGTTGATGCATGTATTACATGCGATCGTGCGAGGGACGGACGAATCGAGAGAGATGGTTGCTGTGTTACGGATGCTCCTCTCTCTCTGTCTCTCTCTCACACACACAAACACACAAGTAAAATGGAAGACCGTTCTCTCATGTATACACAATGTATCGGCATCTGTCAATGTCTCACGAATGCATGATCATTTGCACATTCACACCTCTCTATGTCTCTATCACAAGCACACCGTCTCCACATTGCCCTTCCGCCACGACACACATATGGACACATACACATGTTCTCTCTCAGTCACACACACAAAATCAGTATTAAAAAAACTAGGGCGCACCTAAAACGTCCAAATCCAAAAAACAGGAACTCGAGCTAAATTCTAATATATGTAAATATTTAGCATCAAGAACATTTCCAGGAAAAAAAGTTGAGTAATATTCGGGGATTGTTTTCACACACAAAAAGGTTCGGTGGATGTTCTTCGAGTGCGACACGGTGACGCACCGTTCGATCGACCGTGCGGCCACGCGCTTGCACATGATTCCATATCGTGGCTGTGATAACTAATAAAAGCGCTGCCTATGTCTAATATTTACGTGTACTAGTATGGTTTTCTTTTAAGTTTTACTGACCCTATATAAAACTAAACTAAGCTCCCATACGCGCACTCATCAATATGCCGCCGCCGCCGTTGCGCATGCCGGCGTTCGCCTGCTCCGGCCAACAATTTCTCACCCATCACCGCCGTGTCGCCGCAAAGCCGAATGCTCGCCCGCTCACGTCGTCTGCAGTCCCTCCTCGCGATATCGCCGCGCTGCCAAGCACATGAGCAGCTGGTGGAGCCGCGTCTATGCACACAACGTACAAAGAGGAGGACGAGCGCGTGCTCCAGAACGCCGGCGAGGAGGAACTAGCGTGTCATTGTTGTCTCCGCCCGCGCGGAGGAGGCGCGCCTGGTGGCTGTCGCGGCAGAAGCCGGTCGCGCGCGCGTCGAGCCCGCAAACCGGGTGCGGACGTGGAATCTACATTCGAGACCTTGAATGCCACGCGGATCCTGCAATCGGAAGGAGCAATTTGGTCAGTCAACTGTTGTGAGCCGTTTGATGCAACATGGATGGCTAAAAGGGCTTCTTCAACCTCTTAAATTGATGCAGAATTCATCTTCTCAGCCCGCCACACGCCTAACCGCCTGCCGCCGCCGCGGCGCCCTCGCCTAAACCGCCTGCCGCCGCTATGCTCCCCCCACCCCCCGCCATCCGTTTAGCCTCGGGCACGATCCAATTTTTTCCGATGAACTGCATTCCACACCCAACACTCATAAGATAGATCATGGGCACACTTCTATCTTCTTCCTTCACTCCGTCGAACATCTTTCACAAATCGACTAACCCAAATTATACTACTAGTACGAACGTATTAACTATAGTAGGAACACGAAGATACGAGTAGTAGTACCAAATGCAAGAAGAACAGTAGTAAGACATAGTACTAGTACTACTGTATGTACTAAAGAGTACAAATAAAGAGAAAGAACATAAACATAGTTCTGCTGGGGCCTCAGCACAACACACCCTTGAAAATAAACTAAGCAACTAGTCTGCTTGACACTGCAGTAGAACAAGCATGAGCGACAACACTACCACCTACTCGGAGTCTGAGTCCACGTTCTCGACTTCGTCCTCGTCCCTCTTCCTCTTCCTCTTCACTGACGCTTATTTGCTTGAACCGGACACTGGGCTCTGCTTCTTGATCCAACCCTTGTAGATATTTAAACAAAGGTAGGTATCCATTGCTGCGTACAGGATGTGATCTTCATCTAATGTCTTCGACTCCCATGCACGATGAAACTTGTGGTGAGGTTTCTTCAGTTTAGCGTACGAACGATCAATCATGGCTGCTGCCAGGGTCAGCATTGAAGGCTGAGAGGAGAACACCAGGCTCTCATTCTGGAGATCGAAGGGCTGGCCTACAACTAGGCCTATCTGACCCAGGATTTCCTTGCCGTTCCTAAAGTCTACAGTAAAGAATTTGACTCGGCCACCCTTGAGGAACTTCTTAAATTCCTCGCACTCAACGTCAGCATGGCATATGTGGTAGACTAAGCATAAGTCATGCACGCAAACCTAGGTCACGGCGGGCTTCTTCTCTGCCTCCTTTAGTTTCTTCTCGCTTCCCAGGGCTGTGGTATACTCAACATCTAGCCCAGCGACCCACTCATCATTTGAGTTTTCGAACATGCGTTCGAAGCGAGCAAGGCATTCTTTCACCCTTGCGGAAGAACGGGCGTAGATGACGTCGACCTCATCGCCGGTGATGGTTCTAACCTTGTACTCACCGCGGATCATGGAGATTTGGAACGCCATGGATATCGGTGGAGTGCTAGGATTGACGGGACGACTGGGAGAGAACTGTTGTAAGGTACTGTACTAGTAGAAGATGGGGACGAGTAGGGCGTGCGAACGGCGTGGGGTTGCTGGCTCGCCCGGTGGATAAACGGCTGCAAGCCCCCAAAGAGTTCTCGAGAACTATGCGGGACCCACTATATGTCATGTCTACTAGACCCATATCGTAGGCCTGACGGTATAACTTCTGCCTATTCGCACGCCATGCTAGCTTGTGTGTAACTTCATTTAATTCCGTCAACCGTCGCACCTCCCACGACCTTCGTCCTATTCGCACGCCATGCCGACTTGTTTGATATTCCCGTGTGCACGATACTCCCTCCGTTTCAGCTCGCATACCAAGGAGAGGCCCGTTCAAAATTGTCTGGACAAGTTTGCCCCTGCTTTTGCGTGGGTTAGAGTACTAGTCGCCTCAAATCCCTCCATGCATGTCACACATAATCTCTCTCTCCTCCGCTTATGTCTCTGCATGCAAACTAGGAAGTTGCGCCAATTGAGGAGATTAATTGCTAGCGAAGCAGAAAGGCAGGGGCAGGCTGGGAAAGGTGCGCTACTAAAGGGGATCGCGCAGAGCACTTGAAAAAAAAACTAAAAAAGTTATGCGCAGAGTATAAAGGATCGGAGGGAGTACGAGCTAAGGTACCACCATTATGGCCAGCCTTAACCATCGCATGCAATAATTTAGTGCACCTAGCCCGGCATGCAAGATGAGACTTTATGCACCATTCCCCATACCTGCAGGAAGCCCGTTCGTCTCCAAATCTTTTCCTCTCCATGTGTGGAAACAATATGCCTGTCAGACTCTCCTTCTCCCTCCGGCGGTCCCACCACTCCACCCGGGACGCTGCTTCAGTTACTTAACTTTAGGTGCATTGGGTCACTGACATATGGGCCCAACAGGGGTCTGGCCCACATGTCAGTGATGCAACTGGACCTGCAGTTAAGTCAGTGCAGCTCAATCCATATCTTACATAGGTGTGCCATTGCTCGCTATAAATACTGCGCCTCCCACGACATTCAGAAGAATGCTCACATTCATCGCTATCTCCCCCCTCCCTCTCACTTCGACCACCATGGCATCGCCCCTCCCAAGCCCTAGGCACCCCTCGCTGCACCGCGCGGACGGTCACGTATCGCCATTCCGTTCCTCGCCGCCACTAGTCGAGGAGGACGCGTCGGCGTTCCGCTCCTCGCCGCGACGCGTCGAGGTGGACGCGTCGGCGTTCCGCTCCTCGCCGCCACTAGTCGAGGAGGACGCCTCGGCGTTCCGCTCCTCGCCGCGACACGTCGAGGTGGACGCGTCGGCGTTCCGCTCCTCGCCGCCACTAGTCGAGGAGGACGCGTCGGCATTCCGCTCCTTGCCGCGATGCGTCGGCGTTCCCAATCTCGCCAGCACGTGTGTCGGAGGACGCGTCGGCTCCCGGCTACGAGGAGAAGGCCGCGCCGCCCACCGAGCCCCCCAGCCTTGAGGAGCTTTGGAAAAAAATGGATGTCGCCTTGTGGGAGGCTTTGCCTCCAGCAGAGCGTGCCAAAATAGAGGCAGAGAAGAAGGCCGAGGAAGGGAAGCGCGCCGTGGGCCAAGCTGCCTGGGAGGCCTATGTCACGTCCGAGAGAGTCAGGCAATTGGCTCTTTGGTAGAAGGCTCGTGCGAGGGCCGTGAGGGTGGTGGAGGACGCCCGTGCCAAAGCCCTGAGTGCAGTCGGGTCCAAGCGCCTCATCTACGCTTGGCGGTACGTGGACCGGGTGCACACTTCCAGCTAGGAGGAGTACCTATTGTCGCCGGATCTTCACAACAGTGAGATCGCGCTCTCCCGCCGGCAAGCCGCCAATCAACACCTCGCGAGTTGTGAGGTTGAGGAAGAGGCGTTGTGTCGGCGCTCTGGGAAACGGTTGTGCACCAGGGCACTCGTGGCGCGCCGCAAGCGCTCCTGCGAGCGCCGTGGCTTTTAGTAGGAGTATAATTTTTGTTTCGTAAGGCGATCTCATTAGTTTTGGGAAGCAAATGATAAATCCAGAACGTTCAGAAATTATTAGCGTCCTTAATTAACTATGTAAAAGGGAAAGTTTGGAAACCTTGTGTATTCGTACGCATTTTGTAAGTACGTGCACATAGCACAAACTTTACTATATACTATCGCACTACACGTCTCTCTCTATATATGCTTGCAGACTGTGCTACTCCCTCGGTCCAGGTCAATAAGTCATCTTTGGTTGTGCACCGTGACCAAGAAAGAGAGAAGACTTATACACCTAGACAGAGGGAGTACTACTATTACTTATGTACATGCAAATGCACATTTTAACACTACGATGCGATTTTTGTAAAAGTAGAAAAAGAACACAAGTCAAGCTTGTGAAACGATTAAATGCAAAACAAATGAAAAAAATGCTCGTTTGATTGTTTAATTTTAGCTTCCTTCTCTGTGGTTATTTCCCTGTCATATTTTGTACGGAGTATCTCACTGGTCGGAAAGGCATGCAAATTCCCAAACCGCTTCCTACACCCTGTATCGAATTTTTTGCCTAACAAGTTGTGCCGTGCAATTGGAATTCCAACTTCAGTACTACTCCCTCCGCCTAGGTGTGCAAGTCACCTTACAAAAATCAGATATTCCCAAAACACTTAGGTGCAATGTATCAAAATCCGTCCTCGTTCCCCTCACTGCCTCGTTCATCAGCGAGCAATTTTTTTGGCTTAACCACGCCGGGGAGGAAGTTAATGCGGGAGAGAATGAGTGACCTGTGCATGTAGAGAAGGAACATGCTGATTAGGGGAGGGATTGACCCCAGTTAGCATGCACGTCAATGGGCCTGCATGGGTTGGCTGAAACGGCAGCCCTATTAATTAGGGATTCATTGCTAATCTCCGTTTGGTTTAGGAGGAAAAAAGTGGCGCGGTGATTGGAGAAATTTTCGGTCTGATTCTTTGGCATCTTCCAATCCCAAGCACCTAGGTCGCGCTGCTCCACCTTAGGTGACTTACACAGCTAGACGGAGGGAGTACTACTAGTAGGAGTACTAGGGGCCAGTTCTTTTAGGCTTCTAGATTAGTAATACCATAACTAGTTAGTACCTCCGTCCTGGTTTATTGGTCCCCATTGTAATTTGTGTCAAATTTTGATCATAAATTTAACTAATGAAATGTTAGTGCATGCCACATGCACTAACATTTTATCAGTTGAATTCTCGGTCCAAATTTAGCACAAATTACAATGGTGAGGAATAAACCAGGACATAGGTACTACTAGTAGTACTAGTTTAGAAGCCCAAATAAATGAGTGAGGCGCCTTAATGTTACTCTCCACTGTGACTAGTCTTATGGGAAAAGTTGGGGAAGCCGCCAAAAGAACTGTCCCTAGGAGTAGTTAGGGATACTAGGAGTAGTAGCTAGGGATCGAGTGTGCGAGATGAACCGGAGAAAGTAAATGCAGAGAGATGAAATGCAAAAAAGACGGAGGGATGTGATGGTTGCTTGTCCGTTTATTTTACCAGGCCACTTCTGGGAGAGGTTCGGTTTTGTGATATGACGGCTTCACTGCCGAGCCACGAGTGGGGTGAGACTCCCATGCAGCGCCGCCCTCTACACTAGTACTACTACATCGGTCATGGTTTATCCCCCATTGAATTTGACTAAAGATTTAACTGACAAAATGTTAGTGCATGTCAACAAAAACAATATTGTTGGATTCGTATTTGAACATAGTTTTCAATGATATAATTTTAGGTGACATGCATCATCATTTATCGTACTATATATAATGTTACTTCAATTTTTGGTCGTACTAATCTATAGTAAGGTGCCCGTGCCTTGCACGGAAGAGTGAAATGCATTGATCATGGAGTTATTTATTTTGACAAAGGATGTGGTGGTCATATCATGTGTAACGGGTATCGATAGGTTTGTTTGGATATTATTTCATCTCTAGAGCTCAGAAACATCCGGGTGAAATAGATAAAAAAGTATCTTTTGCAAACAAAAGCGTTCAAATGTTCAACCTGCATCCAATACTTGTGAAGAAATAACTCTTATTGTGCTTTGCAGGAAATGATCTTCAAGAATTAGTTTTTGAGTATCCATTGTTATACATGTTGGCTACAAATGACATGGCTCTTTCTTATAGTCAATAGTTGGCTATATTATTTAAGTATTAACCATGCCCTTATACACCTAGACGGAGGGATTAAATCAGGATAACTTGAAGGGGGCAGAGGATATGTAATAAAAGGTTGATCGTAAGTCTTTCACCAGTACTGTAGTAAAAATTCATACATGGAAGATTCTAGACTAAACCATAAATGGATACACTTTTATTTATGCGTGATACTCCAATAGAGCAAGATCATGCATGGAAGTCTCCACATGCTTAAACAGCGGATTACATTGAGCGAAGACTAATGATCAACATTTAACTTGATAATGCAGATGTCCAGGTGAACCTCCTTGGAGTCCCGTTGCACATTGTTGGGGGTCAAATAATATCGTGCGTCTTCCATGGCCACATCGGTGGGAAGGTCCCAGTTTGGCAGAGTCCAAGTCAGCTTGACGTAGCCAGTGTCGCTGCCCACGTACCTCCGAGGGGTAGTAATAGTGAGCACGCACCCGTACATCGGCCTCGTGTCAGTGTCAGCGTCAGTGGCGTCGCCCCTGACACACACTACAGAGATGTGGCGGCGGCGTGCGTGGGCCTCACCGGTGCCCACGATCAAGACAAAGACGCTGCCGTCCTCCTCCGAGACTAGCAGGCGGAATTGATCCTCCAGCGACTCCGGCACAGTGAACGGGTAGCACGTCTCGTACTTGATGTTCTTCGCCAAGGGCCATTAGTGATCTGTGAATTATAAAGACTTTAGGCTAATTGCATTCTTCAACCGCGGTCTCGCCTATCTGACAGGTCACTGCCGTAAGTGGATAAATCTGCACGTCCATCACAGGATCATACATCCTCCATTGTTCTCTGATGCCATTGAACACAAGGGCTTCATTTACACTGTCGACTCCTTCTATGGTTGGACGTATTGCTGGCCTACTCCAGTCATCGTTACAAATGGATGTTACTGGAGTATGTTACTTTCCTATGATATCATGATGGCTTGCTTATATTACTGTCAACATTTACTGAAAAAATATTCATGCTCATAACATGTTGTTCTTAAGATTGACTACATCAAGAGCCCTTTTTTATTTGACTCCAACTTATTTTAGGGTTATTTGACTCCAACTTGATATGATGTTGTAGGACGCCTAGTGTCCCTACCCTTCCTAATCCCAGAACCTTTCAAAGAAAAGCGGAATGGCAGTTGCAGGTGGTTCCTGGCTCTATCAGATGACGACGAACGATCATTCATTCGCACGTACCCGACGTGTTGTTTCGCGGAATACAATCACATTCACTGCAAGGTCTTTGAGCAAGATCCCAACTTCTCTGGGCCTTTAGGAATTTTTGACTGGAGGTTGGTAAGTAGCCTTGGTGCACGCTCTCTATTTGTCGAACTGAATTATCCGATTAACCAGGAGATAACCGACGGCAAGGATCATGATGGCAGCGCGGTTTCGTTCATCAGGCAAAACTGTGTGTACACAGCGTTCCATGCGTCTCTACATGCACCATACCCTGATATGTGCCACCATGCTCTGCAGCCCAAAGTAGGAGAGAGGGTCGCAAGTATCAGACTTCGACCTGCTGGAGTTTCCCCCGTCAGGCACCCATCTGGTTCAAGCCGTCAGCCAATCTCCACATCTTAATAAATAGTAACGTCTAATTGAGCTAGTTAGTTAGATGCGTACACTTGTGTAGTAGGATCTTTATTTAGTTTAGTGCATACACTTGTTCTGTTTTGGTAGCCCTTTTGTAATGATGGCTGATGTTTGGTTTGGAAGAGAGAGCTGCGTCTTCACTCTTCTGGCCTGCTTACTGCTTCTGTTGCACCCCCAGCCCTGGTTGTTGCTGCTGCTGTTTTCAATGTACAATCAGTAGTATATTTCGTCTCTTGGCTGAATAAATGTGTTGTTAGAACGACAAACACAATGTTTTGGAAGTCGTTGCACGGTTCGATCCTTTAGTGCCCTGTACCGTACGTAGGCATACTATTTTTCGTACGGAACACATTTTCCACTTGTTGATAACATGCAGCCCACTGATGGAGGCCCAATAGAGAAGCCCATAATTAACTGGAAGGGAGGCCCTCACATGAATCCGGCCCAGGTACATGCTCATGGCGCCCTAAACATAAATAAGTAATTCGGAGGAGCAAGCTATAAACTGGGTTGTGCGGTCTATGTGGCCCGTCTAACAACATGACCAGCCGAGCAGTTTTTTCTTTGGGAAAATAGGTAGCCCAGTATTTCTTTTTGAAGAAAACCCAAGCTAGGCCTATTTGTTTTCTCCGACTTACTGGGCTGCAAATCTTTCCAGACGAGGAGGGATGCATTCCGGCCTGGCCAAAGAGTATGGCCAGTGTCTGTTAAAATTAATATCAAAAGGGGTTGAAAATTCCAAAAAAATATAGAAAATGGGATATTAGTTTCTTTTTTTGTTTTTGTTCTTCACTGAAATCTTATACACATTTCATTGGATTTAACATGACATAGTACTAATTTATTTTTAAATTTGTTTTAGTATGGCTACTAATTATTGGATTAGGAATATTTTGTTCCCGACCAAAAAAATTGTGAATTTTCAAAATTTCCCACATATTATTTATTTTTTAACCCTAGCACTGACCAGAAAATGGGCAACAATTCTAAAAATGAAAAACGGGCTGCAATAAATTCCATATGAATTAGAAAATGAGTAAAAATTATAAAAATAATAGCAAATGGGCTGTACACACCATAGATTTCGAGGCTGACTTGTTTACGCAAGGCTTTGTCAGTCAACACATGATTCTAGCAGCAGTGACTGTTGGATGTCCATCCAACCGCCGATGTGCTTCTTCAATCTCTGATCTTCCTGCTCTAGCCGCCTAAACTAGCGCCGGCGGGACTGCCTGCTCCCTCCTCTTGTGGCCTGCTGTGATGCCGCGCCGGCTTCCCCAGCCCACCCTACTCCCTCAGCTGGCCTGGCCGCACGCTATCAACTGCCTCCTTATTACGCCAAAAAAAATGATTCCTCCCACTGACATGTGGGGTGCACCGGTTGGGAGGCTGACCTGTGGGCCTACTAAGTTGACGCGTACGCAGGGCTTATCAACTTAGTCAACAAATGATTCTAGCAGCAGTAACCGTTGGATTTGAATCGAACGGTCCTGCTGCTTCTTCAATTACTGCTCTTCTTGCACCAGCCGCCCAAACCAGCGCCGGCGAGACCGCCTGCTCCTGGCTCCAGTGGCCGACTGTGCTGCCGTTGAGGCCTCCTCGCCCCCTACTACTCCCATCGCTAGCCAGGCCCTGCAGTGACGGTAGCCTCACACCGTAGCCGAACCAGTGAACCCTCGTACTCCTCTCCGCGTGGGCATCCACTGCCGCGTCTTCCCCGGCTCTGCGTCGTGCCCTTCACATGCCTCGCAGTCGTCCACCGCCTTGGTGCTCTCGGCGCGGCGTAGTCAATGTGGTCAACAACCGACTTCCATCGGAAGAGTACTATACATGGAGAGGCTGACAGCTGGGTCCATGGCCACAACCCAGTTCTTTTGTGATTTGCCAAGTAAGTCGCTTTGTCTGGCTTGTTGGGCTACAAATCTTTCAAGACGATGAGAGCTTTCATTCCGCTGGCCGAGAAAATGGCCTATTAGTAATGAGAAATGGGCTGTACATTTTTAAAACACATCAAACCGGCAATTAGTTTCAATTTTTTTTTCATTTCGAGATTTTAAATTGCATTGATTTTTAAGCATGGACAATTTGTTGTATTTTATATGGATATATATTATTTTTAAAATCAGTTTGAAAGTGACTCGAAATTTCGGGATTAAAAACTGTTTGGACTGCACCGAAATATGCAAAATTTCGTATAATTTTTTAACCGTGGCCATAATATGGGCTGTAATGCTAACAAAAAGAATATGGGCTCAAAAAAACCTTAAGAATTAGTAAATGGGCTGTAAATTATTAAAAATAATGGCAGATGGGCTGTATGATGTTTTCCACAGATTTGAGGTTTTCCATAGAATACGGTTGACGCACAAGTAGTTACTGTTGGATGTCCATCCAACGGCCATCGTGCTTCTTCAATCTCTGCTCTTCCTGCTCCAGCCGCTCAAACAAGCACCGACAGGACTGTCTGCTCTCTTCTCCCTGCGGCCGGCTGTGCTGCCGCGCAGGCCTCACCACCCCATCGTACTCCCATTGCTGGCCTAGCCATCCCTCTACTCACCCACACCTGCTGTTATTCTCTGGAGACGGCAGATGAACCAGTAAACCCTCGTACAGTCGTACTCCCCTCCACGTGGGAAACAACTGCCGAGTCTTCCCTGCCTCCGTGTCATTCCCTTCCTAGGCCTCGCCGTCGTCCACCACACTGGTGCCCTCGGCGTGGCGTGGTCAATCTGGTCAATGACCGACTTCCATCGGAAGAGTACTGTACGTGGAGAGGCTGACAGTTGGGTCCACGGCAGCTGCAAGGAAGTGCCTCCTTATTACGCGGAGAATAATTATACCTCCACCTGACAGCGGGGACCCACCGGACGGGCCTCCGTATTTGGCAAAAAAAACATTTTCCACCTGACTGCTGGGACCCACCGGACGGGCCACCGTATTTTGCGAAAAAAATGTTCCCCCCGCTGTCAGCTCGGACCCACCGGAAGTGCCTCCTTATTACGCACAAAAAAATGAATACTCCCCTGCTAGCTGGGACCCAGTATAGTGGGAGGCTGACTTGTGGGCCTACTAAGTTGACGGGGACGGAGGGCTTTGTCAACTTAGTTAATATGCACGATTCTAGCTCCATTGACCGTACGATGTCCATCCAACGGCCGTAGTGCTTCTTCAACCTCTAGTCTTCTTGTTCCAGCCGCCCAAACCAGCGCCGGTCGTGCCTCGTGTTCCTGCCTCCCGTGGCCGGCTTTGACGCCGCGGAGGCCTCGCCGCCCCTACTATTCCCACCGCTGGCCAGGCCCTGCGGGGACGGCAGCCTCACACCGCAGCCGAACTAGTGAACCCTCGTACTCCTCTCCGCGCGGGCTTCCACTGCCACGTCTTCCCCGGCTCCGCGTCATCCCCTTCCTAGGCCTCGCCATCGTCCACCGCCCTGGTGCTCTCGGCGCAGCGTGGTCAACATGGTCAAGGAACGACTTCCATCGGAAGAGTACTGTACGTGGAGAGGCTGACAGCTGGGTCCACGGCAGCTGTAGGGAAGTGCCTCCTTATTACGCAGAAAATAATTATTCCTCCACCTGACAGAAGGGACCCACTGGACGGGCCACTGTATTTGGCAAAAAGAAACGTTTCCTCTTGACTGCTGGGACCCACCGTACGGGCCATCGTATTGCCCGAATAAAATGTCCCCCTATCAGCTTGGTCCCACCGAAAGTGCCTCCTTATTACACAAAAAAATGAATGCTCCCCCTGCTGGTTGGGACCCACCTTGGTGGGAGGCTGACTTGTGGGCCTACTAAGTTGACAGGGACGGTGTGCTTTGTCAACTTAGTCAATATGAACGATTCTAGCTCCGGTGACCATACGATGTCCATCCAACGGTCATAGTGCTTCTTCAACCTCTGGTCTTGTTGCTCCAGCTGCCCAAAGCAGCGCCGGTCATGCCGCATGCTCCTCCTGCCTCCCGTGGCCGGCTGTAATGCCGCGGAGGTCTCACTACTATTCCCACCGCTGACCAGGCCATCCCTCTACTCACCCACACCCCCTGTTATTCTGGGACGACAACAGCCTCACACTGCAGCGAACCAGTGAACCCTCGTACTCCTCTACGCGTGGGCATCCACTGCCGCGTCTTCCCCGCCTCCGCGTCATCCCCTTCCTACGCCTCGCCATCGTCCACCGCCCTGGTGATCTCGACGCGGCGTGGTCAACATGGTCAAGGAACGGCTTCATCGGACATGGACTGTACGTGGAGAGGCTGACAGCTGGGTCCACGGCCGCAGCAAGGAAGTGCCTCCTTATTACGCGCAAAATTATTATTCCTCCACCTGACAGCGGGGACCCACCGGACGGGCCACCGTATTTCGCGAAAAAATGTTTCCCCCTGACTGCTGGGACCAACCAGCTACATCTTCGCACGCAAGGAAGTGTGTCTTGAAAAAAAAAGATTCGCCCCCTGACTGCTGGGACCCCCCAGCTACATCTTCGCACGCAAGGAAGGGCCTGACAGTCGGGACCCACCTGGTTAAAGCATGCGTAGCGTTGTCATTCTGGTCGCGAACGTGTATGCACATACTAGTCGATGTAGAGGCGCGCATGTGTCTTAGCAGAGACGCGCACGTAGAATCTACACGTACGGACAACGGCCAGGGTGCAAGAAAGTAAATACGACCACGTACGTACATACGGGCGGGGTCTCGAATGCCTACTCGCGCGTACGTACAGCCAGGGCTCGTGTACATGGCTGGGTCGGAACGGAGAAACAGCGTCTTCGTCGTGTTCATGGGGAGCCAACCGGCTGGGTCGGAACGGAATGCGTTGTCGTGTTCATCGGGAGGGCTTGATTGGAACAACCGATGGAAACGAGGCCTGGCATACCGCAGAACGAAGGAAACGGCCTTGTGTTCGATCAGCCACGTTCGAAACGGGATCCTGTTCATCGGGG
>LR738711.1:583342215-583370485 GCA_902687465.1 Secale cereale | reverse complement strand
CGGACTTGTGTTGGAGCGCTACTGTCGACACGGGGGTCCTGTTGATCGAGAGGGGTGTGGTGTACCGCAAAACAGAGGAAACAGACTTGTGTTGGAGCGCTACGGTCGAAACGGGGGTCCTGTTCATCGGGAGGGGTGTGGCGTACCGCAAAACGGGACTCCACTGGTTATTGTTCATCACCACTGTCGACCCCCTCCAGCCTCCACAGGCTACTATTCATCCACCATCGACCTCTTCCAGCCTCCACCGGCTACTATTCAACCAACCCTCTCCACGGGCTCCTGTTCTACCACCCCTCCACGGGCTACTGTTTCTCTGGCCCTCCACCGTATACTCTTCATGCAGCCCTCCACGGGGTCCTGTTTATGCAGCCCCAACCGGCTCGATCGAATGGAGTCCTGTTCATGCAAAGGCAACACCACAGGGTCCTATTTAGCCACCCCCACCGGGACTAGTTCATCCACCCCCCAGCAACGCTTACTGTTCATGCAGAGGCAGCATCGATCGGCTTCAGTTAGCAGCAGTAGCGAAGGAATTGCTCCATCGGGTTCAGTTAGCAGCCATCGATCGATCGCTTGGGTTCAATAATGCGTAGCCTGCAGTGCAATTGCTAGAGTTCAGTTAGAGCCCAACGCCTCGCTCGGGTTCGGTTAGAGCCCAACGCCTCGCTCGGGTTCAGTTAGAGCCCAATGCCTCGCACCCACGCGCGTGCGTGTACGAGAGAAACGCGCATCGCTCAGCCCCGACCACCCACCGTAACTGGGAACACCCCAATATTTTCCTCGCCCTCGCTTTTACCACGGTTTTTTCCGTCATCGACGGCCCAAACAATGTCATGCAGCTGCGTCTCCGGCCCGCCCAGGACGAAAAGCCCATTTTCTGTCATGTTTTTTTGTCATAGAAGTAGGACCCCACCACATCTATGATGATACCGTGTTTTGTCACAATTATTGTCATAGAAGTGTCATAAGTATGACAAAAATAGTTCCGTTCGGACCAAAATGTCACGGATGTGTCTTTTTTTGTAGTGATTTCTCTATGCAAGGTGTATTATTTTTTCAAAAAGTCAAACTTGTCTAACTTTGACCAAGCTTGAAGAAACAAATATAAATTTCTAGACTACCAAATCATTATCACTAGATTCGCCATGAAATATATTTTTATATTTTATATATTTCGGATTGTAAATATTTATATATTTTGCTATGAAGTTGGTCAAACATAGTTTAGGTTTGACTTTTTCAAAAACTAATACACCTTATATTTAGGAACAAAGGAAGTAGTTGCTGAAGTTGGGCCGTACCACGTCACTGCTGCAGCCATGTCACGGGCCGCAGGGAGGCATGTCTGGGTACCCCCATTCCCAGGACACCGACAGTAGCCCCCGGGCCCAAGGCGCGCACAAACTTGGCTTCGGGGCGAACCCAAAGGGGCAAGGGAGAAGCGCCGGGGGCCCCAAACGCCCATGGCCTTGGTCGACGCGTGGCGAATTGATTGGATGTGGGCGTCTCCGCTTTCCCATGCTGCCTCAGCAAATTCCCGACTTGACGAGACCCTACTGCCTGGGTACGCTCGAGGGTGCGTCTTCCGGCATCTAGGGAGGCTTCCTCGCTGCCGGCGCGGGCGCTGCTGGCCTTGGAGGGGCATCTGCAAAATTTGTTAGGGAATCCGCCAGATACCTTGTTCCTTCTTGTGCGAGCTCTCTGGCGCGGGCTGATCATGGCTTGACGCACCGCGTCGCGGTACCCGGGGGCACAGACTTGAGGGGGGTGTGCCTATCAAGAGCTCAAACGAGAGCGCCTCGCGAAGATCAAGGAGGCCGAAGCCCTAGCGCGACAGGGTTCTGGCGAGGCGTGCCCGTGTCGTGAGCTGGCCAGTGCACGGACACGGACACTCCTGCCTAGCCCCCGAGGAGGTGCTCGAGGGAGAACGTCAAACAACCGCCGTCCTCCCCGTGGCGAGAAAAAGAGCGAACAAAGCGAGAAAAGGGGATAACTCAACCAAGCAACCGAAAGACGCAGAACTCCAAATCCATTAAAATACTGCAACCAGATACAGTAAGCAAATGAACAGCCGTGTCCGACACCTAGTCTAGTCTTCTCACCAGTGCGGAGCTAAGTGCTGCCACTAGGACGTGGGAGGGAGCCCTCGAGGCCCGAGGGCGGCACTCCGGAGACTCCGGGGCATGTACAGCCCCACTCATTATTACTTGAGGGTGTGACGGGCGGAGACCTTCACATGCTTTGGGCCTTGGCTTCACATGCGCTGGGCCTTGCTTCATGGGTAGAACTTCCAAAGGTGCTGGATGTTCCAGCCATTCCGGATGGGGACGCCGTCCCCCGTCTCCAGGCGTACGGCGCCAGGCCTGGAGACGTGGGCAATCCTGAACGGGCCATCCCACAAGGGTGAGAGCTTGTGCAACCCTTCCCTGGAGAGCACCCGCCCGAGGACCAGATTGCCCACCTTGAGCATCCTGGAGCGGACGCTGCGGCAGTGGTACCGCCACAGTGCCTGCTGGTACCTTGCTGCTCAGAGCGAGGTTTGTCGGCAGCGCTCCTCTCCCAACACGAGATACATCCCCCATGCAGCGTCCTGGCATGGCTCATCAAATGCCAAGACCCGCGCGGAGTGATGTTTGACCTCGTGAGGGAGAACCGCTTCGGCTCCGTAGACGAGGAAGAACAGGGTCTCGCCTGTTGGCTTGGTGGCGGTGGTGCGAATAGACCACATCACGGACTAGAGCTCGTCGTGCCAGCCCCTGCTGCAGGCCTCGAGATTCTTCTTGAAGGTCCTCGCCTTGAGGCCCCTCAGGACCTCCGCGTTGGTGCGTTCAGCTTGCCCGTTGCTATTTGGATGTGCCACTGAGGCATAGCATATCTGCGTTCCAAGGTTAGCACAATATGTTTTGAAGAGGTTGCTAGTGAATAGCGAGCCGTTGTCGGTGATGATGCGATTAGGGACTCCAAACTGGCTCACAAGGCCACTGATGAACTTGACCACCAAGCAAGCAGGGATGGTGCGCACTGGCTCTACCTCAGCCCACTTGGTGAACTTGTCGATGGCGACGTAGAGGTAGTGGTAGCCCCCGGGTGCTCAGGGGAAGGTCCCCAAGATGTCCAGCCCTCAGACCGCGAACGACCATGAGAGTGGCATAGTCTGAAGGCCCTGAGCTGGCTGGTGGATCTGCTTGGCGTGGAACTGGCAGGCTTCACAGTATTTCACCAGCTCGGTAGCATCGCTGAGTGTTTTGGGCCAATAGAATCCACTACGAAACGCATTGCCTGGCAGGGTGCGCGAGGACGACTGATGCCTGCAATTCCTGCTATGTATGTAAGTTAGCAGCTCGTGTCCTTGCTCGATGGAGATGCATCTCAAAGAAACGTCATTGGGTCATTTTCGGTACAACTCAGCATCCTGGAGGCAGTAAGCCGTGGCCTGTCGGGCCACGCGCTTTGCGTCCTCCTCCTTCTCTGGCAGGGTTCCATGCAGCAGGTAGGTCTTGAACTCCTGAGTCCAGCACCCCTCCTGGGGCTCGAGAGCAAGGAGCAAGCATGTTCCCGAGGTCAGGCCACAGGCAGGAGCTCCCGAGGTCGGCGGAGGAGGGAGCCCCTCCGGAGGCAGCGTCGGCCCCACAGTCGGTAGGGCGGCCGGGGGCTTGAATAGTCGTTCCTCGAAGAAGTCGGGCTCCTACGGCTCATGCTTGGATGCCCTCTTAGCGATGTCGTCTTCCTCCTTGTTCGTGCCACGTGGTACGTGCTGCAGCTCCAGGCCCACGAACTGCTTTTCCATTCTGCCTACCTCCGCTATGTATGCCTCCATGTGCTCATCCCTGGGCTCGTAGACCTTGTTGGAGAAGTTGACGAGAAGCTGAGAGTCGCCCTTGATGGTGAGGCACTTCACGCCAAGGGCGCCCGCAGCCTTCAGGCTGGCGATCAGGCCTTCGTACTCCATGATGTTGTTGGAGACCTTCTCTCCGTGCTGGAAGCTGAGCTGCACATCGTAGTAGAGCTTGTCCTTGGTGGGCGAGATGACCACGACGCCAGCCCCTGCGCCCTGGCGTGCAAAGGAGCCGTCAAAGTACATGACTCAACCATCCAGTGATTCACTTCCTGTCAAGAGGGACCGGTCCTCACCCGCTCCGGGCTCTGGGGTGTCGGTCCCTTCTGCCACGAAGCCGGCAAGCACGGCGCCCTTGACGACCCTGGTTGTGTTGAACTCTAGTTGAAACATTAGCAGCTTGATGTTCCATTCGGTGACCCTTCCTGCAGCGTTGGGGCTCCTCAGCACCCACTCCAACAGGTAAGCAGATACAACCTTGATGGTATGGCCTTGGAAGTAGTGGTGCAGCTTGTGCGAAGCGACGAGGAGCGAGAGCAGAAGCTTCTGTGGCATGGGGTAGCGTGCCCCAGTGTCGTGAAGCACCGTGCTGACGAAGTACACCGGGTGCTCGACGAGGGTGGGGGCCAGGCTCTCCTGAGGCTGTGGTGCCTCCTGAGGCGAGAAGGCCTCAGGAGCTTGGTTACCGGACGTAGCGGTCGAGGCTTCAAGAACGTCATCTCGTAGAGCTTGGTCGTTGGCTGGCCCTAGCGGAGCCTCGTGAGTGTCTCCCCGGGGCTGTGCGTCCTTGTCGTGGCGCTCCTCTCGGACTGCCACCAGCGCTGCGCTTGCGGAGTGTGGCGTCGCGACTAGGTAAAGCACCAAGGGCTCTTGGGGTTTCGGCACCACCATTACCGACGGGCTAGTGAGGTATTTCTTGAGGTCTTCGAATGCTGCATTAGCCTCTGGGGTCCACTCCAATGGGCCTTTCATTTTCATCAGTTTGAAGAAGGGAAAGGCACGCTCCCCCAGCTTGGAGATGAAACGCCCGAGCGACGTCACACAACCGACCGGCTTCTGCATTTCCTTGAGGGTCTTCGGTGGACTCATATTTTCTATGGCCTTGACATTCTCTGGGTTAGCCTCGATTCCCCTGTGTGACACCAGGAAACCCAACAGCTTGCCTGACGAAATGCCAAACACACACTTCTCCGGGTTGAGCCACAGGTCTACCTTGTGAAAGCTGGCGAATGTTTCTTCCAAATCTTCAATGAGGGTCTTGGCCTGCCGATATTTTACCACAATGTCATCAACGTAGGCCTCAGCGTTCCTCCCGAGACGTTCTCCCAGGGCGATATGCATCAGCCGCTAGAAAGTCGCTCCTGCATTTGGGAACCCGAACGACATACAAGTGTAGCAGTATACCCCGCACGGGGTGAGGAAGGCATTCTTCTCGATGTCTTGTACCGCCATCTTGATTTGATGGTAGCCCAAAAAGGCAGCCAAAAAGCACAGCAGGTCGCACTCAGCGGTGGAGTCGACAATCTGGTCGATGTGTGGCAGTGGGAACGGGTCTTGTGGACAGTCCTTGTTGAGGTTTGTGAAGTCGACACACATGCGCTCCTTCCCACCTTTCTTGGGCATGACTATTGGATTTTCCAACCACTCTGGATATCGCACCTCGCGGATCACGCCAGCTTCTTGCAACTTGCGAGTCTCTTGTACGATGAAAGACTGCTTCTCAGTGGACTGACGCCGGGCCTTCTGCTTTACTGGGCGCACGTTGGGGCATACGTTTAGGTGATGCTCAATTACCCCCTTGGGACCCCTGCAGGGTTCTTGGTTTCCCATGCAAACACTTCCTTGTTGGCGCGCAGGAATCCGACCAGCGTCTTTTCTTGAGCTGGGGGAAGGACATCACCTATGGTGAAGGTGGCTCCCGACGCCCCGTCTTCATCAACCAGCACCTGCTTTGTCTCGGACCGGTCTTGAGAGAAAAGCTGCTTCTTTTTGGCTGGTGCTGCCCCCACGGCCTCCGGAGCTGCTTCATTTGCCGGGTGTGCCATCGCTGCGGCCCTGAAGGCGAGCTTGAGGGCCCCCAGGGCCTCCTTGGCATCTCCGGCCAAAGGGAGGACGCCGTTGCTCCCCGGCATCTTCATGAGGTTGTAGGTTGGGTGAGTTGCCGCCATGAACTTGGCTAGGGAAGGGTACCCGAGAATGGCGTTGTAGGGGAGGCTGATGTGGGCGATGTCGAAGTCGATACGCTCGGTGCGGTAGTTGCTGAGGGTGCTGAAGGTGACGGGGAGCCGGATCTGCCCCATGGGGCTGGTGGTGCCGTCGACGACCTTGGAGAACGGCCTGGAGGGACGGAGCCGTCCGGGCGACACATGGATCATGTTGAATGCTTCTGGGGAGAGCACGTTGAGTCTGGCCCTACCGTCGATAAGGGTCTTGGTTATCGGCACATGGCATATAGTGGGGGTGCAAAGCATTGGGAGTGCTCCTTGAAAGGATCGAGAAGAGGTGTCTAGAGGGGGGTGAATAGACTCCTAGCAAGAAAAGTGGCAGTTTTTAATTTCTCCAATTTGAGGTGGAGTTTTAGCACATGTTCAAACATTAACAATACATATCAAGCAAGCATGACAAGAGTACATGGGCAGCAGAAAGTAAAACATGCAAGTTTGACTACTTGACCAAATCAAAACCTAGCCTTTTCCAATTTTAAGTCTTGGCAGATTTTAGCAATTATGCACAAGTCAAGCAATCAACCTACAAATGCAATTCTAAGAGTATTGCAGCGGAATGTAAAGCAATTGCATATGAAGGTAAAGGGATGAGTTTGGAGAGTGCAGACACAATGTAGACATGGAGATTTTTGTCGTGGTTCCGATAGGTGGTGCTATCGTACATTCACGTGGATGGAGACTTCAACCCACAAAGGGTAACGGCTGCGCAAGTCGACGGAGGGCTCCACCCACGAAGGGTCCACGAAGAAGCAACCTTGTCTGTCCCACCATGGCCATCGCCCACGAAGGACTTGCCTCACTAGGTTAGATCTTCACAAAGTAGGCAATCTGCTTGCCCGTACAAACTCCTTGGTTCAACTCCACAATCTTGACGGAGGCTCCCAAGTGACACCTAACCAATCTAGGAGACACCACTCTCCAAAAGGTAATAGACGGTGTGTTGATGATGAAATCCTTGCACTTGTGCTTCAAATGATAGTCTCCCCAACACTCAACTCTCTTTCATAGGTTTCGATTTGGTGGAAAGATTATTTGAGTGGAAAGCAACTTGGAGAAGGCTAGAGATCAAGATTGATATGATAGGATTGGAATATCTTGCTCTCAACACATGAGTAGGTGGTTCTCTCTCAGAAAATGTATGTTGGAAGTGTAAGTATGTTCTGAGGGCTCTCTCCACGAATGAAGAGTGGGTGGAGGGGTATATATAGCCTCCACACAAAATCTTACCATTACACACAATTTACCAAACTCGGTGGGTCCGAATCAGAGAACTCGGTCAGACCGATATAGTTCATAATGTGACCGTTAGGCATTTCGGTGGGACCGATATGATCAACTCGGTAGGACCGATTTCATTAGGGTTAGGGCATTACGTAATCTTGGTGAGACCGATTACACAAACTCGGTAGGACCGATTTTGGTAATAAGCTAAGTAGAGAGTTGGTCAGTCAAACTCGATGGGACCGATTCGCTCATTTCGGTGAGACCAAAATGTTACGAAGAGGCAACAGAAAACTTGCAATGCTAACTAGGTGAGACCGATTCTCACATCTCGGTTAGACTGAAATGTTTCAAATAGGAAACAAAGAGTTTGCATTCCCATCTCGGTGGGACCGAGATCCCTATCGGTGAGACCGAACTGATTAGGGTTTTGGCAGTGGCTATGTCAAATGAACTCGGTGGAGCCGGATAGAAAGTTTCGGTGGGGCAGAGTTTGACTTTTGGTTTGGGACATATGTGGATGTGAGAAAGTGGTTGAGGGTTTTGGAGCATATCACTAAGCACATTGAGCAAGCAAGCCATTAAGCAACACCTCATCCCCTTTTAATAGTATTGGCTTTACTATGGACTCAATGTGACCTTGGAGCACTAAAAATACAAAATGTAGAGTCCTGAGCTTTGAGCTTCAGCCAATCCGTTGTCCTTATCATCTTGATGGGGTTCCACATCCTCTAGTCCATGCCACTCCATTTGCTGAACTTGTCTGAAATATACTAGATGAAAACATTAGTCCAACAAGAGATATGTTGAAATTAATTACCAAAATCACCCAGGGAGCACTTGTCCTTCCAATCTCCCCCTTTTTGGTAATTGATGACAACATACATCAAAGCTTTAGATAATGATATGAATAATAACAAGTAAAGCTTTGGAAAGACATGTAACATGCATAGGCCCCCCCTACATGTATGCAATCATGTAAATATGGAATATAAGAGCATGTGAAAGCATAGACAAGACAAAGCAAGCATCGAGTTACATGTATATTGGCTATATGCATCAGAGCAAATGATATGAATATATGAAGAGTATCCTCATGTTCATGATTCCTTCTTGTAAACAATATGTACATTAGCAAGAAATCTTCATGCACATGAGTGTGATGCATATACTTACCTTGTGATCTTGAGCTGGCTTATGAAGGGATGAACCTAAGTAAACAAGGTTAGATAACATAGGTACATCTACTAGACATAGCAGCAAAAGAGCCACAAGAGTACCATGATTGGGATAACAATGTAGAGAGTGAGTACTGGGTACTCTTGAATACAAAAATGTTCCCAAAGGTAAAAGATATGCAATGAATTCAAAGACTTGTAGATAGTGAGTCCTGGGAAGGAAGTCTTTCTCCCCCTGAATCTTATATTGGATAATGGAAGAGAGTAGAGAAACAGAATGAGAGTAGAACAAAAACAAATAAGATTACAGAGACATAACATAGACATGTCTTTCCCCTCTTTAAAGACATGTGACTTCTCTCCTCTTGAACACCAAGCATCTGAGGCATGTGATTCGTCTCTACTACTGTTTGAAGTATTCTCTCATTAAGCTTTGATGTGAACTCTCTCTCCCCCTTTGACATAAATTTCCAAGAAGGGATCTTCTGGAGTGTGAGTCAAAATAGGTTTGGTCCTTGAGTCACAAAGCAGAGTAGCATATAAAATGTGATGCTGGTAGAGGACAAGAATCATTGAGCGGAGCTGGAACAAAAGTGCAGGAACAAGTGGCAAATTGTCTTTTCTGAAGTGAAATCGGTGACACCATGTTGTGTTCTTTGGTTGCGCCGAATAGGTTCGGTTGGACCGAAAGTGACAAACCGGTGTGACCGAGTTCAACACAGAAAAGGATCAATAGTCACCTCAGCTCACTAGGAAAATAAGAACTCACAAAGATTTACAAAGAATTAATTGAAGGATTTGCAATGAATTGGATGCAGAACAAAACAGAGAAAAGAAAATCTAGATAAAGTTTTTTTTTGAAAAGGGAAACTAGTATGCATGACACAAATGCAAGAGCACAACGAAACACTAGAGAACTTCATCTAGAATTGGTCGGCGACAAAGTCACCTATGTTAGAGTATATTGACTTATGAGTCAAGTGAAGACACTTGATCATAGGTCATACTCTTCGTTTAAGCTCAAAATGGGGTTGCCATCTTTTGTTTAAGCATTTTGATGTATTCACATCTTGTTGAGCTGCTTTGACCCATGATTTGGGGTAAAACTTCTCTAAGATGGAGTATACCTTGGGTGGTGGTGTTGATCTTGATCATGTAGTTGAACTTGTGTGGGTTGCTCAAGGTTGATGTAGCTCATCAAGATTTAGGATCACCACTTGGAGTTTGAGTTCATCTACCTACATGGGTTAGTCCTGCAAGGAAGAACACTTATGTATCCAAAGTGACAATCATGATATTTGATGCCAAATGAATTTGATATGTAAAAATTTTCAAAGGATATGTTGAAGGGTTTCATGCTTCGTTGTCTTCAACCACCATATTGTAGAGACTTGGTGATGTAGGGATTTCTTAGGATAAGAGTGAGTTGCAATCTCATGGATTTGGGCTTATCCAAGTACCTACAAGGGTTAGATACCATGCAAGGGTACAAATATCCAAGACATATGATCATAATCATAAGAGAAATATCAAGGATTAGTCAAGGGCTTATGCCTTGCATTTATCCAAATGGAGTTACTACTCCAAGTTTGAGGCATCAATAATGTTTAATTCACCTCTCAACCTACACAACACTTTCTCATCAAGTGGTTTAGTAAATATATCCGCTAATTGCTTATCGGTGCGAACATGTTTAAGATTGATTTCACCCTTAGCAACATGATCTCGAATGAAATGATGATGAACTTCAATATGCTTAGTTCGAGAATGTTGCACGGGGTTGTGAGCAATCTTAATAGCACTTTCATTGTCACAAAGCAATGGTACATGTTTCACATAGATCCCATAATCTTTAAGAGTTTGGGTCATCCAGAGTAATTGAGCACAACATGAACCGGCGGCAATGTATTCCGCTTCGGCGGTGGATAAGGATACCGAGTTTTGTTTCTTGGAAGACCAAGACACAAGAGATCTACCAAGAAATTGACAAGTACTCGAAGTGGACTTTCTATCAACCTTGTCTCCGGCATAGTCCGAATCAGAGTAGCCAATAAGATCAAAGGAGGACCTCTTAGGATACCAAATGCCAAAATTTGGTGTATGAATTAAGTATCTCGCTATCCTTTTCACAGCCTTAAGATGACATTCTTTGGGGGGCGCTTGATATCATGCACACATGCACACACTTAGCATAATATTGGGACGGGAGGCACATAGATATAACAATGAACCAATCATAGAGTGGTAAACCTATTGGTCAACCGGTTCGCCATCCTTAGACAAGTCAAGATGTGCACTAGTAGGCATGGGTGTAGTCATACCTTTGCATTCTTCCATGTTGAACTTCTTGAACAAGTCCTTGGTATACTTTGTTTGAGTAACAAAGGTAACCTCCTTAGTTTGTTAGATTTGCAAACCAAGAAAGAACTTGAGTTCACTCATCATAGACATCTCAGACTTTTCCGACATTAGCTTTCCAAACCTTTCACTAAAATGGGGGTTAGTAGAACCAAATATGACATCATCAACATAAATTTGGCACCCAAATAATTCACCATTAACCCTTTTAATAAAAGGTGTGGAATCAATTTTCCCAATTTCAAAGCCTTTTTCAATAAGAAACTTGGTCAAGCATTTATACCACGCTCTATGAGCTTGTTTAAGACCATAAAGAGTATTGTGAAGTTTGTAAACATGATCGGTTTTCTTAGGATTGACAAAGCCGGGAGGTTGTTAAACATAAACTTCCTCCTCAATTTCACCATTTAGAAAAGAACTTTTAATATACATTTGGTCCAAGGTGATATTATGGTGATTAGCATAAACAAGTAAGATGTGAATGGACTCAAGTCTAGGAACTGGGGCATATGTCTCACCGTAGTCCATACCTTCGACTTGAGTGTAGCATTGGGCGACGAGACGTGCTGTGTTGCGGACAACTTGACCATCTTCGTCTTGCTTGTTGCAAAACACCCATTTGGTACCAATGATGTTGTGGTTGTTGTCGGGCTTCTCGATCAATGTCCACACTTGATTTCTCTCAAAGTTGTGTAGCTCTTCGTGCATGGCATTTATCGAATCCGGATCTTCCAATGCTTCTTCAACCTTCATGGGTTCAATGCTATATATGAAAGAGTAATGTTCACAAAAGCTAGCTAGGCGAGATTTAGAGCGAGTGATTCTCCCGGTTTGGAAATCATCGTAGATTTTCTCTACGGGATGATCTCTAGCAATTCTTGCTCTAACTCATGAAAGCTTTTGCTTGGGTCGGGGTGGAACATCCTCTTCATCTTCATCTTCTTCATCTTCTTGTCCTTCTTCATTGTTGTTGGTGTTGTTGTCCCCTTGTGGAGGTGGAGAAGGAGGACGATGAGGTTCATCTTGAAGCACCTACTCCTTTCCTTCATCATGGCGTGTCCCACTTGTGGATGCTCCCGTATCAAGTCTTGGTTCACTTTGTCGTGAGGTAGAAGCTTCCACATGGACAGACGAAGTACTCTCTTTCACCTCCGTTGGACGTATCTTGCCAATAGACAAGTCTTGAATTGCTTCCGAAGGATCTTTATCTCCTACATCAATTGGAAATTGCTCTACTTGTGAGCCGTTAGATTCATCAAACTTCACATCTACCGTCTCTTCAACCTTTTGGGTGAAATTGTTGTAGACACGGTAAGTGTGAGAGTTTGAGCCATAACCAAGTAGGAAACCTTCATGAGATTTAGGAGCAAATTTAGAACAATGATGCTTATCAAGAATGTACCACTTTGAGAAGAATACCCGAAAGTATCCAACTTGGGGTTTGTTACCGGTGAGAAGCTCGTATGCCGTCTTTCCGAGAAGCTTGTGAAGATACAAGCGATTGGTTGCATGACAAGCTGTCTCAACCGCTTCCACCCAAAAGTGTCTTGGCGTCTTGTACTCGTCAAGCATCGTTCTTGCCATTTCAATGAGTGTCCGGTTCTTCCTCTCAACAGCTCCATTTGTTGAGGCGTGTACGTAGCCGAGAACTCATGTGAAATCCCTTCTTCGTCAAGAAAGGTATCCACATTTGCGTTCTTGAACTCCATTCTGTTGTTGTTGCGAACCTTCTTGATCTTCACTTCAAATAGATTTTGGGCCTTCCTAGCGAAGATTTTGAAGTCTTTTGAACCTGCGATTTATCATCAAGAAAGAACACCCACGTAAATCTTGAAAAGTCATCAACAATGACTAATCCAAAAGATTTACCGCCGAGGCTTTTGTAAGCATTGGGACCAAAAAGATCCATATGAAGTAGGTCAAGTGGTCATCTCGTAGTCATGATGTTCTTCACGGGATGACTTCCTCCAACTTTTTTTCCTGCTTGACAAGCACTACAAAGTCTATCATTGTCAAATATAACATATTTAACACCAAGGATATGATCACCTTTAATAAGCTTATCAAGATTTCTCATGCTGACATGACCTAACCTTCTATGCCACAACCAACCTTTATAAGATTTAGCAATAAAACAAGTGCGAGGTTGGGCTTTCTTAGTGAAGTCAACAATGTATAGGTCACCTCTATGAATGCCGGTAAATACCATATTATAATTATCTCTACAAAATACTTGACAATCAACAGGAGTGAATAGCACATTTAAAGCAAAATCAGCTAATCTAGACACAGAGAGAATATTATATCCAAGAGATTCTAAAAGCATGACATTCTTGATTGAGCTATCATTGGATATGGCCACCTTACCAAGGCTAACAACTTTACCCTTAGAGTTGTCACGAAAGGTTACATACTTTCGTGGACCATCATTTCTAGCAAGCTCATCAAACATGTCCTTATCTCCGGTCATGTGATCCGTGCATCCACTCTCAAGCACCCATTCCTTTCCTCCGGCTGCGTAACCATGAAGATTTGCCATAAGACCACAATGTCTCATTTGTTGATCAAGGTCAAGGTCACTATCATCGTCCTCATTGTAATAACCATGTTCAACATTGTCTCGTGATTGATCAACACCTAGAGAGAGTGATTCATTAGAAGTATGACCGTAACAATGTTCAGCTCTATGAGTTCTAATGACTTCAGAAATGATATTGCTGATAATTCCAACATCTCCTTTGGCACACATGAGATTACGAAGCTTAAATAGGCAATCACCAAACTTAGGATCACTAGTACTCATCCTATTCAAAGCAATAGACTTATGGATAATCTCATCCAGATTTTTCAAGGAATAATTTGGGAATCGTTCCTCTAGGAATCTCCATATGGTGTAAGCACAATCTAGAGTAGGTAAGCTAGCAATCAAATTTTTGGGTAATACTCTAACAATAAGATTGATAGTTATAAGATTGCGAATCATGTCAAGATTCTCATCGGGTTTGGGATTCAAAGGATCAACAAGGCGAGCACAAGGAGTAGTAATGTACTTGTTCAAATGATATTCATTGAAAATCTCAAGCATCTCATTTTTCCATTCATGGAAGTACTCTCCATTAAGCATAGGCACTCTACGTCTACGACTCCCCAACGTAGACTCATCCATCTTCCTCCGATGGTGATTAAACCAAAGCAATGGAGACCAAAGCTCTGATACCAATTGAAAGGATCGAGAAGAGGTGTTTAGAGGGGTGTGAATAGACTCCTAGCAAGAAAAGTGGCAGTTTTTAATTTCTTCAAGTTGAGGTGGAGTTTTAGCACATGTTTAAACATTCACAATACATATCAAGCAAGCATGACAAGAGTATATGGGCAGCAGTAAGTAAAACATGCAATTTTGACTACTTGACCAAATAAAAACCTAGCCTTTTCCAATTTTATGTCTTGGCTGATTTTAGCAATTATGCACAAGTCAAGCAATCAACCTACACATGCAATTCTAAGAGTATAGCAGCGGAATGTAAAGGAATTGCATATGAAGGTAAAGGGAGGAGTTTGGAGAGTGCAAACGCAATTTAGACATGAAGATTTTTGTCATGGTTACGATAGGTGGTGCTATCGTACATCCACGTTGATGGAGACTTCAACCCATGAAGGGTAACGATTTACGCGAGTCCACGGAGGGCTCCACCGACAAAGGGTCCACGAAGAAGAAACCTTGTCTATCCCACCATGGCTATCACCCATGAAGGACTTGCCTCACAAGGGTAGATCTTCACGAAGTAGGCGATCTCCTTGCCCATACAAACTCCTTGGTTCAACTCCACAATCTTGATGGAGGCTCCCAAGTGACACGTAACCAATCTAGGAGACAACCACTCTCCCAAAGGTAATAGACGGTGTGTTGATGATGAACTCCTTGATCTTGTGCTTCAAATGATAGTCTCCCCAACACTCAACTCTCTTTCATAGGATTGGATTTGGTGGAAAGATGATTTGAGTGGAAATCAACTTGGGTAAGGCTAGAGATCAAGATTCATATGATAGGATTGGAATATCTTGGTCTCAACACATGAGTAGGTGGTTCTCTCTCAGAAAATGTATGTTGGAAGTGTAGGTATGTTCCAAGGGCTCTCTCTATGAATGAAGAGTGGGTGGAGGGGTATATATAGCCTCCACACAAAATCTAGCCGTTACACAGAATTTACCAAACTCGGTGGGACCGAATCAGAGAACTCAGGCAGACCGATTTAGTTCATAATGTGACCGTTAGGCATTTCGATGAGACCGATATGATCAACTCAGTAGGATTAGGGCATAACATAATCTCGGTGAGACCAATTACACAAACTCGGTATGACCGATTTTGGCAATAAGCTAACCAGAGAGTTGGTCAGGCAAACTCGGTGGGACCGATTCGCTCATTTTGGTGAGACCGAAATGTTACGAAGAGGCAACAGAAAGTTTGCAATGCTAACTCGGTGAGACCGATTCTCACATCTCGGTTAGACAAAAATGTTTCAAATAGGAAACAGAGAGTTTGCATTCCCATCTCGGTGAGACCAGGATCCCTATCGGTGAGATGGAACTGATTAGGGTTTTGGCAGTGGCTATGTCAAATGAACTCGGTGGAGCCGGATAGAAAGTTTCGGTGGGGCCGAGTTTGACTTTTGGTTTGGGACATATGTGGATTTGAGAAAGTGGTTGAGGGTTTTGGAGCATATCACTAAGCACTTTGAGCAAGCAAGCCATTAAGCAACACCTCATCCCCTTTTAATAGTATTGGCTTTCCTATGCACTCAATGTGATCTTGGATCATTAAGAATAGAAAATGTACAGTCCTAAGCTTTGAGCTTGAGCCAATCCTTTGTCCTTATCATCTTCAAGGGGTTCCACATCCTCTAGTCCATGCCACTCCATTTTTTGAACTTGTCTGAAATATAATAGATGAAAACTTTAGTCCAACAAGAGATATGTTGACATTAATTACCAAAATCACCCAGGGAGCAATTGTGCTTTCACGCCTGCACCTGCGGTGACCACTGGGTGGTCTCTGGAGTCGAAGGTGAGGTCGGCCTTGGGCGCAGCCCATCCTAGAGGGGCTCCCGGCGAGGCTCGGATGGAGCCCACTTGACGGAAGAACTGCTGGATGTGGCAATCTGAGGGAGGCGCCTGAGAGCCGCAGAGGAGGGCGGCGACGGCGTGGGGTGCCGGCGCCGCGAAGCGCGTGCTGACAAGACCGCGCAGCCCCTCCCAGGATGCCACAGATGAATTTGGCAAGATGAGAATCAGGCGTGCGGTACGCCGGTGAGTGCCATGGGGAGCTAGCTGGCCTTGACCTTGCAGTCGCCGCCGGCCGCCGAAACAGCCTCCTCGTAGGCCTGGAGGAAAACAGTCGGATCTGCCACTCCGTCGTAATGGGGTGGCATCTCCGGCCTAAACCTGAGTGGCCACTGCACCTGTCGCAAGGAGGGGGTGAAGGCTCGGTGGCCTGCAACGCCGCGGCGCGCTCCCACCGAGCCGGTCGGAGTAGAGGCGCCTGCCATAGGAGGCTGGCTGTCGGGACCCCGATCCTAAGTCACACCGTTCTAGCATGTAAAACATCATATCTCTTTGCGGCCTCATGCACGGTATCCGCTACCATACCTGGCCCGGGACCGTTTGCGCGTTTTGGCTCACGTATATGATAGTGTCGCTAGCATCCATATGACAGAGAACACAGGCCGACATGACTAGTTATAAACCGAAAGTGGCGCTAAATTATAGGGACATGCATACATGACCCAACAATGCACGTGTCGGTCAGTAGCGATTGTTGCAGGGCTATACCAAGCTAACAGGACTCCGGTATACACCGCGTGACATTTCCTCATAGGGGATAGACACAGGAGCAAGGAAGGACACATGCCGGTCAATCAATGTGTTCCGGAGCAGTAGCAAGCTACCAAGGCTCAATGGAAGCACTAGGAGGCATTTCCCCATAAGATAGGCTACCAAGGGTAAACAACTAGGTGTCGGATCCCACACATACCAAGCATTTCAATAACATACACACAATATACTCGATATGTGCAAATACAACATGGCATCACAACAAAACTCTATGAATCAAAGTATTCATTCATTAGGCTCCGAGGAGCCAGATATTACAAACATGGGTCTCATGACCCAACATATAGAGCATACAAGCAACATAAGCATAACATGTCTGAGTACAGACAACTACAAATGAAAAAGGCTGAGAAGCCTGACTATCTACAAGACCCTCCCAATGGTACAAGATCGTAGTTGTGGTAACAGGCTAAACGTCTAAGTCCATGCGGAACCACTAGTGAGGCTAAAGTCTCTCTGCAAAAACATAAAGTAAACAAACGTGAGTACAAATGTACTCAACAAGACTCACATCAGAACTAGCTACATATGCATCAATATCACAAAGGGGTGGTGGAGTTTAACTATAGCTAGCCAACTTTGACTTAGTGGCTATCCTGTACTACGACTGCTGGTAACTCTTTTGAGGTGGCGCACATGAGTCCACATAATCACCAAATAAATACACCACTATGGATCCGCTCCCGTCTCCCTACGAAAAGGCCATCCATAGCACTCACGCTTATCTTGCGCATTTTAGAGTATCCACTTTCACTTGTCTATGAACTGTACAGGCAACCCAGAAGTCCTTTACCGCGGATGCGGCTATTCGAATAGATGATGTTAACCCTGCAGGGGTGTACTTCTTCACACATGCTCTCGCCACTTACCACCATGTACACGTCGTGTGTCTCGGCAACCTTCAAGCGGAAGCCTGTCGAGGGAATCGGCCACGACATGACTAACCATGAAAGTCTCTAGTCCAGGTTTATAGCCTATTCGGGTTCCATCCGCAAGGAGGTCCAGCCGGGGTGTCTCTCACGGCCCCAAATGATGTGTACAGGGTTCCCAAGCCCACCTCGCCGGATGGATCTACGCTCGGTACACCATGCCATGGTGCCTAGTCTGTCCCAAGCCCACCTGTACCGGGTGCTACTTTGTAGACTACTAACACAACCTACAAACATCAGAAACTAGTTGCAACTCCTGGACAGAGGACATGGGCGATTAATAAGTCTAGAGAGTCAATTAAGGATCCCAATGTGTGGTAGTAGCTTTTCATGGATCACAAACACCTCAGTTCCTGAGGATGGTTTCAATGAGACAACCCACCATGTACTCCTACATGGCCTCTAATTACTACCTTTACCAAAATTGTGTTCACACACTTAGATCTCAACAGTAGGACATGTTCACAACTTTCCAATTCATCCCCGATGAATCAGACCTGACACAACTCTAAGAAATAGCATGCATGACAAACAAGCATGAATGAGTAGGCACATCAGGGCTCAAACAACTCTTACTCATGCTAGTGGGTTTCATCTATTTATTGTGGCAATGATAGGTCAAGCAAAGGGGTTGAACTACCGCAACATGTAACAGTTGAATCGTTGTTATCCTAATGTAGTAAAAGAGAGCAAGAGCGAGAGAGTGGGATTGTATTGGAATGGACAAGGGGTTTTTGCTTTCCTGCCACTTCTAAAGGTAGTAATAGCTCTTCATCAGTGTCAACGATCAAAACGCCGGAACAACGTCCACTAAGAGGGAACAACACCGGCAACAGAGAAATAACACAATCAATGCAGTGCAACAATATGATGCATGATCATGACATGGCAATATGTTGTTGATTGAGCTAATGCAACTAATAACGAGTTAAATGAAGTGGGTTTGAACTCAAGGTTCAAGTTCAAACTCCATATGAGACATTTAAAATGCCATTTATTCAAATTGCCATATATAGTGGCTGTAAGTTGTTCAAACAAGCACGAAAATGCCATAAACATATTACTCATATTTTTCTAATAATTTTTCATATATAAATTATTTCATTTCGAGTTACGGTTTATTTTCTATGATTTTTAGAAGTTTTGGCTATTTTCTGAAATAAATAAATCATTTCTGATTTATTTTAAATTCCAGAAAGGATTTATGATGTCAGAGTGACATCATCACTACGTCAGCAAGTCAAAGGCACCAGCTCAGGTCAAACATAATGGCTGGGACCCACATGTCAGTGGCACAGGCAGTTAACAAAGACTGTTAGTGCTAAATAGCTAACTAACTTAATTAACCCACAGGCTGGGCCCATAGGTTAGTGACTAACCTAACTAACTGGGTTAATTAGCGGTTAACTTAAATAACCTAGGTTAATTATGGGGGCTAGGCCCCCATGTCAGTGAGCCCAGGGGAGGTCAAACCCCTGGTCAGACGAGTCAAACTCGCGGGCGGCTTGACGCCGGCGTGGCCAGACGCGGCGGTGAGCGTCGAGTTTCGTCCATTGATCACGGTTTGTGCCGCGGTTGGTCCCGTTCGAAATCCATCGTTGGCGCGCATTGAAAGGTGGTGGCGGCCGGGCCTGTGGTGTCCGGAGGCGACAAAGGCGAACTCAACAGCGGCGGCCGGAGCTCGGGCACCGATGAAAACGACGACCCGATGCACTGGAGGAACAACATTTAGTACCTACGGGTTCTACGTGCGCTCATGAAGCCAACATGCACCTACACGAGACCAATTGGTCACCGGAGCCTCGTCGGCGGCGTGCTTCGGGCGTTAAGTAAACGGTGGCTACAGGTCGCAAGCGAAGCAGGAAAGACGGGGGTTAGAAGCAGGAGCTCACAGTGGTCGCAGAGCTGGTCTCGGTGAGCTCGTGGAGGCATCGGAGAGGGCGCAAGGTCGCCGGCAATATTGGCGGCCGAAGGAGGAAGAAGAGGTTGGGGACAACGCTTTGAGGCTTCCGGCGATGCTTGCCTCGGCGAGGAAGAATCTGGCGATGAGATGGAGCTCTAGGACGTGGAGTGGGAGCGAGGGAGTGGCTGCGGCCGCGGTGGTGCTCGTCGGCGCGGCTGTGGTGGCTTCGGCCATGGCGTGGAGGGCAGAACAGAGGAGGGGATGAGGCCATGGGAGAGTGGGAGGGTGTCCAGGGGGTGCGTGGCAACGCCTAGGCGCGTCCGGGTAGTGGCGGGAAGTAGGAGGTGGCGGGGCGCGTGCTCCCGCACGGCTGCCACGTGCGCGCTGTCCTCCTGGCGGGAGGTAGGTGGGGACTGGCAGCGGTGGTGGCCTGGGCCACCAAGTAAGTTCAGGTGGGCTTCTCTCTCTCCTTTCTGTTTTCTATTTTTCTATTTCTTTTACCTTTGTTTTGATTTAGTTTAGCCACTAAGTCATTTTGGTAAATTCTGATAAAAGTAGTGTGTGCACAATGGACTATTCCAGAGACCCTCCACAATTTTCAGAAATATTGGTGCTGTATAAATATTTATAGAATTTTATAGCCCCAACTCAAATACTTATTGATTTAATTCAAAGCCCAAATGTGTCCTACAAAAATGTAAACCATTTTTGGTACATGCTTCCACCTTAATCCAGAAATGATGAACATTTTTAAAGGGCATTTTGAGTTCATTGAAAAAGATTTTATTTTGACCCTATTTGAATTAATTTAGTGCTAGGTTTTGAACATTCCCAATTCAAGTTTCAAAAATTTATCCATGATGCATGGATGCTTAAGCAATGACAACAGGGGTTGATCTTGGGCTGTGACAAATCACCCCCACTAAACAAGAATCTCGTCCCGAGATTCAAGATGTGAGGTAAGGGGATAGAGGGGACACAAAGCTAGCACAATCTTCATGATTCAATTGCCCTTCTCGAAGATGTTGATTCCTTGCATCTTGATCTTGACGTCTTGCTTTCAAGAACTTCGTATAACACAATGATGACATAAGGAAACTCTACAGGAATCAATCTTCTCGAAGATCGAGCAACTGAAGATCAACTCATGAAGTGAGATGTAAGGACACCTCTTGAGTTGATACACAAAACACGCAATGAGAGGGATGAAATAGATGATGAAGGTTCAATTTGGTAGGTAACAATTCCACGCTTAGAAGATGGTGGATGGGTTTCGAATAAGCGAGGATTTAATTGCCACGATTCTGTATCGGGACACCTTGGGGAGGTGACTCGTAGAGTTATTCCCTTAAGTGGCAAAAAGAATTACTTTTGATACAAATATCATTGAAATTCTCTAAACCAGCCTAAGGAAAATCAGAATGGATCGTTTGAAGGAGTTCAAAAGAATGGCATACTTAGGCTGGAATGGATGATGTGGACTACCTGAAGACAACGCAATGGATGATTTTTGCTTATCATCGGAAATGTATGGGACCCATGGTAGGACCACTTTTGAAGACGATACTGAACAAGAATTACTGAGAGGGCAGCCAATGAAAAATTTGCACAATAGCAATGCAAGCTGGGAACAAAATGCAAATGTTGGGTATTCTTCAACCATCATATCTGCCTGTGATTCAGATCTGGTTGGTGTCAGGATATTCCAGACTCATCAAGTCTAGAAAGGAGAATGAAAGTTTGCAACACAAATCGGCGAGATGGCGTTGCGAGATTCTCGGGGATTGAACTACAATAGCAAGCTCCAAAACATGAGCTGGTTCTCCTACATACATGTGAACACGTTGTCCAAGACAAGCATGACCACATAGTAGTCTTACAATGAAACACTACCGAGTTCTGATTGGGAACCATCATTGCGGAGAGCGAAGTCCTGCGCATGTACCTTTGGGTCCTTAAGGATTAGCACTTAAAAACTTATTTTACTTGATCAAATCAATCAGTGGCTTGGTGTGCTAGGGATTCATATAGAATGGAGGTAGCAAGCCTATCAAACCATTGAATACTTCGCACATGCGTGACTGACTTGGGATGATTCCAGAGGAAGCGAAACAAACTTTCTCAAATTCACGGCGACAACTTGCATCATATACACGTGAATTAGAGGAAGTCACTTCTTCCATCAAAACATAAACTTCATGAGCTAGCACGAAGAAAATGCTTTCAAAAGTTTCCAACACTAACTTAGATGTTCAACATGAATCATGGACAAGATGAAAATGTTTTCAATGGGCTCAACAACAAACCATCCAGGCTTCCATATAGATGGAATTCCACAATTAAGTGAACACGGTGATAGCATTGGTCAGACCAAAGGATGTAATGGTGTATGCTCGAGGGATCAACCACAAGTAAGACAACATTACGAACATCATTGGTTTTGCTTTGATTTGAGGATAGCTGACCCTCAAATCAAAGATTGGATAAGAAATAACGCCGACAATTGATCACAAGGATCAATCGATGAAGATACCATCTTTCTTCAACAAACACACAACACAAGGATATCCCTTCCAGAATAAACTAAGTGGGACAATCTTTCATCTTCTAACTCTCCAAGTTGTTGTTTAGCTCAACCAACTAGCTCAGGGTATTCAACACAGATTCTTGGAGAAGGGGTGTTTTAGGGAGAAACCAACTTGATCACGAACTCAACATAGCGGTCAGGGAACAATCTGGTAATACTTTCGAGAAGATAATCGGAAAATCACGAACCACCGATATGTTATGAAGCTCGAGAACAATCTTGCTTTTCAGGGCAAGACAATATGATCAAATGAGCGAGGATTGACACAATCCTAACTCATTGATCGAAGAGTGCACCAGAAAAATGGACTAGGTAGCACGATCAATCTTAGAATGATGATTCAATAACCAACATGCTAAGAATGAGATATCGTCCATTAACTACCAAGCAACAGAGTTGCTAGGAGTATTGATTTCATACATAATGATTCACTTGTCAGTATTCCAGTTACAATAACATGGAGACCGAGCAATGAACGATGATGGCGAGAAGTATCATTGTATCAAGAGTTCATAGGAGGTTGTGCAATTCCCATGAAACACTTGACATGCAAGAGGGAAACACTCCAAGGTAGAACAGATTAGAAGCATGGAGAGTCCAAGAAGTCTTGTTTAGATCTGGAGAGGATGAGAAAGTGTGAAGAGAACAACTACAAGCGCTCAGGCTGCAGCGTGTATATATATATACTGGAGAGAGGGTGAAGAGTGCAAACCCTAGAAAACAAGCACCGAGGCTGCAGCTTATACGTGATGAGGTGATTATACGGTCACTACGAGATCGTATAGCTCCGTATCCATCCATTTTGACCAGTCAAAGAATCCTCCTGGCACGAATTATGCTCAAGTGTAGTTATCGAACCCGAGACCTCAAGTTTGATGCGCGAACAGGCTAACCAGCTACACAACTCTCCGGTTATGTTCAAAGGGAGGAAAATAACCTTTTATACATTTTTGTGTGTGTGTGGGAGTCATTGGGATTTAAATCATCATCGTGTCATGTGGGTTTGGTGATAAGACTATCCACAGTGGTGCAAAAATAATGCAACCTTAGTCACCTTACCTCTCTCCACGTAGTACGTTGGGTCCCACCAGTCGTAGAGTGAAACAAACAAATTAATACGAAAAATTAAAAGCGCCAGCGGTGTATCTTACCTCACACATCTCGCTACTTCTCGGGAACACTGTCCAATTGATCCCTTTGTTCGCTCACGTACTATTTTAAGTGAATCCTTATTATAACATGCACACAATTTTGGGCAGTTGTATTCGACCTAAGTCAGTGTGCCACCGTATCTCGAATGACTCCCTCCGTCTAGGTGTAAATAAGTCACATTAGAAGGTGCAGCGGGACCAAGGTGCAAGCAGATTGGAGGAGCAAGAGAAACTTGACCGGTCATTCCTCCAATCAAAGCCCCGATTTCTGTCTCTAAACGCAACAATTGATCCAAACAACTAAGAGATGACGTTTTAGCTACCATGCAGGGCCACGTATTTACTAGCATGCAACCCGACTTTGATTTCTTGACTGATCAACGCGTAGTTGCGCTCCAAACAATGGGTTTCCGGGGGAGATAACAAGGCAGAGTAAGGAGCGTTTGGTTACATTGCTTAGGCTGGTCATAGTTTGTACATACTCCATTTGTATCTCACTTCCTATGGCTTCGCACTCGCACGATTTTCCTATTCTATGAACCTGTGTGTGCGTGTGTGTGTTTAACAGCATGTGTGTGTTTGAGAGAGTGACAGATCGACCTACTCCTACAGAGAGATGGTGTGTAGTGTACCATTTTAGCCGAAAGAGTCGGTGCATCCTCTCGTTTCCGGGCATCCGGTAGGGACAGGCGGACAGCTGCCACGCCCGCTCCTGACCAGCCTTGCCCACCCAAAGCCCCTCCATCGCCCGCGCGCGCTTCTCGCCTGAAACGGTCAGCGCTGCTACAAAGAATCGGTGCCGCATTCATGCCCGGGTAGAGGGGACGTGACCTCTCACTAGCTCTTGTATTGAAGGGAGAAGTAGATTCAAGAGTGATGGTTGCTTCGTCCGTCCAACTTACTGCTGGGTCTATCTGATTTGACGGCTCATTGGTCATTATTACTGAGGTGGTAGGACTGCTGGATGTCCCACGCTTTCGGCGAAAGGAGGTACTACTATATTACAATTCACTCCATTCTTACGGCGGAAGAGTGCAAGAGCAGTGAAAACACGCAGGCTCAGTGATTACATGGCCCACCTCACACTATCACCATATTTTCTGGACAACGTGCGACACCTAACTCTTTACATAGTACAATCGCAAAAAAAACTCTTTACATAGTAATAGTACTTCCTGCGTTCCTAAATATAAGTCTTTGTAGAGATTTCACCATGAACCACATATGGATGTATATCGATGCATTTTAAGTGTAGATTCATTCATTTTGTTCCGTATGTAGTCCACCTAGTGGATTCTCTACAAAGACCTATATTTAGGAACAGAGGAAGTACGTACTGTAATTTATCTGCGAGATAGTACAATGCTATGAAGCTTCCAGCTTCTGTTACATGTATCTTGCGTCCAAGGTTGCCCGTTGCAACATTTCATCAAATACAAAGGAGACTAACATCCATGCTATTGCATCTCAATGATTGACAGATCATATTAAATATGTACTCCCTCCATTCCAAACTAAGTGTCTCAACTTTATGCTACATACGGAGCAAAATGAGTGAATCTACACTCTAAAATACGTCTATATACATCAGTGTTTGGAGTATGTACTAGTAGTTCATATTGGAATCTACTAAAGGACATATATATTCCAAATAATATGATAATCTCTCTAACCAAGGTAGTAGGGACGAGGAGTAAACGGAGGGAGTAGTAAAATTTTCTCCTCGTCCCGTGAGCCACCGCACGCGTGGGCGAGGGAGCGGGCGTAAGGCGTAGTAAGAAAGCTTCACCTCATCCTGCGAGCCACCGCGCCCATGGGCCGGGGAGACAACGTACTAAGCAAGCTTCTTCTCGTTCTGCGAGTTGACGGGACACATCAAAAGTACTCCAGTGTATAGAGCCTTGCCACTAAGGTAGGTCCCACATGGTTTGCCTCTTTTTTAACATAACGCGTCAAGTCGCAATTTGTTTGTTTACCCGTGGTAGAAGATCCTCCCTCCATCTAGTGGAAAACCAGTACACGTTTCAAGTTACCACGTGGGCTGCCTTTTCGTACAGAAATGAACTCCACCGTGTACACGCGTGTGTGTGGTTGGGAAAAAGACAGGAGTGCGTGCGTCGTGCGCGCACCTGTTCTCTTCGTGCACGTTCCCCACCTATGTGGGTGTGTGTGAGAGAAACAAACCTAGACATATGGCTTGTGTGCGTTCGTGAGTGTTTTTTGTTTTGGGCGGGGGAGGTTGATTTCGTGAATGTATTTGTGGGAATATGTGTCGATGACATCTCGAACAAAATTTTGCATGCAATGTGTGTGAAATGGAGTCATATCCATATCATATATAGAGGGTCGGGTGATCCACGAGAAGAGAGGGAGGCGTCATATATATCGATAGAGTCGAAGACAGGATCAAGTGGGTGGGTGCGAGATCGATGAAGAGAGCCATCGAAATTGTGTGTGTGTGCATGTCAGAGATATAGGGCGACTGACCTAGCTACCGGAACGTCAGAGGGCACAGGTCAAGTTTGTGTGTGGCAGGGAGACATGACTACAACGCTCGATGTATCGATGAGTGTGTGTGGGAGGGGGTTTGGGGAGGGGTAGGCAGAGGCCTAACTATAGAGGTAGAACGACTCGTATATGTGTTGAGAAGGAGAGACCCAGCTATGTCTTGAGGGAGATCGGTCGACATCCATACATAACTGAAGGACGGGAAATAGGATGGGACAGAGAGATAGAGAGGAGAGAGAGAGAGGGAGTAAGAGGGGTAGAGTGTTGGATGGGTGATGGAGTTGCTTCTTGAAGATGGTGGGAGAGGCCTACTAGACAAACTAAGGGTGGGACTGCAATTTTATCAATAAGAGTGGGGATGTGTTTCTTTGTGTTCCTGTGCGTGATAGATCTGTCGGGACACATCCATGGATGATGAAGGGGAGCCATGTGTTTGGTAAGCAAACCTAACTAGATCGGTAGATCTATTGTTGTTTGCCGGAGGAAGGGAGAGACATAACTAATGAGGTAGATCGATCGACGCGTGGGAAAAAATGAGTTATAAGGACCTAGCTAGCTATATGAATACCGGGAGATCATTCGATGTACGTCCATTTGTTAGAGGCAAATAAGGCCCGGTGAGATGGATAGGCAGAGAGAATGGAGCTAGGAGGTGGTGCGAGAGGCCCAGCTACTAGCTAGATAGGGGGAGGAGTGTGCGGTTGTGAGATCGATGAAAAGAGGGGCGAGAGTTTACACGGGTGTGGGACCGTATGAGAGACACGAGGCAAGGACACATAAAGGAGGAGATTGAAGGTGCGTGTGTATGTTGTAGGCAGACATCGCTGGAGAGGTTTATCGATCGGTGTGTGTCGGAAAGGAGTTGTGGAGACTGTGGGAGAACGACCTAAAGAAAACAAAATGAATGTGCGCGATGGCGTGCATGCTGAGGGAGGGGGAGGGCGAGGAGGGCGTGTGCATGCACGAGACAAAGTTAGTGGTAGCTACAAAGGTTAGAGGATTGTGTGGGTGTAAGAGACTAACAAAGATCATAATTTGATATGAAAGTGGATTCATATATTTGAATAGGAGATCATAGTGTTTTGAACATATGGAAATCAACATAAAGGGGATTCAAAAAATTGAGTTCGAGTTCATATAGTACACATAGTTCATATGTAACTCGAGAATAATCATGTGGTGTGCTGTGAAGATAATACACAAACGATGGTTTAACTTGACAATAATGACGATTGTAGATCTTATTAAAACAGAGAAATGAATTCAAATGCTTTGACTTCAGAACAATCATTATTGTAGATCTTATTCAAATGGAGAAACAAATTCAAATTTAGTTCATATTGAAGCGGTAGTATATACGTTTGGAATGCACTAAAACGTTCATTTGAGTACTAGGTTGCATGCATTATACACGTAGCGAAATATTTTAATTGAACATAACATGAATTCAAAGTTTTGAATGACATTTGTAGTGCAAATTGATTTGGTACAGTACACGTTAGGCTTGTCCGGAAATATCAACCCGCGCCTTGTTAGCCCAAAATATTTAAGATATATCTTTGTCTCGTTGTGCTCCGACAACTCCCTCCATCTCAACCCACGCCTTGTTATTCCAAAATTTCAACGCGCGCAAAAACTCCCACCTCCTGTGAAATCCCTACACACGAAATGCCCGTGATACCCCTGAACCAAAAGAACCGCCTCAAATCGATGGGGGTACTTTCGTAACTTACCACACATTTCGGACAAGCGCGTCCCTAAGCCATGGTTCCCCACTCCCATCCCATCCGCCCACCCATTCGTACCTCGAGGCCGGCAAAACCCGCGAAGCCCCACACCCTCCTCCGTCTGCCACCCAGCCAGAGCCTCTTCATCGTTGACGTCGTCCACAGCAACACCTCGACGTCCCTCATCCACAATACTGGTTGAAGATCCGTCGTCGATCTGGTCGTCCCACCGGTTCAGCCACCCCGTCCTCCACCTCCAAGAAAATGCCCCGACGTTCCCCTCGTCTTTCGCTCCACCTCCATTCCCACAATGCCTTCTTCACCTGCACCACCGGAAGAGCATCATCATCACCGTTTCCTCGGATGAAGCTATGGCTTAATCGGCACCACCAAAGAGGTTGTACATTAATCGCCGCATTTTCTTCTTGATTCGATCTCACGGTGCTGCCGACACTCGGTCCCGAGCCGACACCGTTTGGCTCCATCCACGGCGGCATCGCCGGCCACTTCCTCCACAGCGTCTCTCCCTCTGCGGCGACGTCCACATCAGAAGGAGCTGCTGCTGCTTTAGCTCTCGCTCGTGCAGCTACTCTGCTCTTGCTCTCGGTCCCCTGCCTGGTCTGCTCTTGCTCTCGCTCTTGTTCGTGCTGCTGCTCTCGCTCTTGCTCTTGCTTGCGATGCTGCTCCGATTTAGCAACACTTCAGTCGACTGAATCGACTTTTGGGTTAGTCGATTTTCAGCGGGTGGGGCGG
>LR738711.1:583274865-583340024 GCA_902687465.1 Secale cereale | reverse complement strand
CCCCCCCCGAGGTGCATGCTCTAACTTGGCAGGGTTAGGTTGCTCATATCGTGCGTATGGTATCTTGCATTGCTATGTCATTTGCTTAGTTTAGACATGATTTGTGTGAATGCCACTTGTTTAGTGTCTAATTACCATATATGTGAATTATGCAATGCCATCTTTTTGCACGACATTATATATGTGAATTATGCAATGCTATCTTGTTGCAAGGCATTATATATGTGAATTATGCAATGCCACGCTGTTTAGCCAAGCGTCATATATGTGAATTATATCATGCTGTCATTTTTTTGTATTTCTCATTGCTTTTGTCGACAATGTTTGTATATTCAACTGCTCTTCCTATGCATCAGCCATTTGAATTGGTGATGGAGAAATCTGGAGTGAAAACAAGGTCTTCAGCAGACAATGCTACCTGGTGAAGCAGATATCTTGCTAGTTACAAATAGCTCTTCAGAGGAGGATTCAAAGGCAGATGACCAGTCCTATTATCCCCCTGAGGTGTATGCTCAAACTTGGCAGGGTTATATTACTCATATCATGCATATGTTGTATTGCAATGCTTAGTTTTTACATCATATATACGATATTGAATGCCATCTCCTTAGTTGACACATCATATATGCGATTGACCTCTGCTCACTTCGTTAGTATATAAATCATATGTTTGAATTGTATCATGCCATGATGTTTACATAGACAGCATGTATCTGAATTATGGCATGCCAACCCATTTTCTAAAGACTTAATATAGTTATGTCATCTCATCCTGTTCACATAGTCATCATATTTTGAATTATGTCATTCTATCCACGAATTATATCATGCCATCATGTTTCCATCGACGACATGTTTGTGATTTATGGCATGCCAACCACTTTAATAGACACATTGTATAGTTATATCATGTCATCATGTTTACATAGTCATCATATTTTGAAGTATGTCATTCTATCATGTTTAGTTAGCCATCATACATGTGAAATTGTGTCACGCTATCCTGTTTAATTAGCGATCATATATGTGAAATTATGTGCTGCTATTCTGTTTGGTTAGACAACATAAATGTGAATTATTTCATGCCCAGTTTTCTTCCCTACTATCCATTGCACCTGTCTATCTTATAATGTCTCTACATTCAATTACTTTTCTTGTTTATCAGCCATTTCGATTGAAGGGGGTGATGGCAGTATCTGTGGGAGTAAAAACACGATCTTCAGAAAAGATCGTGCTACCAGTCGATGGAGATAGAACCACAGTTGTACTTGCCCAAGAACCAGCTCCACCACACATAACCCAGACTCACGCAGATTGTACCCCTACCCAGTTGGACAAAGAACCGGCTACACCCCTTCTAACCCCAACCCCAGTAGATAGTAACCCAGTTCCCATTGACACAGCACCGTCTCCACCATAGAGCACCCAAACACGAGCAGTTAGTAAGGCAACTGCAGTGCCCAAAGCACGAGGACCACCACTCCGAACCCCAAGTCAACGCTTAAAGCAGAAGAAGAATTGTTCTCAGGACAGGTTCCGTAGCTATGGTTCATACAACTTTGCTCTTGCATCACTGTATTTACTCATACCAACTAATTTCAAATTTGAAGGATGCAATTGAAACTCCAATGGCACAACAGGTATGTTTTAAACCTGTTTCTTTAACGTGTTTGCTGTTGTAACTTGCTCTCTGTGGATTTCAGTTTCAATTGAATAAACAATTATATTCTCATGCGATGCACCTTACAAGTGTTGTTATTGCTGTGTAGTTTCCCACACGTATATTCTGTCTAAGCTGCTTTGTCTTAAATAGATTTGATTCGAACTGTATCTATCTTGATTTTCCAACAAAAACTAGAATGATATAGACCATACAGTGACCATACTACATAGATATATGTTTGTTTCATGTTGTTATCTTGTCCACCTTACTACTGAACTGGTTTACCAAAATGAGTTTCATATACTACATTGTCAACCTGTGACGTGTTTGTTTGTTTCTCTTTTAGAATGCGGATAAAATATTGGAGAAGAGTACCCCGTAATGCAATGGTACAGGAAATAAATCAGATAAGGTTCAAGATAGTGAGACATCCCTGTTGGTCTCCAAGAAAGCTGATAAAAACTATATTGAAGACACTGAGACAACCCCAAAGTCCTGTCTTGATGTAGTGTTTGAGTTACTGGCTACTACTGATGGCACCAGCTCTTCGAACTCGCTGCCTGAATCAGTTCGGCTTATTGAGTCTCAACTTCAAGTTGAAAGACATCGATCAGATGTTATGCGACAGGAAGCCGAAGGACTGAGGAAGTCCCTGCAGAATTCAGATGCATACTTTCTGGTGCAACAGCAAGTGCTGGAGGATTTAGGCGCCAAACAAGAGAAAGTTAATAAGCTTGCTAAGCATCTTGCCAGCATTATGGGTACCCAGAATATTGTTTCTTGAGCTCTTCTGAAGTGGTTTCAGTTCTGGACTTGTTTTGCTGTGTTGTTTATATGCTGCTTTGTTCCCTATATTTGCACTAGTGGCGAACTTTGATGCCCAGTGGATGTAATATGTGTAATAGCGGTGATAGCCTAGCGTAAGTTGCTTGCCTATTTATTTCCTTATTGTCTTGTTTATTTGTATTCTTGTAGTCAGTGCAGTTCTTTTTTCGCAGTTTGCTAGTGGCCGCAATAGCCTATTTTTTAAAACTAGGCCACATTGACCATGGGCTACATATTTACTGTAGTTAACATGGGCCTCTTATGGGCCATGGAAACAATGGGCCTTCTAAGGGCCGTAGAAACAATGGACCTTATACGGGCCGTAGACACAAAGGGCCTTCTACGGGCCGTATGATCGGTTGGCCAAACATGGGCCAATAACAGACCACATTATGGCCGTAAATGGGCTAGAGTTGAAATCGTCCGTTCAGGGGCCGACCATAACGGTCCATCGTTAATCGGCCGTATTTGGTGATGCTATGAAAACGGCCCAAAGTATTAACGGGCCACAAACGGGCCGGCTGTAACTACGGGCTGAATTTGACCCACAAGCAGAAATTGACAGTAATGGGCCGAAAGTAAACGAATGCTGGAAATGAGCCCAAGAATAAATGGGCCCTGAGTAGGCCGAAAGATAACATGGGCTGGAAACGGCCCGACGTAATAATGTGCCGTTAATGACTATAAAGTAAAACACTGTTCAATATGGGACAGTTTTACCATAGGCCGTTAGTGGGCCGAGTGTTACTCAGGACCTGATATGGGCCGAAAGACGTCATGGGCCATACATGGGCCGGAAGTTAAAACGGGCTGGAATTAAATTGGATGCCCCAGATGACGCTACTGGGCCTAATTCGGATAGGCCGTAAACGGGCCCTGGGTTAGCAAGCTGTAAATGGGCTATATGCGAACAGGCCATTAATAGTCTTGCCGTGGGCCGGCCCATCACCTTTTGACCAAGTCAAACGGGCTGGCCTTTTCAGAGGAATGGGCCTCTGTTGGGCACTGTTCATTACGAGCCAGTATCACCATGGGCCTTTAATGGACCGACGGTTACTAAGGGCCTCATATGGGCCGGAAGACGTCATGGGCCATACATGGCACGGAAGTTAAAATGGGTTGGAATTATATTGGACGGCCCAGATGATGCTACTGGGCCTAATTCGGATAGGCCGTAAACGGGCCCTGGGTTAGCGGGCTGTAAATGCGCTATGTGCGAACATGTCGTTAACAGGCTTGCCATGGGCCGGCCCGCCACCTTTTGACCAAGTCAAACGGGCTGGCCTTTTCACAGGAATGGGCCTCTGTTGGGTCGTGCCACATGTCGACGTATCATAGGCACTATGTATCCAGTGAGTGGATGACATCTGTTCCAACGGCGAGCCGACACGTGTTCCCTCCAGCCAATGATAATTTTACACGTGGAAAATCCCCATTGGTCAGGGCTGTTAATGGGTTATCGGATCCAAAACCGGACCCGTTAGCTTAACTACGATCCGTTACGGTGGATGCCACGTGTCGGTCACCCTTGACGAAAGCACTTCTGTAACGCGTGATTATCGTCATGGAAGTGGACACTTCCGTGATGATAATTTTGGTAATGTGATGGAACACTTCTACGACAGCACAGGTATGACTATCTTGATTCTGTCTCAAAATCGTCATGGATGTACATGCATGACAGAAAAGGTGACCTACTATGACAAACACGTATCATCATGGAAGTGTATTTTTTTGTAGTGTTTGAAGACCAACCAACAAGAGATCGTCCAATAAAGTGACAGGTGCTTGATGTGGACTTGCGATCAACCTTTTCACCAGCATAGTCAGCATCCGAGAATCCATCTAGGTCAAATACTGAGCCCTTGGGATACCATAATCCTATTGTTGGGGTGTGAGCCAAATATTAAAGAATTCACTTCACTGCTAGATGATGCAATTCCTTTGGTGCCTCTTGGAATCGGGCACACATGCAAACACTAAACATTATATATGTCCTAGATGCACATAAGTACAAGAAAGAACCAATCATGGAGCGGTATACCTTTTGATCGAACTCTTTACCATTGTCGTCGGAGCATAGAGGACTTTTGGTTGGCATTGGTGTCGTGTATCCTTTGCAGTCTTGCATTCCAAAAGTCTTCAGAAAATCTTTGATGTATTTCTCTTGTGATATGAAGATGCCATTTCTCTGCTGACGGATTTGAAGACCAAGGAAGAACTTCAGTTCTCCCATCATGAACATGTGATATTGCTCTTGCATCTCATACCCAAATTCGTAACTATATCTTTGGTTAGTGCAGCGGAAGATAACGTCATCCACATAGATTTGGCATACAAAAAGTTCCCCATCATATTTCTTTGTGAAGAGAGTGGGATCAAGAGAACCAGGTTTGAAGCCTTTGCTCTTCAGGAAGTCTTTGAGTGTGTCATACCAAGCCCGTGGTCCTTGTTTGAGGACATACAGTGCCTTGTTGAGCTTGTAAACCATACCAGGATGCTTCGGATCTTCAGAGCCAAGAGGTTGAGCAACATACACTTCCTCTTCAATTTTTACCTTGAGGAAGGCACTCTTTACATCCATTTGACACAGAAGAATGTTTTTGTGGTTAGCATAGGCTAGCAATATACGAATGGCTTCAATCCTATCCACATGAGCAAATGTTTCATTGAAGTCAATTCCTTCCAATTGTGTGTAGCCTTGAGCAATGAGATGAGCCTTGTTTCTAACAACTTGACCATGCTCTCCTTGCTTGTTGTGATCCATTTGGTGCCAATAATATTGTGCTTGCGGGGATCAGGACATTTCACTAGCTCCTAGACATTATTTAGCTCAAACTGTTGAAGCTCTTATTGCATAGCTTGAATCCATTCTGGTTCCATAAAGGCTTCATCAACTTTCTTGGGTTCCGATATTGATACGAATGCAGAATGCTCACAAAAGTTTGCTAGCTGAGTTGCTCTTGAACGAGTGAGAGGACCAGGTGCATCGATGCTATCAATAATCTTTTCCACTTGAACTTCATTTGCCACACGAGGATGAACAAGGTGAAGCCTTTGCTCTTGCTGATTGTTTCTTTATTTTCAGCATTGGCTTCAGACTGAGCATTGTCCTCATGTTGACTAGGTGATGAAATAATGATTTCCTCTTTAGTCTATTCCTCGGTGGGTATGATTTCTCCAGTGCCAATTTGCTTGAAAGATTCACTAGGTGAAGCTTCATCTACAACATTTGGCAGGTGCTCTCTTTGCGAGCCGTTAGTCTCATCGAACCACACATCTACAGTTTCAACCACTTTATAGTGAAAAGAGGTTAAAGACCTGGTAGGTGTGCGAATCCTTTCCATAACCAAGCATACGACCATCATGTGCTTTTGGTGCAAATTTGGAAGTGTGATGTGGATCCTTGATCCAGCACCTAGCACCAAAGACTTTGAAATAGCTAACGTTTGGCTTCTTACCAGTCAGAACTTCATAGGATGTTTTCTTGAAGAACTTGTGAAGATAGAATATGTTGATGATATGGCATGCAGTATCAATGGCTTCAAGCTAGAACTTTCTTGGAGTCTTGTATTCATCAAGCATAGTATGTGCCGTTTCAATGAGGGTCCTGTTCTTGCGCTCCACAATGCCATTCTGCTGAGGTGTGTATGGTGTAGAGAACGCATCAGTGATTCCCAGTGTATCAAGATAAGTATCGAGGCAAGTGTTCTTGAACTTAGTTCCATTGTCACTTTTTATGTGCTTGATCTGGATGTCGTAGTTGTTCATGGCGCGATTGCCAAATCATCTGAAGACATCCTGCACTTCAGTCTTACAGAGAATTATGTGCACCCAGGTATATCTAGAATAATCATCAACGATCATGATGCCATATAAGCAAGTAGTAGTAGTAAGAGTAGAGTAGTGACTAGGGCCAAATAAGTACATGTGAAGCAGCTCGAAGGGACGTGATGTAGTCATGATTGTCTTCAAGGGATGCTTGGCCCTAGTCATCTTCTTGGCTTCAAAAGAACCACATAGATGATCCTGTTTGAACTTGACACCCTCGATGCCAATGATATGCTTCTTCTTCACGAGAGTGTGAATGTTCCTCATGCCCGCATGTCCTAGCCTTCTATGCCAAAGCCTACACTCTGAAGCTTTTGCTAGAAGACATAAAGTGAGCTGTGGTCCTGCGGAGAAATCTACCATATACAAATCGCCTCTTCAATAACCTTCAAAGACTAGAGATTTGTCATATTCCATAAGTACAAGGCAACGATATTTTCCAAATATCACAATCATGTTTAGATCACAAAGCATTAACACTGACATTAATTTGTATCCAAGGGATTTAACAAGCATCACTTTATCCATGTGTTGATCCTTTGAGATAGCAACTCTACCTAGACCCAATACCTTGCTTTTTCTAGTATCGGCAAAACTGATGTGACTTTTAGTAGATGGACATAGAGTTGAATCCATGAGAAGACTTCGATCACCAGTCATGTGGTTAGTGCATCCACTAGCGATTATCCACCCAGTAGCTTCCGATGTCGTTACCTACAGTACAGTTAGTGGGATAGGATTCACCAAGGGAAGTGTGAAGCATAAACATTTGTCGAACAAGCATACTATCAAATTTAAGGTTCTTGTTTGGTAAAATAGGAAGCTCGTCAAGAAACCACGAGATGAAATAATAAATGGTAAGACCATTTTGGCATTTTATCTTGCATCCCACAAGATGTTTTAGGTCCCCAGCATTGGCGTCAGAAGTGTTTGATTTCTGGATGGAGACCTTTCCCTGCAAGAGTAAGTCAATTCTTCTTAAACACCCACATCTTTAGGGGTGGCTTAGAAGCAATGAGTCTACGTGCAGCATATGAGAACTTTAGCTTTGGAGCCCTAGCAAATAGCTTTGTAGGAGGTGAATAATACTCATATGAATATGCAGAGAAGTTCTTTGATTTATGAACATAGCGGTGAGATGAGACATGCTCATATTCATGAGTCTGATGATAATTTCCCCGCAAAACATTTGCGTTAGGGTGACCTTGTGAGGTCCTCTGTCTGTATGAAGCCATTGGGCCATTTGAAGCCTTTGGTCTGGGGTTTGTCTTCTTCCCTGGTGGTGTCATGATGACATTCACAGGAAGCTTCTCAAGAAGACTTTTCGGAACCTAGATCTTCTTCATAGGTGACCCATTACTGTAGTTAGTTCCAATGAACTCGGCAAACACTTTACCGTTCTGATCCTTGAATAGTTTATAGTTCGAGTCAAATGACTCGTCAATGACAATAGGGTAAGCACAAGTGAAGCCAGATAAGGTGGATGGATCTACTAATGGGCCCTTTGCAGAAACCCATGCGGTTTCGAGGTACTGCCCAGGCTTCCACTACGAACCATCAACAACCATTTTCCTCTCGAAACCAACACCCTCTTTCCTAGGGTTTCGGTTCAGAATCTATTTCTTGAGGACATCACATAGTGTCTGACGCCCTTTGAGACTTTTGTACATGCCTATTTCAAGCAATGTCTTTAACCTAGCATTCTCATTAGAAATAGTAGTAGTTTCGTCGGAAGAGGGGTCGGTTACTGTCGGGGTGCTGGGAACGGGGGTACCCAGACTTGCCTACCTGCGGCCCAGAGCATGGCTCATAAGGCGACCTGCTACAGCCCAACATCTTTAGCAACCACTCAAGACCCTCACGAGGGGCCAAGCCTCGCGAGGCGGATGACACAAGGCATCCCCTGGGGCGGCCTCACCATGCGGGCTCATGAGGATAGGAGATATCGAGGCGAGGGGCGCCTAACGATGTCCTCGTGACGTGAGCAATGACGACCAATGCCAGGCGGGCGCCAGCAGGCGCAGAGTGCCAGTTTCCTCTTTGGTCCTAAAGGAGTAGGTGCAGGCGAGGAGTCCCGAGGCATCAGGCAAATGTTTCCATATTGGTGCAACGAGACCGAGACCGGCAGAACGGCAGGACGGAGGTCATCGCGGAGCCCACGGCGGTGTCACCACCAGAGCCTTTGGCAGGCGAAGACCACCTTTTGTCAGGATAGCTTGTACTGGCTGTCTCCCTTCGAATTTGGCCATTGTGGGATTCCTTCCCGCTCAATATATGGGAAGAGGACCCGGGCCACTATAAATAGGACCCAGCCACCATCATAGAGGGGGACCGGATCATCGAGACCTCTCATACACCACAAGCTCACCCGATTGCAAGAACACCTCTCCTTAGGAGGCAGTTCATCCATGTACTAGTTCTTCCTAAGCCTACAAAGAAATCCACCACACCACACTGGATTAGGGTGTTACACTACGACGGTGGCCCGAACCAGTATAAATCTTGTGTCTCTTGTTCATCGGATCTGACGAGCTAGGCCTAGAGCTGTTTAGTAGGCGAGCTAGGGCGAAAGGAGAGATCTTCGTGCTCACCCCAGAGTTTGAACATTAAGGGTTTTGCCGGAACCCAGATCTGACATTTGGCGCGCCAGGTAGGGCTGCGCTGGATCTGTTCTTCCGTCGTCCGCACCGTCACCGCCTCACATCTGATGGCCGACGACCAGGGAGCTCATGCCAACCACTGGGCGACCTGGCCTATGCGGGCGGCACCGCCCGATCACGGAGTACTGAGGACCTCACCGCTATAGGCTGCCCCAGCACCACCCGACGCCGCCGGTCGTGGGTGGCATGGGCAGGCGGCCACCGCCTCGGTGTCCCGACACGCGTGCTCCGCGGCGCGCTCTGCAAACCACGCCGCGGCGATAGCACCTTACACCCGACGGGAGCAGGCAAATATGAGGGCTGCGCTCATCGTGGCGCGGAAAGTGTTACGATGCAGGCTGGCCGAGAGCGGTCGTGATGTGCTGCTGGAACGTGTCGCTGAAATACTGGGCTGCGCTTGCGGAGGTGCACCACCATTCTGCTCTGCCCCAGGTCGTAGGTGGGGTGGTGGTGAGGCCCCGGCCGGCGTAGGAGTCCTGTGGAGCGATTGGGAGACCCGATGACACCAGCAGGCGCGCTGATACCCTCCTTACGACTGCATCAACCTCGTCACCAGCAAGAGCAAACACCGGTGGCCCTTCGAGAGGGTACGTAGGGGTTCAGCTCAGCGGACGCCAAAGCCAGACGCTGCAACCGGGGCTCAAGGCGTGGGGCACACAGGCTGCGCCATTGGATGGGTTGCCGACGAAGCCTATGAGCCCCGCGTGGTGGACCTAGCGTACGTGTTCGGGGAGGGACCTAATGCTTTCCACGGGCTGGGATGGAACAGCGAGGCTCACGAGGAAGAAGATTACCGCGGGTCACCCAGGGACGCTCTGGATCCTTTCAGCGAAGACGACAGAGCACAATAGGTATCGCAGTAGCAGGCGTATGCTAACAATGGACTGCAGGTAAATCAGACCACAGCGATGGTCAAAGACCCGATGGCGACCGCTCCGCCCTCAACCGGAGCGGAACGCTGGGGGCTGCGCGTAGAAGGCCTAGAGCCGCGGCCTCCCTAGCGGCGTGAGGAGCAGGGAAGTATGCGAAAGTAAGTCCTTTGTAGGGGCGAGCCTCATCGAGCATCCCCCATGGCAGAGGGCCCGTGGTCGCCGAGGGCGCCGCTGGCGTCGCCCTTCTACCTCCTTGGTCCTGTCTTGGTTTTCGGTCGCTCCAACGGAGGTCGGGGGTGGCGCAAGGCGGGCCCCTCGTCTGGCGATATGAAGTAAGGCACATGCCTGTGAAGATCTCCGCCCGTGACACTCTCACACAATAATGAGTGGGGCTGTACACGCCCCGGAGTCTCGGGAGAGCCGCCCTCCGGCCTCGGGGGCTCCCTCCCACGTCCTAGTGGCAGCACTTAGCTCCGCGCTAGTAAGAAGACTGAAGACTAGATAGGAGCTGGACGCGGCTATTTGCTTTCCTTGCCTTCCCTTTTTGTAATTGGGTTCGCCGTGTCTTTCTAGTTGGATTTGAAGTCTCACTTGTTGCCGAAATGGGGGGAAGTTTTCTTCAATTTCTACTGGATTTTGCCGCTTTTGGCTATCTCAAAAATCTTGCCCCGGGCCCTTAGGCCCGGGGGCTATAAGGCCAATCCCACTTGGCATACCATCACAACCTCGGTAGGGCCATCTAGGGACAATAGCCTAGGCGCCGCAATTGTGCCGCGTAGGCATCCTGCTGCGGCCAGCGGAACGCTACTGGCCCTGTTCCCCGGAGAAGGGCCAAGCATTGCTCAGGAGGCCCACGGCGCGGACCGACAACAGTCCACCCCAGGAGGGAGGCAGTCCGACAGCCTCGTAGCCCTCACAAAGACAGGTAAAACATTGGTGAGACACTACGACAACTAGGCTCGAAAAGCTTGAGGACACACGCCTCAAGTTTGGATTCAATCGTCAAACAAAAGGAAGAAAACGGAATACCGATTTTCACACATAGGGGGCTTCCCCCGTCAAAATGCTCTCATGCCCCGCGGGGCCCTTTGCGAGTTTATGCATCCAGGATCGGGTTAGAAGCATGTGAGCTTAGCCGGACATATCACTCGCCGAGTCGCCCAAGACACCCTCATAGGCGCCGCCAATGCTGTCGCTGGACACATCTCCAGCGTCTTCAACCGCCTTCATCCGCCACGGCCACGGCATCGTCATTATCGGTGGCGAAGGCTTGGACTAGGGCATCCACATGGTCATCAACCCAGTGCACCAGATTGTCTCGGACAGCTTCGGTCATGGGGGCGATGGAAGCATCAAAGTCAAAGTCAGGCTCAATACTCTAGAGGTAGCTGAAGACCTAGGAGAACGCATGACCCAGGAGGCCCCGGCTTTTCTCCTCCACAAGGCGGCAAGCTCTCACGGCCTGGTTCTCCAGGCGTGTCATGATCTCGATGAAGAAAACAAGATGACCGGCGTAGTCCTCCACGTGGGGGTCGGGGGTGTTCTCCTTGCAGATAGCTCCCAGCGCCCGGTTCGCCCTCACCCGAAGGGTCCGCAGCATGGGGCCATGCTCGTGTTGTAGCACGAGTCGACGACCGGCCTCGTCCTCGCTCTATCGTGCAAGGACCGCAGCCTCATCAGTCTATCTCCGGAGCGAGGCCACCTCTGCCTGCACGGAGGCCAACTCGGCCTGGGCAGAAGACTGGGCTGCTGCGGCGGCCCTCTCGCATAGCTCTGCTTCCTTCAGCCTCGTCCTGAGTGCGGTAGTCCTCCCGTCGGCCTCCGCTCACTGGAACTCCAACTTCAAGTTATACCCCTTGGCGAGGTCCGTGCGGGCCTTCGCCACCCTCTGGTTGATTTGCTCCTAGACCCTGGACTCATGAGCGGAGATGGCATCCTCAGCCAGGATCACGTGGTGCTCTCTCGCCTTCAGCCGCTCAAGCTCCAGGCTGCGCTCCGTGGCCTCCAGCATCAGCGCCTCCTCGCGCCTCAAGACCTCCGCCTCCTCAAAGGGCATCCCCGGCATCGACGCCACGGGGGCCCTGCGCACCTCAGTGCGGTCCTCCAAGTTAGCATTCATGACCTGAAGCTCCAGGAGGCGCCTCTCCGCGGCCTCACGACGGGTGTCGGCTTCCCGAGCTTCCTCCATGGCCTGGGCGCACGCCTCTCGCGAGGCAGCAAGGGACGCGTCTGCCTTCGCGCTAGTGCTCTCATGCTGGAGGTGCCCGAGGTTGATGGCCACCCTTAACCAGCGCCACTCGTCTAGCAGTTGAAGACCCTCAGCCTCAAGACAAGCATCGGCCCCATTAATCTCCTTCCCAAGCCGGCCCAACGCGTCCACCACCTCCCGGAGAAGCTCGTGACGGGCAGCTCCGCGGCTTGCGCAATGACTCAAGCCAGAGGCTAGGGCCCTCCTCGGCACCAGGAGCAGTTGAAGAAGTCTGAGGGGACCTGTCTTTCCCCGGAGGCGGAACCGGGGTCTCCTCCACCCTGGATGTTTCTCGGTCCTCGGCCGGGGCCCAGAGGGGCAGGGACCCACCACCTGAAGAAGACGATAGGGCCGAAGTAGCCCCGACGCGTTCAACGACCATGGGGGGACGCCTGGGCACACTCCCCAGCCCCCAGGCGGGACCGCAGAGAAGGAACGGCAAGAACGCGGGGTCGAGGCGCCAAGCTGGCGCGCTCGGTCTCGTGGACGGCTTCACGGCAAGGGAGGCGCATCGACCAAGGGCACCCCGAGCAGGCGAAAGGCTCGGGGCTGCAGGGGCCCGCTCCTCGGTGGGAGTCATAGTCTTGGCAGGCGGGGACCTAAGGAATCACGGTCAGGAAGGAAGGCAACACACAAGAGGTCGCAAGGGCAAGCTACTCACTTATCTATGGCGATGTACTTCCTCAGCTTCAGCGGCCGGGGAGCAGCGTCACCACCACCAGGGACCCTCCTCCTCTTGCGGAGAACTTCGAAATTTGGCCGGAGCCGGCCAAAGCCCCGGAAGCGGTCGGCAACATCGGGCGCAACCACGGTGTCTCCATGCGAGGCGCCCTTCAAGGCACCAACATCCTCCTCAGGACAATGCGAAGAGCCCGCGGGGGGTTCAACCTCAGGAGCATTTAGCGGCACTTGCACTTCAACCACCCCTTTCGGGTGACTCTCTTGAGCTCCGGAGGGCGGCACTCCAGGAACCTTGGGAGGTGCCGGTGTAGAGGCTGCAGTACCACCAGCACTCGGCAGCAGTCGTCGCTCAGCACCCACTTCCGGGACGACTACATCAACAACAGCAAGTGAGGGAGCCACATAGACTGGGTTCTTGCGAGACCCGACAAGCCCGGGCAGGCAAAGCCCCATTCTTCGAAAGAGGGCATCTGCCTCATGAACTGCATCCTGTTTGCGCAACAGTACATGAGGCAGCCCTCCTTCGGTAGGAGAGCTGGCGACGGATTATCCGTCAGGATCTTGAGCATTGTGCGCCGTGCCTCGCGAGGAAGGGCGGGCGCCTGGAGCTTCATGTGGTCCCCATGACCGGAGAAGGCCCACATCGGCCGACAATGGCGCTGGAGCGGAGCGATGTGGCACTGGATGAACTCCCTCACCACCATGGGCGCCATCACACCAAGCCTCCGCAGCCTGGCGAACCGAAACCAAACAAGAGCTAGCTTGGGACTAGTAAGCCTCACATGACCCTAGCCGGAGCTTGGAGCGGCCGGGCTCCGAGGTGAGAGCAGCAGGGGGCTGCGCACCCCGACGTCGACGACACCCACTGCTTCCTGAAGCCGCCAACAATCGGCTCAAGGTCAAAGTCTATACCTGCACCGACTGTCGCCGCGATGGTTTGGAAGGACACGCATCCAGAGCATTGGAGCGCATCCGTCAGATGCAGTGAGAAGAAGTGGCGGAGCAAGGTCATGGAGGGAGCAATGCCCACCATGGCCTTGGAGAGAAAGGCGAAAGCGGCGGGGAGGACAATGGACTGAGGGTCAAGATGCAACAAGCTGATTTGGTAGTGCGAGAGCACCGTGTTGAAGAAGTCAGAGAAGGGAGGAATCAAGCCAGCCCAAAGGGCGTGAAGGTGAAGGAGGACCTCGGTGGCAGACCTGTCAATCGCGGCGTGAGAAGCAGGCCAAGCCACCGTCCCCCCCCCCCACTCATTGGAGACGGCGGCGAGCACCGGGTGCACCTTCTCCATCATCTTGTCATTAATCACCACCGGCCGCTCGGTGGCGGGCATGAAGACGGGCGGCGAGGAAGCCGAGGTGCAAGGCTCCACTCCCTCTTCCTTTTCTCTACCAGAAGCCATGGAGACGGAGGGATTTGGTGTTGGATCAGTCTGAGGAAGAAGATTTGGAAGATGAAGAAAACCGTCGGGCGCGCCACTGATAGACGACGCAGAGTTGAGCAGGTAACAGTGGCCGCCCGGCCGGGCAAAAATCCAGGCTATAAGGGGAAGTGGAGACACGCACGTCCCATCAATCACCACGCGTCGGTCAGGACCGCATGCTTTAGGGACCACGACGCTCCGCACTTGGCACTTGGCTTTGCCGCGAAGCCAAGCCCGTGCGCACCTTGGGCCCGGGGGCTACTGTCGGTGTTCTAGGAACGGGGGTACCCAGACATGCCTGCCTGCGGCCCAGAGCGTGGCTCACAAGGCGGCCTTGTATGGCCAGCCTCTTCAGCAACCACTCAAGACCCACGCGAGGGGCCAAGCCTCGCGAGGCAGATGACACAAGGAATCCCCTGGGGCGGCCTCGCCAGGCCAGCTCGTGAGGATCAGAGATATCGAGGTGAGGGGCACCTCGCGAGGTCTTCGTGACATGAGCAAAGACAACCAATGCCAGGCGAGCACTAGCAGGCGCAGAGTGCCAGTTACCTCTTTGGTGCTAAAGGAGCAGGTGCAGGCGAGGAGTCCCGAAGCATCAGGCAAATGTTTCCATATCGGTGCAATGAGACCGAGACCAGCAGAACGGCAGGATGGAGGTCATCGCAGAGCCCACGGCTGCGTCACCACCAGAGCCTTTGGCAGGCGAAGACCACCTTTTGTCAGGATAGCTTGTACTGGCTGTCTCCCTTCGAATTTGGCCGTTGTGGGATTCCTTCCCGCTCAATATTTGGGAAGAGGACCCGAGCAACTATAAATAGGACCTAGCCACCACCATAGAGGGGGATCGGATCATCGAGACCTCTCATACACCACAAGCTCACCCAAGCGCAAGAACACCTCTCCTCAGGAGGCATTTCATCCATGTACTAGTTCTTCCTCACCCTACAAGGCAATCCACCACACGACACTGGATTAGGGTGTTGCACCATGATGGTGGCCCGAACCAGTATAAATCTTGTGTCTCTTGTTCATCTGTTCTGACGAGCTAGGCCTAGGGCTGTTGAGTAGACGAGCTAGGGCCGAAGGAGAGATCTTCGTGCGCACCCCAGAGTTCGAACCTTAAGGGTTTTGACGGAACCCCAGATCCGACAGTTACCACATCAACAGTTGAAGATATTGCAACTTCAGAAGCATTTCAGCAACAGAAACTACATTGTCATGCTCAATACATTTTAGACAAGGTGGCACAAAGTCTTCCTGAGCATAACTGATCTACTGAGAGAGTAGTGAATCATTCTCTTTTCGAAGATCTTCATGAGATGCTATCAGTTTCTCTAGATCTTGCATCCTTTGAAGATAATGATAGGAAAGCTTCTCATGAGTGGCTGAGAGGGTTTCATGACGACTTTCAAGCTCTGTGTACTTAACATTAAGATTTTTTATGTCTTCAATTAAGGACTGAGTTTGATTCATTTCTGCGTCCAACATGCCGTCGCTTTTGTCTAGCAATTTTTTAATATGTTCCATTATAGTTTGTTATTTAGTTGCAATTTTAGCAAGGGTTTTATAGCTGGGTTTGGATTCACATTCAGAGTCATCTTCACTTGAGGTTTCAAAGTAGGCATCGCGTGAGCTTGCCTTGGCACCATGTGCCATGAAGTAGTAGGTTGGAGCAGAGTCGTCCTCATCATTGGCTTCAGTGTCGGCGGCGTGACCATTGTCTCTAGTGTTGAAGATGGACTTCGCGACCAATGCTGAAGCTAGAGTGAGGCTTGCCACACCTGAATCAGACTCCTCCAGAGACTCCACCTTCGCCTCCTCAGACGCAGACTCCTCCTCTGAATCCATTTTTTTTTCCAATGAACGCACAAGCCTTGCCAGATGAACTTTTCTTCTAAGATGAAGACTTTGATGAATACTTGGAAGAAGACTTTGAAGATTTTCTCTTCTTCTTGTCCTCAGAATCATATTCCTTGCTCTTTTTTTTGGATTCCTTGCCCCATTGAGGACATTCACACATCTAGTGGCCAGGCTTGTTGCACTTGTGGCATGTTCTCTTCTTGTATCACGAGAGGAAGCCTCATCATTTCTTGAGCTGGATCTTGAAGACTTTCCGAAGCGATTCTTCTTGGAGAACTTATGGAACTTTGTAACATCCCAAATATGCAATTCGGAATGTTATACATAGATCATATTGCATTGCATATTTATTTGCATTTTGTGCGTGGAGATCCTCGAAAATTCTAAGCAACTCAACGACCTACAAAGAGAGTTGGGAATTCTACCGTCTTCGTATTTCAGTTTTCTCGAATACCGGTATGGGGATCACGTTGGTTTTAATTATTTTCTTTCCATAAAAATATTCCTTGATAAAATATATGGGCAGAGATAATATGACTTCTCCAAAATAAAATAAATATTGGAGGAAAAATATGAAAATCACTTTTGGATTTTTATTGGGATTTATTTGCGATTTTATTTGCATAGGAAAAATGCGTGTTTTTCAAAATTGCATTTAGGTCCGGGAAAAATGTTCACTTTGTCGAGAATATTATTGGAGGACGGTGAATACTTATTTTGGAATTTTTGGTGTCTGTTTAGTATTTCTTTCGTCGGTTTTAGTGCGTCAGGACTCTTTAAAAAAAAGAGAAACCGACTTTGGGCCGTGTCCGACCAAGACACCTCAGCCCGACCGGCCTTTATAAGGCGAGGCCCGAGCCACCCCAGCCTGCCAGCCCCGGGCCCCCGAAACCCTAGGGCCGCCGCTCCTTGGTCCGTGCCGCGCCGCCGCCAGCCGCCGCCGCCGCCCGCGCCGCCACCCGCAGCCACCACCGCCGCCCGCGCCGCCACCCGCTGCCACCACCCGCCGCCGTCGCCGGACACCGCCGCCGCCGCCGCTCTCGCCGGAGTTCGTCGACCCGAGGTAGCCGCCGGTTTTTTCGTAAAAACTGTTCGTTTTTTGTAAAACCCTAGATCTGTTTTTTAAGATTGGTTCGTTTTTTCGGTTTAGTTAAATAGCGGACGTTCGTCCGTACGTTCGTTTTAACGAACCTTGTTCGCCCGTTAGTTACAGACAGCGAACGTTCGTTCGTTAGATTCTTCGTTAGTTTTCTTTTTCGAGGCTTTTTCCGCGATTATTTTCGATCGAGATTTCTGCCCTGATCTTGTTTTTAGTTTTTCTTTTCGCTCGAGAATCGGAACCAGGCGATTCAAAAACCCAGATCTTCATCTCGAAGCCCTTTTTCCGTTTAACCAACTTGAGCATGGTTTTGCTACTGTGAAAATTGACTATAGATCAATCTAGTAAATGGATCTTGTTTCTTTCGCAGTTTGAGTTTCGTTGCTTCGTTTGATTTGTTTCTTTTTGCAAACCGGAGTTCTTAAGTTGAACTTTCTGGTTAGATCTTCTTATTTGGAATTCTGTTTGTGCATCTTTGCTTGATTGCTTATCTATGCTATTGTTTGCTTGCGATAGAATACCCGAAGTGTGAAGCGAGCTACTACGAGTCTCTAGGTTTCGCGATTCATCAGCAAGGCAAGTAACACTTTGATCATACCCCTTTATTGCCCAGTTTTATGCATTAGATCAAACCCCCACACATTGCATTAGTAGGATCTACTTAACTTGTGGGACTGGGAAGTAGATTGAGGTAGAACCTATTACCTGCATTATTTTCAAACCCTTGGGAGTTACTTCTACGTTATGCTTAGGGTGCCATGCTATGCTCATAGACGTGGTTTGGGTTTGAGTGAAATCCATGACAGATGTGAGTTGCTAATTAATGGTTCAACTTAAGGTGGCAACTTGAATACACATCTGGGTGGATTGGTTGCAGGGCACCTGGAGAATCCAGTGTTGTCCTAGGAAATCCCGGAGGAACCGTGTGATTATCCTATGGAATTCCACCCTGGCTCAAAGGGATCATAAAACTATTCATGCTAGAAACTTCCGTGTGCAGCCACAATGCCATTATGGGCTCTGGCATATTATGAGTAAGTTGTGTGAGCTCTTTCAGTAGTGGACTAGCAGATGTAGGGGAAAGTAAGTGTACCGGTCCACCTTGGGTAAAGATTAAATGCTTCTGAAAGACCGTGTCTCGGTCATCCGTTTCTCAAACACCATGTAGTGCAAGAAATCCAACCAAGGAGATCGAGTCATGTGGGGAAAAGTGCGCAAACCTCTGCAGAATGTACAAACTGACCATGGTTAGCCGTGTCCCCGGTTATGGATAATCTTGAGTATCTGGTACTTGAATTATTGGTTGATCTCATCACTCTAAAATTAATTTGTTGGGTTAATGATTACTACTTTAATTGGGATTAAGTTGGAGGTACCTTCTCAATGGTGTTTTAACTACCATGATATTTAAAATAAAATATATTCCTTCGTTGTAGGAAAAAATTGGCTTTATGCAAAAACTTTAACCTTAGAGCCTCCACCAGCCAAATATGCATATATTGTTAGACTTTATTTCTGTTCTTGCTCTACTGTGTTATCTTGCGAGCATATTCCATGTGCTGACCCATTTCGGGCTGCAACATGTTACGTTACAGACATTTCAGACGAGGAGTAAGACGTGCTAGGTCATTTGTCATGCACTCAGCTATGCCGTTGGAGTTGACGGACTCACTTATCTTCCAAGCCTTCCGCTGTTATTTTGTTAGATGGCCTTAAGCCATAGACTTTTGTAATAAGTTCTCTTTTGAGACATCCGATGTAATAAGTGTGTGATTGCCACTTTGTTATAAATCTTTCAAGTACTGTGTGTGTCAGCATTACCGATCCAGGGATGACACAGAACACAAAGACTTCTGTCCATTTGGATCGTGGTCGCTACAAGATGGTATCAGAGCACACGCTGACTGTAGGACACGACCACTAAGATAAACCCTAGGTCACTCTTCTCTACTCATTTCTAACTCCTCTCCATTTTCTACTCTTTTAGGATGGTGGACCCAAGGAACAAGTTCACTCAACCAGATGAAGACACAACTTTTGGACGACACTTGAAGGAAGTCACTAGGTACCTGAACATAGGAATACCAAGCTTTACCAGGACCTACACCGCCACTTTACCAGAAGAGGAGCGATAGAGTATTCAAGTTCAAATTCCCGGGAGAACCTTCGCACCATCCACTGAGCCAATAGAGTTTTCTTTTGGTGCACCAACCTGGAGCCTAGGCAAGAGTATGGCAGCCCACATTACCATGGGAAGTATTGGAGAAGTCTACAAGCAGGATCTGAAGGACACTATCTACCAGATTTGTGGACGCCGAGATGAGCAAAGGGACATGATAAGTACCCGTAAGGATAGATCCATTGCAGCGTTCATCGAGGAGCTAAACCAGCACATTCGTCGACAGGAGCACCAGATATGCGCTAACCAGGAACTTGGAGCTAGAAGAGGAACTCAAGTCTACACATGATGGGTATGAGGAAGAGATGATGATACTTGTAGAGAAGAATGATGACTTGACTAGGAAGCTAGGAGTATTCATGTGAGATCCAGCACCAGGAGGAGGAGAAGAATAAGAACCCAAGGAGATTCGTTCTGAGGACTACGTCATCATCGACGACACGGACTCAGACCCCGATGATAGTGACGAAGACTATGAAGATGAAGCTGGAGCAGACATCATGGAATCTTCCACCGATCAAAATTTCTAGATGATCACCCTATGACTAGTAGTTTTCCCCCCATAAAGTAGAATTTAGAGCACTTTTGTAACGTTAGTTAGATCTTTGTAAGCCCTTGCTTGAATTAGATTGGAGTGATATGATTATGTTTGTCCCATGTGCATATGGGTAGTGAATTTTCCCTTAGACCTCATTTCTATTCTAATCTCTTCCCTCTACACCCATCAGATGCCTCCGAGACGTGAGCCCGGATTTCAGTTTCCCCCTGAGCTCGCTCAGTTGATCCAGCAAAAGAACACTTTGATACAACTTCTTGTCCAGAACAATCAGAACAAGCAGAACAACAACAACAACAACAACAACAACAACAACAACAACAACCCTGCTCCACCACCAACCATGGACAACCTGACACGGTTCTTAAGGTTGCAACCACCGGTGTTGTCTAGCAGCATTGAACCAATAGTTGTTGATGACTGGCTGCGCAAGATTGGAAGGGATTTGACCACCGCCAATTGCACGGACGCTGAGAAGGTGCGATTTCCCGCACATCAGTTGGCTGGACCAGCAGCAGCATGGTGAGAGAATTACACAGCCACTTTCCCTATAGCCAATGTCACTTGGGATCAGTTTCAGCAGGCTTTTTGCACTGCCCATGTCTCAACTGGAGCTATGAGCATGAAGAAGCGAGAGTTTCGCAACTTGCGCCAAGGAAATCGTACTATGGCTCAGTACGTAGATGGGTTTAATACCCTATCTCGTTATGCCCCGGATGATGTGGCCACAGATGCCGCTAAGCAGGAAAGGTTTATGGAAGGGCTGAATGATGAGATGAGCGTACAGTTGATGGTGGAAACCTTTAACAACTATCAGGAGTTGGTAGATAAGGTTCTTATGATTGAAGGGAAGCAGCTGCAGATTGAGAGCCGCAAGAGGAAGTATGGACAAGGAATAATTCTGGAGCTCAGCAGAAGCCCCGTTTCACCGCGAATTCGGGAGGATACACCCATAACCATGGAAGCCACACCCATAATGGAGGAAGTGCTCACAACCACAATGGCCCCAAGAATGGGAATGGTAATTGAGCAAACAATAATCAGAACCGCTCTACTCCTTCCACACCCACCAAGAGGGATTTGAGCCACGTTACCTGTTTCAAGTGCGGGAAGAATGGACACTACGCCACAGACTGCCCTGAAGCTAAAAATGGGAACGGCAATGGAAGCGCTGGGAAGAAGCCCAACCCATTCAACAAAGGACAAGTGAATCACGTGACGGTGGAGGAGGTTGAAGAGCAACCAGATGCTGTTGTCGGTATGTTTTTGGTTAAGTCATTTACTGCAATAGTTCTTTTTGATACTGGTGCATCACATTCATACATCTCGAGGGGATTCGTAAATAGACATAAGTTGCCCACCCAAGTCCTTAAGACCCCCATGTTAGTAAGTTCCCCAGGAGCGGAGTATATGGCACATCAGGGATGTTTTCAGATGCTATTGGTCATAGGACGCCATGTTTTCCCCTCAGACCTGATAGTTTTGGAGTCACAAGGATTGGAAGTGATACTAGGTACGGATTGGCTATCGACGTATGGAGAGAACATCGATTGTGCCCGTAAGTCTATTTTGCTTACCACCCCGGAGGGAAAAAGGATCAAGTATGTATCTAGGCATGCGCCTAAAAGGACACAAGTACATTCTCTCACGGGAGTTGTTCAAGAGGAAGTGCCCGTAGTAAGGGATTATCCGGATGTGTTTCCAGAGGAGCTACCCGGCATGACGCCAGATAGGGATATTGAGTTTTTGATTGAGCTATTGCCTGGCACCGGACCAATATCGAAGAGACCGTATCGGATGCCAGCAAATGATGTGGAGGAGATCAAGAAGCAGATTAAGGAGTTATTGGAGAAGGGATTTATTCGCCGGAGTTCATCACCTTGGCAGCCCCAGTGCATTTGGTCGAGAAGAAGGATGGATCTTTAAGAATGGTTGTTGATTATCGGGCACTGAATAAAGTGACGATTAAGAATAAGTACCCGCTGCCGATGATCAAGGATTTGTTCGACCAAATACAAGGAGCGAAAGTATTCTCCAAGATCGATCTATGATCAGGATACCACCAGTTGAAGATCCGAGAGAAGGATATACCTAAGACAGCCTTCACCACCAGGTATGGGCTATACGAGTATACGATTATGTCGTTTGGATTGACTAACGCCCCTGCCTATTTCATGAGTATGATGAATAAGGTGTTCATGGAGTTCTTGGATAAGTTTGTCGTGGTATTCATTGCTGATATTTTGGTGTACTCGAAGAACGAAGAGGAACACGCAGAGCATTTGCGTTTGGTTCTCGAGAAGCTCAGAGAGCATGAGTTGTACGCCAAGTTTAGCAAATGCGAGTTTTGGTTGAAGGAAGTTGGATTCTTAGGGCATGTTATATCAGGAGAAGGTATACGAGTGGACCCCGTCACTGAGTGGTTGGCACCCACTTCAGCTGGAGAAATCCGTAGTTTTCTTGGACTCGCGGGATATTACCGGAGATTCATAGAGAATTTCTCCAAGATTACAAAGCCCATGATGACATTGTTGAAGAAGGACAGAAAGTTTCATTGGACTAAAGAGTGCGAAGAAAGTTTCCAGGAGTTGAAGAAATGGTTGACGACAGCCCCGGTGCTTATCTTGCCGGATATACACAAGGATTTCCAAGTGTATTGCGACGCTTCACGCTTAGGACTTGGAGGAGTACTCATGCAGGATGGAAGAGTTATTTCTTATGCATCTCGTCAAGTTCGACCGCACGAGTTGAATCATGCGACGCATGATTTGGAGCTAGCAGCAGTTGTGGATGCGCTCAAAACCTAGAGACATTTCCTTATTGGGAATCGTTGTGATGTGTACACGGATCACAAGAGTTTGAAGTACATTTTCACTCAGAAGGAGCTGAACCTCAGACAGAGGAGATGGTTGGAACTTATAAAGGATTATAATATGAAGCTGCACTATCACCCCGGAAAGGCTAGTGTCGTTGCAGACACCTTGAGCCGGAGGAGTTATGTGAATGCCCTGGTGAAAGGAGGATTGCCAAAGGAGTTAGCAAAAGATCTCAGGGAGCTTCGTTTGGAGATTGTTCCTAGAGGTTTTGTTGCAATGTTAGAGGTTCAATCAACATTGTTGGGAAAGATACGAGAAGCCTAGAAGGATGACAAAGAAATTGCCGAGATAAAGGAGAAGATTAGTGAAGGAAAAGCCAAGGGATTTCATGAGGACGAACACGACACCATGTGGTTTGAGGATCGAATCTATGTGCCCAACAAGACAGAGATCAGGAAGTTGATACTGTAGGAAGCACATTATTCGCCATACACGATACACCCCGGAAACACCAAGATGTATTTGGATTTGAAGGAATGTTTTTGGTGGACGGTAATGAAGAAGGATATTGCCGAGTATGTAGCCGTATGTGATGTATGCCAGAGAGTGAAGGCGAAACATCAGAAGCCAGCAGGATTGCTACAGCCTATGCCGAGACCTGAATAGAAGTGGGATAAGCTTGGCATGGACTTTATCACCGGATTTCCCAGGACCAAATCAGGATATGACTCAATCTGGGTAGTAGTGGATCGCTTGACCAAAGTAGCCCAATTTATCCCTGTGAAAAACACGTATACCAGTGCGAAGTTGGCCAAGATATACATGACCAGGATCGTATGTCTGCACGGAGTTCCGAGGACCATTGTATCAGATAGAGGAACACAGTTCACCTCAAAGTTTTGGCCTCAATTGCAAAAGACTTTGGGAATGAGGCTGGAATTCAGGACAACTTTTCACCCACACACAAATGGACATATCGACAGAGTCAATCAGATTCTGGAGGACATGTTGAGAGCTTGTGCGTTAGATTATGGATCTAGTTGGAATGAAAACTTGCCCTATGCGGAGTTCTCATACAACAAGAGTTACCAGGCCAGTTTGAAGATGGCACCGTTCGAAGCATTGTACGGGAGGAGATGCTGAACACCGTTGATGTGGGATGAAGTCGGAGACCGTTAGTTATTTGGACCAGATCTGATCAAAGAGTCAGAAGAGAAGGTTAAGCTGATTCGAGATAGACTGAAGGTAGCTCAGTCCAGGCAGAAGAGTTATGCAGTCTCAAAGCGCAAGGAAGTAGTCTATGAAATCGGAGACAGAGCGTACCTGAGAGTGTCGCCTCTGCGAGGAGTTAAACACTTCGGAGTTAAGGGAAAGTTAGCCCCAAGATTTGTGGGACCGTACCGTGTTTTGGAACGCATGGGAGAGGTTGCCTATGAATTAGAGTTACCCGAAGGATTGTCAGGAGTGCATGATGTGTTTCTCGTTTCTCAGCTTAAGAAGTGTCATGCAGAGATGGCCGATATTCCTTTAAGAGACAAAGTGCCCCTACAAGCAATTCACTTGGATAGTGATCTGACCTACGAGGAAAAACCCATCAAGATCCTCGGGTTTTCGAGCAGAGTCACTCGCAGTAAGGTTATCAAGTCTTGCATAGTTCAATGGAGTCACCATACCGAGGAAGAAGCCACCTGGGAATGAGAGGACGATCTACGCAAGGACCACCCACACCTGTTCTCTCGCCTAGCCGAATCTCGAGGGCGAGATTCATTCTAAGGGGGGTAGGTTTGTAACACAAGGTTGTCAGAATCGCGATTTTGAATCGGATCGGAGCCCTGATGGTAGGATCACAAATCATGGAATCTTCACTATTAGGATCGTAGAAACGTAGATTCTATGAACTAAAGTCGTAGAATCAGAGGGGTTAGTTTGGATCGTAAAGTTGTAGAATCTTACAACAGAATCGCGATTCTGACAACCTTGTTGTAACATCCCATATTTTCAATTTGGAATGTTATACATAGATCATATTGCGTTGCATATTTATTTGCATTTTGTGTGTGGCGATCCTAGAAAATTCTAAGCAACTCAAGGACCTATGGAGAGAGTTGGGAATTCTACCGTCTTCGTATTTGAGTTTTCTCGAATACCGGTACGGGGATCACGTTGGTTTTAATTATTTTCTCCCCATAAAAATATTTCTTGAGAAAATATACGAGCGGAGATAATATTACTTTTCCAAAATAAAAGAAATATTGGAGGAAAAATATTAAAATCACTTTTGGATTTTTATTCGGATTTATTTGCGATTTTATTTGCATAGGAAAAAATGCGCGTTTTTCAAAATTGCATTTAGGTCCGAGAAAAATGTTCACTTTGTCCTAAATATTATTAGAGGACGGTGAAAATTTATTTTCGAACCTTTGGACTCCGTTTAGTATTTTTTCATCGGTTTTTGTGCGTTAGGACTCTTTAAAAAACCAACTTTGGGTCGTGTCCGACCAGGACACCTCAGCCCGGCCGGCCTTTATAAGGCGAGGCCCGAGCCGCCCCAGCCCACCAGCCCCGCGCCCCCGAAATCCTAGCGCCGCCGCCCCTCGGTCCGCGCCGCCGCCGCCAGCCGTCAGCCTCCGCCGCCGCCACCCACGCCGCCACCCGCAGTCGCCGCCGCCGTCACCGAAGACCGCCGCGGCCGCCGCTCTCGCCGGAGTTCGTTGACCCGAGGTCGCCGCCGGTTTTTTCTTAAAAACTGTTCGTTTTTTTTGTAAAACCCTAGATCTATTTTTAGATCGGTTCAGATTTTTTTCTGTTTAGTTAAATAGCGGACATTCGTCCGTACGTTCGTTTTAACGAACGTTGTTCGCCCGTTAGTTACAGACAGTGAACGTTCGTTCATTAGCCTTGTCGGGAAAACTAATCGCCCACGAACACCTATGGGACCGGAGCCCCTTCTCGGTACTGCAGGGGGCGGAGGATGCACAAAGAGCGGATCGAGGCGAGCCCGCGAGCAGTTTACCCAGGTTCGGGCCGCACGGATGCGTAAAACCATACTCCTGCCTTGGTTTGTATTACGTTCTTGCTCGGGAGCGAAGAGGGCTACAGTACTAGATGCTAGCAAGACCGAGCGTGAGAATGATCGATCCTCGGAACCCCCTCTACGTTGCGCATGGGCCTCCTTTTATAGTTCAAAGGGGTCACCGACAGGTGGCAACACAGATGAGGGTAAAAACGTAAAATAGGTGGTAGATGGAACAGTGTTTGTATAGTGCTCTATACCTAACTCTGACGGCAGGGGACAAGGGCATTGAATGCCCATCGCCGTTGCCCCAAACAATGCAAAAAGTGACCGTCAGGGCGCCACCGTCCGCCACGACGGTGGCCTTGTCATCGCAGCTTGCCACCGTGTACCCCAGGCTGCACAGCCTTCCGCCACGTGCGCCTGGAAGGGTCCCAGAGCGACACGTGGGTGGATGCGCTGGAGCACAGGTACTTAGTGGAAGTTTGCCGCGGCAAGGGTCGCTATCTTGTCGCGCCTGGGAGCTTGTCGCTCTCCGGGCCTTGCCGGGACGCGTGGCGCGTCGCGGCAAGTCTCTTGAAATGCCATGCTTGGCCTTCCCGGCAAGCTCCTCTTGCCAGGGTCTTGTGCCAAAGAAGGGGTCTTGAGTCCTGAGTGGTCTTCCCGGCAAGCTCCTCTTGCCGGGGCCTTGTCTCTTTAACTTCAACACTTTGTTCTTGAATGGCTCCAAAGGAACCACGGAGGATCTTGGCGGTCGTGCGGCAAGCCCTGCCACGGGACGCTGCAACTGCCCGTGCACAAGTTCGGGATACTAAGGTACCCCTACTTTAGTACACCGACAGGAGCCCCCGGGCCTGGGCCATACACGGTGCCGAGCGCTGTTCGGCCAGGCCCAAAACAGTGCACGGGCACGGGCGGCCTGCGGCGCGCCGTATCCCACTCCGTATCCACCGTGCCCCTCCCTAACGGCACGCGTCAATCGCGTCGTTGTGGGAGAGATCGTGTCATGTTTCTTTAATGGGAAATGCAGAACGTCCCCCCCTCCCCTCCTTAAAAGCAGGGGAAACAGGGACAGTTCCTTCCATTCGCCCGTTGCTTCTTCAATCCTCAGAAACCCCCGCCGCTCCCCTCCTCCCCGAAGGTCGAAAGAGAGCAGCGCTCCGCCCCCCTCCGCCGCCACCAGCATCAACAGCGCCGTCGGCCTCCTCCACCGTCCCCGCCATGGCTCCGAAAGGCGAGAAGGCGAAGGCCGCTGTCACATCCCTAGCTAGCACTTGCAATAGGACCTGACTAGAGTGTGCATCATGTCTACTTTCAAAGAAACTTGAAATGGGATTAACAGAAACCCCAGCACCCCTCTCCTAACAACTAAGGTTTGCTAAAATATTTTCCAATGTACCCAAAATGCCCTTCAAAAATGTTCATCATTTCTGCCTTGGTCTTAAACCTCTGCTAAAAATGGTGCACATTTTTCTAGGACAATCTAGGGCTTTGGATTAAATCATATGGTATTTGAATTTGGGCATTTAAATGCTACAAAATATTTTAATTGCTCAAATAATCATAAACTATAATGTTTCCTACTGTTCATAATATATACAGTAGGTATGACAAGTGTTATGAGTTACAAAAATGCTCTGGCATTTTATTTAAATGAACAAAGTTGAAAAAGAAACGAAACAGAAAAGAAAATAGAAAAAAAGGGAGAAAGAAAAACTTACCTGGCGCCCCACCCGGCCCACCTGCCGGCCCAGCCCAGCTGCCGCTCCAGCGAGCTGCTTGGCTCGGCCAGGCAGGCAGGCAGGTGCTCGACGGCGACCGCACGGCACGTCACGCAGCTGCCTGCCGCCCTGCTTCGGCCCCTTGCCGTCCTGGAGGCATGGTTCGATCGTCCACGTCCTCCCCGACCCCGCAGACACCTCCACCTCCCCCCAGCTCCTCTCCCTCGCTCTCCCCGCGCCATGGCCGACGCCGCCGTGTTCGCACCGTCGTAGAAGCCGCGTCCACTGTCGTCCCTGAGCTCCGCCTTGGTGTCCATCGTCTCCGCCGTCCTCGACTGCTTCGAACAGGCCGAGCCCCGAGCGCTCGCCCGCCCTGGAGACGCCCCCGACCTCATCTTCCCCAACTCCGGCCGCGGAGATCCCCCTCGCCGTTCTGCTCAGCTCCGACCACCTCCGAGCTCGCTCCGGTGCTTGCTGCAACCCCTGTGAGCCTAGCTTCCTCCTCCCCCTCTCCGTTGGCTCTCTTTTACCCTGGAACACACTGCACAAAGCTCAACCGCACGCACCGCCGCCGTGCTCGCCGCCGGTGATGCTCCGATGACCATTTAGTCTCTGGCACCCGTCCAACACACTCACCGCAGCACGTAGATGCGAAAGGTGCTACGCACGCATCGCCTAGGCCCCTACAGCCGTTTCTCCACACACTCCCGACGCCGGTCGCCGCCGTCGAGCTCGTTGACGTCGTCTCCGGCCACCCCAGGTCCGGCGACCACCACCATCCGACGCGCAACAGCAAGGGCTATCCAACGCACCCAACCGCAGCTCGAGCCGTGCACCGTAGGCGATTTCCGAAGCACGCCGCCGTGTCTGGCCTCGCCGGCGGCTAAACGCCGGTGAGTTGGACCTGTTTTGACCACGGGTTTGACCCCCTGGGTCAATGACATGTGGGCCCTGCCCGCAAGTCAAACCTAGTTTAGGTGTTAATTTAATTCTATTTAATTAATTATTTAACTGTGACACTGACATGAGGGACCCACTGGTCAGGTTTGACCTGGACTGGCCCTGTTGACTGGCTGACGTCAGCATGATGTCATGCTGACGCAGTAAAGGTTTTTCTGGGATTTTTAGATTTAAAAATAATTCCGGAAATTCCAGAAAATACCCAAAACTTCTAAAAATCATATAAAATCAACCATAGCTCAGATGGAAAGATTTATATATGAAAAATGATCAGAAAAATCCAATCTTTCCAATGGCACTGGTTTCATGCATGTTTGAACAAGTTAACTTGCTGTATACATCACAAACATGATAATGCACTTATTTAAATAATAGTTTGAACTTTAATTTGAATCCTTGATTCACAAACATGATAAAGCAATCATTGATCATTCCGATACAAACCCAACCTTCTCGCTCCTGCTCTCTTTTACAGCATTAAGGCAACAGCGTGTGAACTGCTACTTGCTGCGGTAGTTGAATCCTATCCCTTGCATGACCTGTCATTGCCAAAGTAAATAGTTGAAACCCACTAGCATGTGTAGGAGTTGATTGAGCCATGTGATGTGTGATCCACCATGCTATTTGTTTATGTTGCCTGCTATGCTTAGAGTTGTGTCTGGTCTGGTTCATCTGGGTGATGGATCAGAGTGAAATGACCATATCGATAAAGAGAGGGAAGTGTGGAACACGCTTGGTAAAGGTATCGATGAAAGGCCATGTAGGAGTACATGGTGGGTTGTTTCATTGGAATCGTCCATAGGACCCGAGATCTGTGTGTGAGATTCAAGTTACAGTTACTACCACACATTGGGCCCTGAAATATGACCCCGCTCGACTTATTAATTACCCTTGATCTCTGTCTAGGAGTTGCAACTAGTTTCTGGTGTTTATAGCTTACTGGAGGTCGTGCACAACGCTGACCCTCGGGGTGGGTTGTGATGCGACAGGTACGTGGCACGGTGTACCGGTTGCCCGTTTGGTAACTCGGGAACCCTGTACACATCGTTTGGGGCCGTGAGCGACACCCCGGCCGGATCTCCCCACGGATGGAACCCAAATAGGCGATAAACCTGGACGAGAGACTTGAGTGGTTGGTTAGGTCGTGGTCTACACCCACGTCGGCTTTCGCTTGAAGTCTGCCGAGCACATGTCGTGTGCAGACGCTAAGTGGTGAAAACATGTGTGAAGAAGTACACCCCTGCAGGGTTATCAAACTATTCGAATAGCCGTTGTTCGCGGTACGAACTACTTGGTTGCTCTTAGAGTTCATAGACAAGTTGATGGAAACTACTAAAAACCTCAAGATAAGTGTGAGTGCCGTGGATGGCCCTTCCGTAGGATGACGGAAGAGGATCCTCGCTAGTGTATTGATGTGGTGAGTAGAGGACTCGTGTTCGTAACAACATCTTGCAATCTGTTGAGAGTTGTAGTATAGGTTAGCCAAGGTCAAAGCTGGCATTCTGCTATAAACTCCACTATCCCCCCTTTGATAATGTTGCATGTATGATAGGTTCTGTGGTAAGACTTGTTGAGTACCTTTGTACTCATGTTTGCTTAATAACTGTTGCAGAGGAGAACCCTGCCCCTGCCGATGGGTTCTACATAGACGTTGACGTCGACGAGTAGCTTGACACCCAGACGGAGATCTGGAGCTTGTGAAGGGCCTTGTAGATAGTCAGGCTACACCAAGCCTGTTTTATTTTCTAAGTTGTCTGTACTCAGACATGTAGCTTCCGCTTGTGCTTGTATGACTGTATGACTTGAGTGTTGGGTCATGTGACCCCTACCTGTATGGATATGTTATGTATGGCTCTTGGAGACTTTTAAATAAAGTACTTTGAGTCATAGAGTTCTGTTGTGATGCAATGTTGTATTTGCACATATTGAGCATATTGCGTGTATGATTGAAATGCTTGGTATGTGTGGGATCCGACACCTAGTTGTTTTCCTTTGGTAGCCTATCTTACAGGGAAATGCCTCCTAGTGTCTCCAATGAGCCTTGGTAGCTTGCTACTGCTCGGAACACGTAGGCTGGCCGGCATGTGTCCTTCTTCGTTCCTGTGTCTGTCCCTTAGGGGAAATGTCACGCGTTGTTCCTTTAAGTCCATGTAGCTTGCTACGACTTGGGTTCATACGTTGATGACCGACACGTTCGTTGCTGGGTCATGGATGCCTGTCTCTGTAATTTAGTGCCACTTTTGGTTTATAACTAGCCATGTCGGCCCGGGTTCTCTGTCATATGGATGCTAGCGACACTGTCATATACGTGTGCCAAAATGCGCAAATGGTCCCGGGCCAGGTAAGGTGGCACCCATGTGGTTACCGTGCGTGAGGCCGCAAAGTGATATGACGTGTTACAGCTAGATCGGTGTGACTTAGGATCGGGGTCCTGAAAGCGTTGGCATCAGAGCTGGACTGCCTGTAGGTTTCTCAAGCCAAACTGGTCGATGTTGAGTCTAGAAAAATTCTTAGTTATATGTAGGGGAATTGATTGTGGAATGGAACGTAAGGCTCTTTTTACTCCTTTACCTTGTGCCCTTCTGATCTGAGTCTGTCTATTCTTTCTACGGGGATTTAGGACAAGGCCTCTTATCCTTACTAGGTTCACGTGTTACTAATCCGTAGACTCTTAGGATTGTTGGTTTCAAGCCTCAGTTCAGTTTCTATCCCTTGAGTATGATGATTGTTGGACTTGGAACCTTGATATGGATTGTTGAGCGGCTATGCTATCATTTGTATGATGTCTCAAATCTTTGTTTGAGCATTTACAGTTGTTATGCTGCCCGATTTCTTCCAGAAACACTAATGCCTTTGCATTATTTCGTGTTTCAGATGTCTGGCCGCATCCCTCACCAAGTGGTTCGTTTGACTCGGTGCATTAATGTGCCTGGTCACACGGCCATGCTAGTCCGTGTGATGACTGAGACCGGTTATCGCTGGTATCCTGAATACACCGTGGAGGAACAGTACCGGGATTTCAATCAAAGTCAGTATTTCTGCACAGTCCGGATATACCCCTCATATCCCGGAGCTAATGATCCCATCCATTGGTCTTATGGACTCGGGATTACCATCGAGATGGCAGTGCAGGATGCCGCTTGTTCGATGATGACCATTCTCCGTGCTAGGCATGCCCTGTTGCTGAACACTGAGTTCTGTTACATGCCAGCCTCACTTCCCGGAGAGGAAGGCTACTACACTGGTCTGTATACTGATGCTGCTCATGAAGAGCCACTGCTTCAGACCACTGTTCAGATGTTGGAGGATAGGGACCGTGAGGTCCTTGCCCTCCGAATGGAGCTGTATAACACTCGAGCCGCTCATTGGACTACTTTGACACGGCTTGCACCGGCTGTGCACGCCGGATATCTGGACATGCGGGACTTGTATCCTGTGCGGACTCGTCTGCCTGATCGCATGGATTGGCGTGACGTTGGGGGTATTACACCTCCACGTGGGCGTCGGTTACCACCAGCGTCGGGACCGATACCACACCCATGCCCCTATGGTGCACAGCCTTCGAGTGCTCGCGAGTTCCAAGATCCGTCTGTACCACTTCCAGGCTACGGTGGTAATCTCTACGAGGATTACTACGCGAATGTCTGAGCTAGTCCGTGGTAGTAGTAGTATTGTAGTAGTTGTATTTCCACAGTCCTGCGCGTCTTGTGGAATATGACTTAGTGTGTACTGAGTTCCGTAGGTGTAAATAATGTATAGGAGCTTGGAATGCCTCTGATGGGATGTATCGTCTTTCACCGCAGTTGTACTTTAGCCTTGGCTTGTACTAAACTTTGTATGGTGTGTATGACCACTGGTGTATATATAGCAGTTCCTATATTACCATGTCGTACGGATGAACATCTTTGCATTCCGTGTCATCCATTACATTCTGCACTTCTATGTCAAATTTTGCCATCCTTGTCTAAACCGTTGTTTTGTTTTCCTAGGATGGTCAACACTCGCAACACTCCTGCTGCTCAGGAGCAGGGTGAGGCTAGTGGGGCTAGAGACGGGAATCTGCCCCAGCCGCCCTCCTTGGCGGAAGTTATGCTTGAAGCAGAACGGAACAAGAGAGAGACCAACCGTCTGCTGGAACGCATAGAGCAGAACACTGGGTTCCGTCAGAGGAACGATGTGGTGTCAATCCACGATTTTATCAAGATGTGTCCACCGAAGTTCCATCACTCCACTGAACCTCTGGATGCGGATGACTGGCTACGTAGTATTACCCACAAGCTACACTCTGCCCGTGTGGCTGAAGCTGACAAGGTTATCTACGCCGCCTACCATCTTGAGGGCCCTGCCAGTCTTTGGTGGGAAAACTTTGAAGCTATGCGTCCTGCTGGCCAAGTCACTACCTGGGTTGAGTTCAGTGAGGCATTCCGTGAACACCACATTCCGGAAGGTCTCATGGATCGCAAGCGGGAGGAATTCTGCAATTTCACCCAGGGCCGCTTAACTGTGGATGGCTATAGTCGTGAGTTTGGTAATCTGGCACGCTATGCACCTGAGGAAGTATCCACCGATGCCAAGTAACAGGCGAGGTTCCGCAAGGGACTCAGCCCTGAACTCCGTCGAGATCTACGTCTGCACGAGTGCACTTCCTTCCAGAAGTTGGTAAACAAGGCTATCAGTGCTGAAACAGGCCAGACCGACTTCGAGGCCACCCGCAAGCATACTCGAGACCTTGGTTCCTCATCCGGCTCTTGCTCTCACAAGCGCCGTGTGTGGGTTCCTAACACTGCTCTGCCACCCAAGTATATACCGAGGCCATCCTATGAGGCGCCTCGCCCAACTCAACAGTTTGCACCTGCCAAGACCTATGGAGGACCACCTTCCAACTTTGCTCCACGCACCACCACTGTGACTTGTTTCAAGTGTGGAGAACCGGGACACTACATGCGTGATTGTCCCCAGAACCAGCCAGGAAAACCCGTTGGCCGTGGTAAACCAACCGGCAAGGTGAATTATGTCAAGCCAATCCCCACTACACGTGGTCATGTCAACTATGTTTCTGCCGAAGAAGCTTATGAGGATCCTAACGTCGTCCTTGGTACGCTTCTCGTCAACTGCCATCCGGCATCTGTTCTTTTCAATACTGGAGCATCCCATTCGTTCATATCTGAGAGCTATGCTCGATTGCACAACATGACTTTTTGTGACATGCCTACTTCCATGGTTATTCAAACTTCTGGTTCAAAGTGGCAAACCACTAGGGTAAGCCATGGAAATGAAATCCTTGTCGATAGACTTGTTTTCCTTGCATCTCTAATCGCTCTCAAGTCCTCGGACTTAAATATCATTTTGGGTATGGATTGGATGACAACCCACTACGCCAAGATTGATTGCTTTACTAGGACAGTTCCACTTACACATCCATCCGGCAAGATAGTCAATGTCTTGGCCCGAATGGCGGAATGTCAGCTCTATTCTCTTAATGCGAGCCCTCTACCAGAACTCGAAGATATCCCGGTAGTCCGTGACTTCCCGGATGTTTTTCCAGAAGAACTGCCAGGAATTCCACCTGACAGAGATGTCGAGTTCGTGATAGATCTTATCCCTGGAACTGTCCCAATCTCTAGGAGACCTTATAAGATGGCACCACTAGAATTAGCTGAGCTAAAGAAACAACTCGACTAGTCCTTGCAAAAAGGTTTCATCCGTCCTAGTTCTTCCCCTTGGGCTTGCCCCGTCCTCTTATTCAAGAAGAAGGATGGAACGGAGCGGATGGTTGTAGATTACCGACCTGTTAATCTGGTCACCATAAAGAATAAGTATCCGCTCCCCAGGATCAACGACCTGTATGATCAGCTCGCTGGATCCTCAGTCTTCTCTAAGATGGATTTGAGGTTGGGCTACCATCAAATCAAAATCAAGAACGGGGACATTCCTAAAACGGCTTTCGTTACTCGTTATGGCCAATATGAGTACACCGTTATGTCCTTCGGATTAACCAATGCCCCAGCTACTTTTTCTCGGTTAATGAATTCTATATTCATGGAGTATTTGGATAAATTCGTCGTGGTATACCTCGATGATATACTCATCTATTCCAAGAACAAGGAAGATCATGCCGAGCATTTAAGGCTGGTATTGACGAAGCTTCGAGAGCACCGCCTTTATGCCAAATTCTCTAAATGTGAATTTTGGTTGCCAGAAGTAACCTATCAAGGTCATGTGATCTCTGGCAAGGGTATTGTTGTCAATCCCGAGCGAGTTCAAGCCGTACTTGATTGGACTCCTCCTGAATCGGTCAAGCAAGTTAGGAGTTTTCTTGGCTTAGCGAGCTATTGCCGACGTTTCGTCGAGAATTTCTCCAAGGTTGCTAAACCTCTAACCGAACTCCTCAAGAAAGATAAAAAGTTTGAGTGGACCCCACAGTGCGAGTCCAGTTTTCAGGAACTGAAAAGACGTCTGACATCTGCACCTGTACTAGTACTACCAGACTTTTCCAAGGATTTTATAATCTACTGCGACGCCTCGCGGCAAGGACTAGGTTGCATTCTCATGCAAGATCGTCAAGTGATTGCATATGCAACTCGACAGTTGCGTCCACACGAGGATAACTATCCTACTCATGATTTAGAGCTTGCAGCTGTAGTCCATGCACTCAAAACATGGCGACATTACCTTCTTTGTAATCGCTGTGAAATCTTCACTAATCATCAAAGTTTGAAGTATATCTTCACCCAACCGGATTTGAATCTCAGACAAAGACGTTGGGTTGAGTTGCTCACCGACTACGATTTAGGAATCACCTACACTCCTGGAAAGGCCAATGTCATGGCTGATGCACTAAGTCGTAAGTCATATTGTAACAATTTAATGTTACAACAAAGTCAACCACTTCTCCACGAGGAATTCCGCAAGCTTAACCTTCACATTGTTCCTCGAGGATTCCTTTCCACCTTGTTTGCGAAACCTACCCTTATGGATCAAGTTATAGCTGCCCAGAAGCGTGATAAAGGTATATCACGACTCCAAGAGAACATTGCTAGCGACTCACTAAAAGTTTCTCCATGGATGATCGAGGTGTTGTTTTCTTTGAGAACCGTGTAGTGGTTTCCGAGAACCACCATCTACGACAATTAATCCTTAAGGAGGCTCATGAATCTCCTCTCACGATTCATCCCGGTAGTACTAAAATGTATCAGGATCTACGTCAGAGATTCTGGTGGACTAGGATGAAGAGAGAAATCGCTCAATTCATTGCTAACTGCGACATTTGTCGTCAAGTCAAAGCAGAGCATCAACGGCCTGCTGGCACCCTTCAACCTTTAGCTATTCCTGAATGGAAATGGGATAAAATCGGTATGGATTTCATCACCGGGTTTCCCAGGTCCAGGAAAGGGAATAATGCTATCTTCGTCGTTATCGACCGCCTCTCTAAAGTAGCTCACTTCCTGCCTGTTCGAGAGAGTATTACCGCTAGCCAGCTGGCAGACTTATATATCTCTCGAATAGTATCACTTCATGGTGTGCCGTTGGAGATTAACTCGGACCGTGGAAGTCTTTTCACTTCACGATTTTGGGAAAGTTTCCAGAATGCTATGGGAACTCATCTCTCCTTCAGTACCGCCTTCCATCCCCAGTCAAGTGGTCAAGTGGAACGAGTCAATCAAATTCTGGAAGACATGCTTCGAGCCTCTGTCATTTCTTTCGGTATGGAATGGGAAAAATGTCTTCCATTTGCCGAATTCGCTTATAACAATAGTTATCAAGCCAGCTTGGGTAAAGCTCCCTTCGAAGTTCTATACGGACGAAGGTGTCGAACACCTCTTAACTGGTCAGAGACCGGGGAAAGACAATTCTTTGGCCCGGATATGATCCAGGAAGCAGAGGAACAAGTTCGCATCGTTCGTGAGAGATTAAAAACAGCCCAGTCTCGCCAAAAGAGCCAATATGATAGTCATCATAAGGCTGTGACTTTTGAAGTCGGCGATAAGGCTTACCTTCGGGTTACTCCTCTTAAGGGAACCCATCGCTTCGGTATCAAAGGAAAATTGGCCCCTCGTTTCATCGGTCCTTTTCGCATTCTTGCCAAACGAGGAGAAGTTGCCTACCAATTGGAACTACCTCCGCACCTCTCCAGAGTTCATGATGTTTTCCACGTTTCTCAACTCAGGCGTTGCTTCTCGGATCCTATCCGCGGAGTGGACCACGAAACGCTTGATCTCCAAGACAATCTCACATATCGAGAATACCCCGTTCGTATTCTTGATCAAACTGAGCGCACCACTCGACGCCACAATATCAAGTTTCTCAAGGTTCAATGGTCACATCATTCCGAGAGTGAAGCTACTTGGGAAAGGGAGGATCGTCTTCGACTTGAGTACCCCACCCTCTTTCCGGAGGAACCCGAATCTCGGAACGCGATTCTTTTAAGTAGGGGTGATGTAACACCCCGGACACACCCGCCGGTGGTCCTTACTCCTGCCGGGATCTAGACTGGCCTCACATATCAATACTAGTCTTTTCTGCGCACTTTGTCCTCACTCGTGCGCACCCGGGAGCAACTTCCCGGTCGGTCACCCATCCTGAAACTACTCCAAGCTGAGCACGCTTAACTCTGGAGTTCTATCCGAATGGGCTCCCGTAAAAGAAGGAATTCCTTATTGATATGAGTAGTCTATCATCCCTAATAAGCCAGGCCATCACATACACCCTCACTCAGACGAACCGATGTCCTCGTCGGGCCACAGGAACGTTCCCTCTTGGCACAACCGTCTGTGCTTCCAGGACAGCACATGTGCCATGTCGTGTGCCACGACGGGTCACAAAAGTCATGCACAACATGACTGCAAACTGTCCGCAAACATCCGTGTAACCGCGAGGGTCGGCTCTGATACCAACTTGTAACGCCCCGGACACACCCGCCGGTGGTCGTTACTCCTGGCGGGATCTAGACTGGCCTCACATATCAATACTAGTCTTTTCTGCGCACTTTGTCCTCACTCGTGCGCACCCGGGAGCAACTTCCCGGTCGGTCACCCATCCTGAAACTACTCCAAGCTGAGCACGCTTAACTCTGGAGTTCTATCCGAATGGGCTCCCGGAAAAGAAGGAATTCCTTATTGATATGAGTAGTCTATCATCCCTAATAAGCCAGGCCATCACAGGTGAGTTGTCACATCCCTAGCTAGCACTTGCAATAGGACCTGACTAGAGTGTGCATCATGTCTACTTTCAAAGAAACTTGAAATGGGATTAACAGAAACCCCAGCACCCCTCTCCTAACAACTAGGGTTTGCTAAAATATTTTCCAATGTACCCAAAATGCCCTTAAAAAATGTTCATCATTTCTGCCTTGGTCTTAAACCTCTGCTAAAAATGGTGCACATTTTTCTAGGACAATCAAGGGCTTTGGATTAAATCATATGATATTTGAATTTGGGCATTTAAATGCTACAAAATAATTTAAATGCTCAAATAATCATAAACTATAATGTTTCCTACTGTTCATAATATATAAAGTAGGTATGACAAGTGTTATGAGTTACAAAAATGCTCTGGCATTTTATTTAAATGAACAAAGTTGAAAAAGAAATGAAACAGAAAAAAGAAAATAGAAAAAAAGGGAGAAAGAAAAACTTACCTGGCGCCCCACCCGGCCCACCTGCCGGCCCAGCCCAGCTGCCGCTCCAGCGAGCTGCTTGGCTTGGCCAGGCAGGCAGGCAGGTGCTCGACAGCGACCGCACGGCGCGCCACGCAGCTGCCCGCCGCCCTGCTTCCTCCCCTCGTCGTCCTGGAGGGATGGTTCGATCGTCCACGTCCTCCCCGACCCCGCAGACACCTCCACCTTCCCCCAGCTCCTCTCCCTCGCTCTCCCCGCGCCATGGCCGACGCCGCCGTGTTCGCACCGTCGTAGAAGCCGCGTCCACCGTCATCCCTGAGCTCCGCCTTGGTGTCCATCGTCTCCGCCGTCCTTGACTGCTTCGAACAGGCCGAGACCCGAGCGCTCGCCCGCCCTGGAGACGCCCCCGACCTCTTCTTCCCCAACTCCGGCCGCGGAGATCCCCCTCGCCGTTCTGCTCAGCTCCGACCACCTCCGAGCTCGCTCCGGTGCTTGCTGCAACCCCTGTGAGCCTAGCTTCCTCTTCCCCCTCTCCGTTGGCTCTCTTTTGCCCTGGAACACACTGCACAAAGCTCAACCGCACGCACCGCCGCCGTGCTCGCCGCCGGTGATGCTCCGGTGACCATTTGGTCACTGGCACCCGTCCAACACACTCACCGCAGCACGTAGATGCGAAAGGTGCTACGCACGCATCGCCTAGGCCCCTGCAGCCGTTTCTCCACACACGCCCGACGCCGGTCGCCGCCGTCAAGCTCGTTGCCGTCGTCTCCGGCCACCCCAGGTCCGGCGACCACCACCATCCGACGCGCAACAGCAAGGGCTATCCAACGCACCCAACCGCAGCTCGAGCCGTGCACCGTAGGCGATTTCCGAAGCACGCCGTCGTGTTTGGCCTCGCTGGCGGCTAAACGCCGGTGAGTTGGACCTGTTTTGACCACGGGTTTGACCCCCTGGGTCAATGACATGTGGGCCCTGCCCGCAAGTCAAACCTAGTTTAGGTGTTAATTTAATTCTATTTAATTAATTAGTTAACTGTGACACTGACATGAGGGACCCACTGGTCAGGTTTGACCTGGACTGGCCCTGTTGACTGGCTGACGTCAGCATGATGTCATGCTGACGTAGTAAAGGTTTTTCTGGGATTTTTAGATTTAAAAATAATTCAGGAAATTCCTGAAAATACCCAAAACTTCTAAAAATCATATAAAATCAACCATAGCTCAGATGGAAAAGATTTATATATGAAAAATGATCAGAAAAATCCAATCTTTCCAATGGCACTGGTTTCATGCATGTTTGAACAAGTTAACTTGCTGTATACATCAAAAACATGATAATGCACTTATTTAAATAATAGTTTGAACTTTAATTTGAATCCTTGATTCAAATAGGTTCAAACCCTTCTGGTTTTAGTTGCATTAGCCAACACACATGCATCTTGCCATGTCATAAACATGCATCATATTGTTGCATTTGTTTGTTAATGATTGGATCGTCGGTATTCCCTGTGTTAGGTCCTGCTCCCAAGGATACTGCTGCGTATCCAGTTGAAGAGCAGTACCCGACAACCACTTTGTCAGGCAAGCAATCATTGATCATTCCGATACAAACCCAACCTTCTCGCTCCTGCTCTCTTTTACTGCATTAAGGCAACAGTGTGTGAACTGCTACTTGCTGCGGTAGTTGAACCCTATCCCTTGCATGACCTGTCATTGCCACAGTAAATAGTTGAAACCCACTAGCATGTGTAGGAGTTGATTGAGCCATGTGATGTGTGATCCACCATGCTATTTGTTTATGTTGCCTGCTATGCTTAGAGTTGTGTCTGGTCTGGTTCATCTGGGTGATGGATCAGAGTGAAATGATCATACCGATAAAAAGAGGGAAGTGTGGAACACGCTTGGTAAAGGTATCGATGAAAGGCCATGTAGGAGTACATGGTGGGTTGTTTCATTGGAACCGTCCATAGGACCGGAGATCTGTGTGTGTGATTCAAGTTACAGTTACTACCACACATTGGGCCCTGAAATATGACCCCGCTCGACTTATTAATTACCCTTGATCCCTGTCCAGGAGTTGCAACTAGTTTCTAGTGTTTATAGCTTACTGGAGGTCGTGCACAACGCTGACCCTCGGGGTGGGTTGTGATGCGACAGGTACGTGGCACGGTGTACCGGTTGCCCGTTTGGTAACTCGGGAACTCTGTACACATCGTTTGGGGCCGTGAGCAACACCCCGGCCGGATCTCCCCACGGATGGAACCCAAATAGGCGATAAACCTGGACGAGAGACTTGAGTGGTTGGTTAGGTCGTGGTCTACACCCACGTCGGCTTTCGCTTGAAGTCTGCCGAGCACATGTCGTGTGCAGACGCTAAGTGGTGAAAACATGTGTGAAGAAGTACACCCCTGCAGGGTTATCAAACTATTCGAATAGCCGTTGTTCGCGGTACGAACTACTTGGTTGCTCTTACAGTTCATAGACAAGTTGATGGAAACTACTAAAAACCTCAAGATAAGTGTGAGTGCCGTGGATGGCCCTTTCGTAGGATGACGGAAGAGGATCCTCGGTAGTGTATTGATGTGGTGAGTAGAGGACTCGTGTTCGTAACAACATCTTGCAATCTGTTGAGAGTTGTAGTATAGGTTGGCCAAGGTCAAAGCTGGCATTCTGCTATAAACTCCACTATCCCCCCTTTGATAATGTTGCATGTATGATAGGTTCTGTGGTAAGACTTGCTGAGTACCTTTGTACTCATGTTTGCTTAATAACTGTTGCAGAGGAGAACCCTGCCCCTGCTGATGGGTTCTACATAGACGTTGACGTCGACGAGTAGCTTGACACCCAGACGGAGATCTGGAGCTTGTGAAGGCCTTGTAGATAGTCAGGCTACACCAAGCCTGTTTTATTTTCTAAGTTGTCTGTACTCAGACATGTAGCTTCCGCTTGTGCTTGTATGACTGTATGACTTGAGTGTTGGGTCATGTGACCCCTACCTGTATGGATATGTTATGTATGGCTCTTGGAGCCTTTTAAATAAAGTACTTTGAGTCATAGAGTTCTATTGTGATGCAATGTTGTATTTGCACATATTGAGCATATTGCGTGTATGATTGAAATGCTTGGTATGTGTGGGATCCGACACCTAGTTGTTTTCCTTTGGTAGCCTATCTTACAGGGAAATGCCTCCTAGTGTCTCCAATGAGCCTTGGTAGCTTGCTACTGCTCGGAACACGTAGGCTGGCCGGCATGTGTCCTTCTTCGTTCCTGTGTCTGTCCCTTAGGGGAAATGTCACGCGTTGTTCCTTTAAGTCCATGTAGCTTGCTACGACTTGGGTTCATACGTTGATGACCGACATGTTCGTTGCTGGGTCATGGATGCCTGTCTCTGTAATTTAGTGCCACTTTTGGTTTATAACTAGCCATGTCGGCCCGGGTTATCTGTCATATGGATGCTAGCGACACTGTCATATACGTGTGCCAAAATGCGCAAACGGTCTCGGGCCAGGTAAGGTGGCACCCGTGGGGTTACCGTGCGTGAGGCCGCAAAGTGATATGACGTGTTACAGCTAGATCGGTGTGACTTAGGATCGGGGTCCTGACAGCCGCGAAGTCCGCCGAGGCGCTGCGGCTAGCAGCAATGCGGAAGATGATGGTGGTCTTCCCGCCAAAGCTTGAAGCGGAGGAGCTGAAAGACACCTTCTACCTTTTCTGGTCGAGGGAGGCGAAGGCGCATCCGCGCACCAAGGTACTCCCCGCCGTAGCCTACGAGATGTTCCCGACCGGCTACGCCTTCTTTGCTCTGTTCTTCTACTGCGGGCTCTGCCCGCCCTATTCGGAGTTCTTCTGCGATATCATGAACACATATGGATTCCATCTCCTTGACTTCACCCCCAACGTCGTCCTCACCATGTCCATTTTCGCACATCTGTGCGAAAATTTTGTCGGAGTCTACCCCAATGTAGCTTTTTTCCGCCATTACTTCATACCTCGAGTCGAGGCAGGGTCGCCTTTGTCTGGCGGAATCTCTTGGATCTCTAGGACCCATAAGAAAGAAGCTTACTTGACGGGGGAGCTCCGCGGCAAGTGGGATGAGTGGAGAGCCAACTGGTGTTGGATCGTAGAGGATGACCCGCAGCAATTCACTTCCCGGCGCCGAGCCCCAATAGTACGCGGCAATGACTGGAGCGACCTAGCCCCCGAAGATGATAGGATAAAGATAGCCACTACCCAGATCCTTCGCCTCCGGCAAGCCAAGCTCACTGTTGGCCCAGTCGGAGCAGGCTTTCTCCGTCGCCGCATCGCCCCCTTGCAAGAGAGGAAGAGGGCTACCTGGGAGTTCGAGAACGCAGCAGACATCATGAGGCTGCGCTCGGGCCTCAAATACAATTTTACTGTCCTGGAGCTCAATGCGATGCTTCAAGCGTTGTTCAAGAATGACTCTGCCCACCCTAAATGGTTCACGTTGCCGCAAGGTGTCGTCCCGCTGTGCAATAGCTCTGCGCTCAGCGCCATCCGTGCAGTGATGCCGCTGTGCGATTCCCACGAGATCGATCCCACTTGGCAAGAGCCTTCCGACGAAGCTGTGCAGACGTTCTTCGATAACTTGGTGGAGCAGCCAGTTAACGTCGACGAGAAGAAAGACCTCACCCGCGCCACCACCGACCAGGAGATGGCATATATTGCCACCAGACTGGAAGAGGCGGCGGCAGCCAGGGCCGCAGGCGAGTTTGGGTATACTGTGGAGGAGCCGAAGGCAGCGGAGGCGACAAGCCTTGCCGAGGAGGAAGAGCTTCGCAAAGCGGGGAATCTTGCCGGGCGACTTTCCGGGACAAGCGAGCCTGCCGAGCAGGACGTCGAATCGAGCGAGCCCGACGAGCAGGGCGTCGGGTCAAGCGAGCCTGCCGAGGACTCGGGCGGCTCGCTGGGCCTGGACTCCTCTTCTTCCTCGTCGGGCAGCTCGCCACCACCAGCAAGTCCTCCAGCTGCGCTGAGAAGGAGCATCCGCAAAGCCGCTGACGTGACGGGGCGGCAGGCGGGCCAGCAGCCGCAGTGTCGCCCGACACGCGCCACCGCAACGAGCAAGGCCGCCAAGGGAGCGCCTCGTGCTACAGCGGCAACTGGAGCAGGATCTTCTCGGACTGGTGCCTCTGCTCCCGCCGCCCCTCGTGCTTCAGCGGCAACCAGAGTGGGGTCTTCCCAGACCACTGTCCCTGCTCCCGCCAAGCGGCCGAGGGAGCCCACTCCTTCGCCTACTCGCGACGGAGTGCGCGAACCAGATTTTGACTTCTCCGCGCTCAGCTTCGACGAGGAGGAAGAAGAGTAAGTCTTCGCAATTCTTGTACGTCTTTGATTTTCAACTTGTACTTTGTCTTGTATCTCCTTTGTTTAACTCTGAACCTGTTCTTCTTCCAGAACTCTGGCCCAAAGGGCGGCGAAGAGGGCCAAAGTCCCGTTGATCGTCATCGAGGACGAGCCCGCTGCAATAGCAGGGGGTGCGCCTGCGACAAGCTTGCCGGACCCGGCAGCTGTTCTCCAGAGCAGCCCCCAGCGCAACCCCCAGCGTAAGTGTAGTTCACTCTTCCGCTTGTCGGGTGCGTGTGGTCCTTCTATCCTTGTTGATGTTTCGTTTGTTGACTTGTGTAGAAGCAGAGCAGCAGCACCAGGAGCGCCAGGAGATCGCCCCCGACGTGCCGCACGCCTCGACCGTACCGCCAAGAGGAGGCTCTTCGGCAAGGGTGAGCACTCCGCCAAGGGCGAGCACCCCGCCAAGGGCGAGCACTCTGCCAAGGGCGAGTACGCCGCCAAGTGATGGCGCTAGCGGCCCTCCGCCGGCGGCAGCTACTACCACGCCGCCGATGGGGAGCTCCCTGGAAAGGAACCCCACCGAGGAGGAGGCCCGCGCAGGTAAACCCTTGGACTTTTCTCCTTTCGATTCTTCTTTTTTGCATATTTGCTTGACTATTTTTCTTTCTTTTCTTCTGTCAGACCCGTCCGTCGCAGAGCCGATGGAGACGGAGGTCGCCGCCGAGGAGGACGCGCGTGGCAACACCGGCGGCGCCGCCACCGCCGAAGGGGCGGCCGGTGCTGACGAGCCCGCCGCCGACGAGGCCGCCAAGGCCGCTGGCGCGGCAGTTGAGGAGGGGTCTGGCAGCCGCACTGACGGCCCTGAGGCCGCAGGAGCGTCAGGCGCTGCGCCGGACGCCGATCCCCCCGCTGCCGCAGCCGAGCCAGGCGCCTATCTGGAGGCCGGCAACGGTGTCTTCATCCAGCTCCCATGGGCGTCCATGTCCAGGGCGCCCGTCGAGGGGGAGGTCTTCGACGGGGAGTTCCTTGCCACCGCCGGACAGAAGTTCGTCGACGCGCCAAGCAGCAGCAGCGAGCCCGAGGAGGAACGGCTGCTGCGCAAGCTTCTATCTCTGTACCGCGCCAGGCAGGCCAAGCTGGTGTCCCGAGAGGCTCTGGCCGCCAAGGCGGGCGCTGACTTGGAGAAGCGCGCAGAAGAGCTCCGGGCCGCCAACCAAGCGGCTCTCTGATCCTTGGCAGAGGAGCGGGAGCAGCTCGCCGAGGCGCATCAGGCGTTTATCTTGGAGAAAGCCGAAGCGGAGGAGCAGCAACGGCTTGCCGCCGAGGAGCTATCCAGACGAGAAGGCGAGCTGACGCAGCGGAAGGTCGACCTCGACAGCCACGAGGACGAGCTTTCCGCGCGCGAGCGATCGCTTGGCGGAGCTCTGCAGGAGGCGAAGGACACTGCCGCAGCCGCCGAGACCGCCAAGAGGGAGTTGGAGCAGAGGGTGGCGCAGCTGGAGGCCAACTTGAAGACGAGCGGTGAGGAGGTTGCCGCCCTCAAGCTTTAATGGGAGAAGGATGCCCACAGCCACTCCGAGCTGCAGGTCCGCCTCTACGATAAGGGCAAGGAGCTTGCCGTCGCCAAGGACTCCATCGCTGATCTGGAGCTGAAGCTGCCCACTCTCACCACGACGTTTGACGGCACCAGAGAGCGGGAGGCGACCCTGAAGGAGGAGCTCAGGGCCGAGAAGGCGCTCCTGGACAGCGCCGCCATCTCCCAGAACAACTTTAGGCAGACCGTCGAGCTGTGGACGGAAGGCCTCGTCAACGCCGCCGTGACATCAACAAGGAGCTGGTGGAGGTGGGGGCGGAGCATCTCGGGTACTCCACTGACGAGAGCCTCCACCCCAGCGCCAAGCTTACTTTATTCTTCTCGGGTGTGGGGACGGCCCTCCAGCAGCTCCGGGAAAGGATCCCAAAGCAGCTGGCGGACGAGTCGCGCAGGCTCTGCGCGGGGGCCCTCGAGAAGGTGTTGATGAAGATAGCGCACCGCAACCCATGCCTCAACCTCACCAACGTCCACAGGACCCTGTCGCCGGACGTTGACCAGGAGGCGCTCAAGGCCCTTGTCGCGCCTATTGTGAACAAGGTGGGCGGCATCAAGAGGGTCGAGGGTGACCGCGCGGATTAGTCTTGTTTACTTTCTTCTTTCCTTGTCGCTGTCAACCACGTTATGAACAATAGTCTATTAGAACTGCGAAAAGTTGCTTTGTAATATAACTTTATTTTGGGTAGTTAATGCAATGTTATTTCCTCTACTTGATTCCTTTGCTTTGTATGTTTTCACCCTACGCTTTTTGGGAACTTGCTGGCATAGGCACTTTTGCCGCGAGTGCTGAGTGCGGAACTTCAGCAGCCTGCTGGCAGTGCCGTTGCCGACAAGAAACCTTGTCGCAGCTAGTCGCAGCACACTTAGGTTGTTGAGCGAACTCGAAAACGAAGCAAGGGCGCGACACTAGTCGCAGCACACTTAAGTCGTTGAGCGTGCTCGAAACAAAGTAAGGGTGCGGCTAGCCACGAGTTGGTTCCTCCGCGCACAGGTTTCCCTTACAAAACGAGGTCGTTCAAGGAAGATAACTTAAAAATTTAAAAATTTGATTTCTCAAATTTTGGCAACTTACCTTTTGTGTTGTTTGCTTCCCGGCAAGACTTTCTTGAACGGCGCTTGGTCCATACTACTGTCTTCCTCCCCCCCCCCCGGCAAACTTGTGCATGAGGGAAACTTCTTCTGCTTGAGAGAAAAGAAAGAAGAGAAGACAGAGATATGGAGCCTTGTGGCTCGTTATTGCTTACCGGGGATAGGTGCTACACAAAGTGTCAGATAATACATGCAAGAAAGTAAAAAAGGCATGAAATGACAAGTTGTGCAAGGCACATAAGCTTTACTGATGCACGGGGTCTGCGCCCGGCTCTGTACAAAGGATTACATGCAACAGCGGCAAGACTTGTACAAAAGGTGGTTGCCGGAGCGGATCACGGCAACCGCGCCTTACGGGTAAAACTTGCGAAGATGCTCAATGTTCCCAGAGTTGCTCACCGGTAAGCCATCTTTGGTCTCTAGGCCGACTGCGCCGGGCCTAGTGACTTGTTTCACCCGATAAGGGCTTTCCCACTTCGGCGTCAACTTGTTGGAATTCTTGGCGGACTGAATGCCCCGAAGAACAAGGTCGCCTTCCTCGAGACTTCTGGCTTTAACTTTGCGGCTATGGTAGCGACGCAAAGCTTGCTGGTAGCGAGCAGCTCGCACACCAGCCTGAAGACGGTTCTCCTCAAGGAGCAGCGCGTCATCTTGTCGCAGCTGCTCTTGCTCGAGCTCATCATAGGCGAACACTCGAGGCGATCCGTATACGAGTTCCGTGGGGAGAACTGCCTCTGCTCTATAGAATAGAGCAAAAGGTGTCTGTCCAGTGGCTCGATTTGGCGTCGTCCTGATCGACCAAAGAACCACCGGCAGCTCCTCAATAAAGTTTCTTCTGCACTTGTGCAGCCTGTCGAAAGTTCTGGTCTTGAGGCCACGCAGCACGTCAGCATTTGCCCTCTCCGCTTGGCCGTTGCTTCTCGGGTGAGCAACAGAGGCGAAGCAGACCTTGGCGCCAAGATCTTGGACGTACTGCATGAAGGTGCGGCTCGTGAATTTCGTACCGTTGTCGGTGATTATCTTGTTCGGGATTCCGAAACGGCAAACAATCGACTTGAAGAACTTGACTGCTGACAGTGCGGTCACCTTTCTCACTGGTTCCACCTCCGGCCACTTTGTGAACTTGTCGATGGCAACGTACAAGAACTCAAAGCCCCCGGCTGCGCGGGGAAAAGGGCCGAGGATGTCGAGCCCCCAGACCGAAAATGGCCAGGATAAAGGGATCGTCTGGAGAGCTTGTGTCACACCCTGCATTTTGTATCATGTTATTTGCATCAATGAAGCATGGAAATTTGGACCAGCAAATTTTTTTAGCATCATTTGGCTTTTATTTGAATTGAGTTTTTCTTCATGTGCTTTTTCATGTGCTCAATAAAGTCAACTATTACCTCTTGTAGAATTCATCTCCATACCCAAAACTTCTGCCCAATGATCATGCCAAGTGTTATATAACAGTATAGTATTTTCTTACAAAATTAATTTGGCCAATATGTATTTATTAAATTTAGTTTTCCAAAAACCCCTGAATTGAGATTTGCACTGCAAGTACTTGATTTAGGGTGAGAAAATTATTTCGAAAGGGTTATTTGAGACCTAGTAGTCATAGGACTCCCAAAAACCACAAAGGTATAATTTTAAAAGTTATTTTCCTATTTTATTTAAAAGCTTTTTCTTAAAGACAGAAATGGTCTTTAATAGGAAAAAATTATTTAACTATTTCAAAAATATTTGCCAAAATTCAGGGAGACTCAGAGGACATATATTGTCCATATATAAGAGTTTCAGCACTTGGTCATGTTCAAAATAATGGGCTAATCCCTCTAAAACCCTTTCTGGATATTTCAAGCTTTTGAAATATTTACAAAGGAAATATTCTCCAAAAATTCCAGGGAAATTCTATCATGTCACATATGACATATTTGATGATCTTGCCAAGTCCCATGCCTTGGGAAACAAGAAAACATCATCAAAACCCTTCATAACCATTCTGTCCATATTTGAAGTTTGAGCAACTCTACATTGCCAAACTTGTCCAAATGATCTCAAACTTGGTGCACATGCTAGAAATGCCTAATAAGGCATCTAGACCAAATGGCACAAGATTTGGAATAGAGCAACTTGATCAGAACACCCGAAAACCCTTTGTGTTCAAATGCAAATTTGAACAACTTTACATTACCAACTTTTTACCTGGAGCTTCAAACTTTGTGGGCATGATCAATACCCCAAATGATGAAACTACACCAAGTGGTGCATCAAGGGGAGATGATTAGCTTGACTCAAACAAGATGAAGCCATTTCTGTTGATTTCTAGGGTTCACCAAAGTTACATTGGCTAGTTTCTTCAAATGAGCCCAAATTTGGTGAAGCACCCTATTTTCACATGTCATTCAATCCTGTTAAGTGTCATGGCAAGTAGAGGTCATTTGCTTGACCAAACACTGATCAAACACCTTCTGCAAAATTACTAAAACCCTCTTCTTGATCACTTTTACCTTTCACCTTGGCCTCAACTTTCTACCACACGTTCATCCAGTTACTAGCCACCTCCAGTAACCTCCCTAGGACCCCAGCTCCATGATTGAGGGGTGAAAACCCTGGTGCACCCTGCTGGACAACCAAACCTCACCAAGTTACCAACTTCACCTCTCTCTCCTTGACTCTCCAGAGCATCCAAAGCTCCAGCCGTGTTGCTTGCGTCACCCTGGAACCCCCAGACACGGTGCACGCGACCAGGAGGCCAATGGCATGCCGTGGCATGCGATAAGGGCGCTCCAGAGCGCGCTACAGTGCGCCGATGCACTGTAGCTTCGGCCAATCGCCAGCCCCCGACAGCCTCGGGCTCTCCCCTCGCGCCAGTCGATGCCCCTCGACGTCTGCGACCACCCCGGCGTTGTCCCCCCTCCTCTTGCGCCCTCCAGTGACCGTCGCCGCACGCGCACCAGCCGCCCGCAGCGTCCACTCCTTGGGCTCGCACGCGCGCACGGTCTGGAAGCTTCCCATCGCCTCCCGTGCGCTGTAGCATCGAGCAGGAGCTCGCCGGCGCACAGGTCCACGGGACCCCGCCGTGCCCCTATAAATAGGACCCCCCCCGAGCCTCTCCAATAGCACCAGCAGCTTCTCCTCATCCCCAGCATCACTCCAGCACCACCAGTTCATCCCCGAAGAGCTTCAGTGCTCGGGATCGACCGGAGCTCTGCCGCGTCGGGCCACCGGCGATCTCGCAGTACAGGCCTCTTCCGCCCTTCCTTTTGCCCGATTTAGAACCACCACACACCACTGATTCTTTCCCCTCGCTTTCCCCTCTCTGTTGCAGTCGGAATCGGCCGGAGCGACGACCTCCCGAAGCTCCTCCGCCGTCCCACCTCGCCGCCGACGAACCCAACCTCCCCGAGGTGCCGCACAACCTCCACTACCTCCGCAACTCGACGCTGAGCCCGTCCCTGCCCTCCGTTGCCGTCGCCGTGGCCGGAATCAACGCCGGTGAGCTCGCCGTCGCCGTGGCCGTGAGGTTGGAGATGACAAGCGGGCCCCGCCTGTCATCCTCACCCCTCTCTCCCTCTCCTCTCAGCCGCTGATCGCCGGGCCCCGCCCGTCAGGTTTGAAAACCCGACATGCGCGCGCTAGCACCCGTGCGGCTAGGCTGGTTTGCCCTGGGCCGTGCACTGTGGCCCCTCTGGCCCAGTAGCACAGGGGCATTTCTTTTTATTCTTTCTATAATTATTTCAAACATTTTTACAGAAATGAATATTGGTCCAAATTAAATAATTCCAACTCCTAAATTCTTGTAATATTCCAACCGATTTAATGGTGCCACTTTCACTCACATCCATGAAACTTTTCTGTTCTGTTCAAATTTAAATTCAAATTTGAGCATTTAAACTCATGTTCAAAAATCCCTAGATTCCATTCTATAACTCCAAAACTCCAACTAAGAATTTTCCCCATCTTAGAAATCCCTCTAGTATTTAACAAAAATAAGTTGACATTTTTCTGAGCACTTTGATTTTTCTGTTTTAGTTGTGGTCTTATTTTTCCGTTGTTATTATGCGACGTATAGATACCGTATTTGACGAAGTTGCTGAAGAAGGAGAAGGAGAAGGATTTGAAGACTTTGAAGACCAAGCCAATCCAGGCAAGCAGCCCTTTGACCATGATACACTTGTTTTTCGGAACGCGTTGTTTCCGATGCATGATGTTAGAGTCACGGTGGTGACCTAGATGAACCAACACATGATGCATGCTTGCTCTTGATCTTGCTATGTGCTAGATGACATGCAAATAGTTAGTCATGATGCTTAGTGATGCATGAGTGGTTTGAACCTTCGTGGTTGAAATCTTTGCATGAACCCATCGGGTGCCCCTAATGCCCGAGGGTGACGTGAGTTAGGTCATCACTTGAGGAAGAAGTGATGTGCCGGTAAATCTTGTGCATGGGTGAAATGATGGATTAGATTTATGTGTGACTACCGTCCCAACCAAACATGTGCAACCACACTACCCCTTATGGGACGGGGCTTTATTCATTACTTAGGTCGATACTAGCATGGTGCCCGCATTACTAGTGACGGGAAGACTTGAGGTCTTTCCCGGGACGGGGTCGTGCTTGGATAGAAGGCCATGTCTGTTTTTACAGGGCACCGGACACACCGTTGGTCCCTTCGGGTACGCGTGACATTGAACTTAGGGCAAGTCCCGTGATCTATTGTTTGTACCCGAGGGCCGTGTACCAACGAGTGGACTCTATGTTAGTGTCGTCTAAGGAAAGATAATGATCGGGTGCTTACCCCGGGTACTTGAGGTACCGCGGGTCGTGGATGACACGGAAGTTCCCCGGATCTTGTGGGTAAAGTGCGCAACCTCTGCAGAGTGTAAAAGTATTCGAATAGCCGTGTCCACGGTCATGGACAGTTGGGTGGTGCTACTTAAACTATGTCCAGAATTTTACTTCTTCGATGAAAACCATGTGTGTGTATGTGAGTCAAGGTGGTGACTTGACTCGATGAGTTGAATCATATTCATGTTGATATCGATAACTTGCCTTCGAGGTTACGCGAGTTTATTGATGCATAAACTTGATGGTAGAATATTTATTCTGGCCATTGCTAGACTGATCATTATTGTTCAATTGCGCTGTTACTTTAAACCACATCATGGGTTGCTTGCGAGTACATTCAAAGTACTCATTGGCTTGCCACTGGTTATTTAATTGGCCAGGCATGGAGGAACAGGAATTTGAGGAAGAGTTCTTTGGAGACGAACATGCGAACTAGGACGCTATCCCAGTCAGAATGCCTGTAGGGTTAAGGCAGATGGCATGGGTTCTACCTATCATCGAAGACTTCCGCTATTTGAGTTATTTGCTATTCAGCCCGTGAGGCTTTATCTATGTAAGACTTGGCCATAATGGCCATAATTCGTGTAAGACAATATGTATGGATGTAAGACTCTTGTTATTCAGCTTCTGTGTGTTCAGTGAGCATTGATCTCTAGGATCACTGTACACGTGCATTCGGTGATCTCGACTTCTAAGTCGGGGTCCCCACAGCTTAAGTTGGCTGATGTATCTGTTTGGAATGGAACTGGCACGCTTCACACTTGGTTACTTGTGCAGTTGCATCTTGGAGGGCTGTCGGCCAAAAGAAACCTTGCCGGAACGCTTTGCCGACATGTGCTCTTGCGCCAATGTGGTGACCACATATGCCTCCATGTACCTTTGCCAACAGCTTCTGTCCATCTTCCCGGGGAATACACTTCAATTTCACACCGTTGAGTCTCCTTCTACACAGTGTGTTGTCAACAAAGTGGTACATACTTGACTGCCGGGCTACTTTTTCCGCTTCTTCTTGCTCTTCGGGAAGTTCTCCTGTCTAAAGGAAACGGACGATCTGCTGCGCCCATGCCGGGGCCTGTGGCTCGACGACAAGGACTAAAGGCGTATTTGCCGCTGTGGGAACATCCGCTTCTACGACGAGAACTTGTGTCTCAGCCGGAGCGAGACGTTCCCCGGCAAGCTTGCCGGAGCAAAACATGTCGGGAGCTTCCGCTTCAACTGAACAAGTCCTAGGACTTGTCGGAGCGGATTGCTCCTTAGCGTTCTTGGCGTTGATCTTAGGAACCTTCTTGGCGGCGGCTTCGAGAAGCTCTGCCGGAAAATAGTCGCCAACAATCAACTTCCTCTTCATGTTTTGTCCAGTCGATGGTGTCACGGATGGTTGAGTCAGCTTGAGCACAAAGATTCCTGGTTCCACAGGCAGCTTTAGTGCAGCACACTTTGACAGGCGTATGGTACCTTGAGTACCACGCCGCTGCCGGTCCCGCGCCTCCTGAGATGGGCGCGGTGCATGTACGGACGTCGAGGCCTTGGTGTGCGCCCGGTCGTCCGTCTTGTCCTTGGACTTGGCGGCGTCGTGAGTTTCCTCACCGACGTCCGTCCTTTCGCCAGTGTCTACCCCACCAGCCGTTGGCTCCGGCGGTGGCGGGATCGATGCGGACGGGCCTGCTGCCTCCGAAGCCTTCTTCTTCGGCGGCATGTTGATGAAGTCGATGAAGTTGATGAAGATCTAGCTCGCATGAACGCCGGATCAGGTTCACACAACCTCGACGCTACCCCCTACCTATGGGACTTATCGCCCACAAACACCTATGGGACTGGAGCCCCTTCTCGGTACGGCAGGGGGCGGACGATGCACAAAGAGCGGATCGAGGCGAGCACGCGAGCAGTTTACCCAGGTTCGGGCCGCATGGATGCGTAAAACCCTACTCCTGCCTTGGTTTGTACTACGTTCTTGCTCAGGAGCGAAGAGGGCTACACTACTAGATGCTAGCAACACCGAGCGTGAGAATGATCGATCCTCGGAACCCCCTCTACGTTGTGCATGGGCCTCCTTTTATAGGTCAAAGGGGTGCTCGCCCTTGGCGGGGTGCTCGCCCTTGGCGGAGTGCTTACCCTTGCCGGAGAGCCTCCTCTTGGCGGCACGGTCGAGGCGTGCGGCACGTCGGGGGCGATCTCCTGGCACTCCTGGTGCTGCTGCTCTGCTTCTACACAAGTCAACAAACGAAACATCAACAAGGATAGAAGGACCACGCGCACCCGACAAGCGGAAGGGTGGACTACACTTACGCTGGGGCCTGCACTGGGGGCTGCTCTGGAGAACAGCTGCCGGGTCCGGCAAGCTTGTCGCAGGCACACCCCTTGCTGTTGCGGCGGGCTCGTCCTCGATGGCGATCACCGGGACTTTGGCCCTCTTCGCCGCCCTCTGGGCCAGAGTTCTGGAAGAAGAACAGGTTCAGAGTTAAACAAAGGAGATACAAGACAAAGTACAAGTTGAAAATCAAAGAAGTACAAGAATTGCGAAGACTTACTCTTCTTCCTCCTCGTCGGAGCTGAGCGCGGAGAAGTCGAAATCTGGTTCGCGCACTCCGGCGCGAGGAGGCGGAGGAGTGGGCTCCCTCGGCCGCTTGGCGGGAGCAGGGACAGTGCTCTGGGAAGACCCCGCTCCGGTTGCCGGCGAAGCACGAGGGGCGGCGGGAGCAGAGGCACCAGTCCGAGAAGATCCTGCTCCAGTTGCCGCTGAAGCACGAGGCGCTCCCTTGGCGGCCTTGCTCGTCGTGGTGGCGCGTGTCGGGCGGCGTTGCAGCTGCTGGCCCGCCTGCCGCCCCGTCACGTCTGCGGCTTTGCGGAGGCGCCTTCTCGGCGCAACTGGAGGACTTGCTGGTGGTGGCGAGCTGCCCGACGAGGAAGAAGAGGAGTCCAGGCCCAGCGAGCCGCCCGAGTCCTCGGCAGGCTCGCTTGACCCAACTCCCTGCTCGGCGGGCTCGCTCGATTCGATGTCCTGCTCGGCAGGCTCGCTTGTCCCGGCAAGTCGCCCGGCAAGTTTCCCCGCTTTGCCAAGCTCTTCCTCCTCGGCAAGGCTTGTCGCCTCCGCCTCCTCCACAGTATACCCAAGCTTGCCTGCGGCCCTGGCTGCCGCCGCGTCTTCCAGTCTGGTGGCAATATATGCCATCTCCTGGTCGGTGGTGGTGCGGGTGAGGCCTTTCTTCTCGTCAACGTTAACTGGCTTCTCCACCAAGTTAGCGAAGAATGTCTGCACAGCTTCATCGGAAGGCTCTTGCCAAGTGGGATCAATCCCGTGGGAATCGCACAGCGGTATCAGTGCGCGGATGGCGCTAAGCGCAGAGCTATTGCACAGCGGGACGACACCTTGCGGCAACGTGAACCATTCAGGGTGGGCAGAGTCATACTTGAACAGCGCTTGAAGCATCGCGTTGAGCTCCAGGACAGTAAAATTGTAATAGAGGCCCGGGCGCAGCCTCATGATGTCTGCCGCGTTCTCGAACTCCCAGGCAGCCCTCTTCCTCTCCTGCAAGGGGGCGATGCGGCGACGGAGAAAGTCTGCTCCGACTGCGCCAATAGTGAGCTTGGCTTGCCGGAGGCGAAGGATCCGGGTAGTGGCTATCTTTAGCCTGTCGTCTTGAGGGGCCAGGTCACTCCAGTCGTTGCCGCGTACTACTGGGGCTTGGCGCCGGGAAGTGAATTGTTGCGGGTCATCCTCTACGATCCAACACCAGTTGGCTCTCCACTCATCCCACTTGCCGCGGAGCTCCCCCGTCAAGTAAGCTTCTTTCTTATGGGTCCTAGAGATCCAAGAGATTCCGCCAGACAAAGGCGACCCTGCCTCGACTCGAGGTATGAAGTAATGGCGGAAAAGAGCTACATTGGGGTAGACTCCGACAAAATTTTCGCACAGATGTGCGAAAATGGCCATGGTGAGGACGGCGTTGGGGGTGAAGTCAAGGAGATGGAATCCATATGTGCTCATGATATCGCAGAAGAACTCCGAATAGGGCGGGCAGAGCCCGCAGTAGAAGAACAGAGCACAGAAGGCGTAGCCGGTCGGGAACATCTCGCGGGCTACGACGGGGAGTACCTTGGTGCGCGGATGCGCCTTCGTCTCCCTCGACCAGAAAAGGTATAAGGTGTCTTTCAGCTCCTCCGCGTCAAGCTTTGGCGGGAAGACCGCCATCTTCTTCCGCATTGCTGCTAGCCGCAGCGCCTCGGCGGACTTCGCGGCCTTCACCTTCTCGCCTTTCAGAGCCATGGCGGGGACGGTGGAGGAGGCCGACGGCGCTGGTCATGCTGGTGGCAGCGGAGGGGGGCGGAGCGCTGCTCTCTTTCGACCTTCGGGGAGGAGGGGAGCGGCGGGGGTTTCTGAGGATTGAAAGAGCAACGGGCGAATGGAAGGAACTGCGCCTGTTTCCCCTGCTTTTAAGGAGGGGAGGGGGGACGTTCCGCATTTCCCATTAAAGAAACAGGCCACGATCTCGCCCACGACGCCGCGATTGACGCGTGCCGTTAGGGAGGGGCGCGATGGATACGGAGTGGGATACGGCGCGCCGCAGGCCAAGCGTGCACGTGCACTGTTTTGGGCCTGGCCCAACAGCGCTCGGCACCGTGTATGGCCCAGGCCCGGGGGCCCCAGTCGGTGTACTAAAGTAGGGGTACCTTAGTATCCCGAACTTGTGCACGGGCAGTTGCAGCGTCCCATGGCAGGGCCTGCCGCACGACCGCCAAGGTCCTCCGTGGTTCCTTTGGAGCGATTCAAGAACAAAGTATTCAAGATTAAAGAGACAAGGCCCCGGCAAGAGGAGCTTGCCGGGACGGCCACTCAGGGCTCAAGACCACTTCTTTGGCGCAAGGCCCTGGCAAGAGGAGCTTGCCAGGAAGGCCAAACGTGGCATTTCAAGAGACTTGCCATGACGCGCCACGCGTCCCGGCAGGGTCCGGAGAGCGACAAGCTCCCAGGCGCGACAAGATAGCGACCGCGGCAAGGCCCTTGCCACGACAAACTTCCACTAAGTACCCGCGCTCCAGCACATCCACCCACATGTCGCCCTGGGACCCTTCCAGGTGCACGTGGCGGAAGGTTGTGCAGCCTGGGGTACACGGTGGCAAGGTGCGATGACAAGGCCACCGTCGTGGCGGACGGTGGCGCCCTGACGGTCGCTTTTTGCACTGTTTGGGGCGACAGTGACGAGCATTCAATGCCCTTGTCCCCTGCCGTCAGAGTTAGGTATAGAGCACTATACAAACACTGTTCCATCTACCACCTATTTTACGTTTTTACCCTCATCTGTGTTGCCACCTGTCGGTGACCCCTTTGACCTATAAAATGAGGCCCATGCGCAACGTAGAGGGGGTTCCGAGGATCGATCATTCTCACGCTCGGTCTTGCTAGCATCTAGTACTGTAGCCCTCTTCGCTCCCGAGCAAGAACGTAATACAAACCAAGGCAGGAGTAGGGTTTTACGCATCCGTGCGGCCCGAACCTGGGTAAACTGCTCGCGTGCTCGCCTTGATCCGCTCTTTCTGCATCCTTCGCCCCCTGCCGTACCGAGAAGGGGCTGATTCACAGGATCGATCCCACTTGGAGGAAGCTTGAAGAGGTACCTGTCCTCCACTCCCATACTTGTCGCACCTAAACCAGAAGAGAAGTTGTTGCTATATCTAGCGGCAACCAATCAAGTGGTTAGTGTTGCGTTAGTAGCGGAGAGGGAGGCAGACGATGAGCCGGCAGCCGAGGCGAGCACGTCCAGCGACAAGCAGGGGGCTTCCCCGACAAGCTCTGGTCCCGACAAGAATGAATCTGCGCATATGCAAGAAGAGGTACGGAAGAAAATGGTGCAGCGCCCAGTTTACTTTGTCAGCTCCCTTCTCCAGGGGGCTAGGTCAAGGTACTCTGGTGTGCAGAAGCTGCTTTTCGGCCTTCTCATGGCCTTGAGAAAGCTGGGCCACTACTTCCAAGGGCATGAGATAACAGTTGTCACTCGCTTTCCGCTAAAGAGGATACTGCAAAATCCAGAAGCGACAGGCAGGATTGTTGAGTGGGCACTAGAACTGTCAAGCTTTGGCCTTAAGTTTGAAAGCACTTCAACTATCCAGAGCAGAGCATTGGCAGAGTTTATAGCAGAGTGGACGCCAACGCCAGACAAAGAGGTTCCAGAGACGAGCATCCCCGTCAAGGAAGCAAGCAAAAGAATGGATAATGTACTTTGATGGTGCCTTCTCGCTGCAAGGCGCCGGTGCCGGCGTGCTGCTTGTCGCGCCCACCGGAGAGCACCTCAAGTACGTGGTCCAGATGCACTTTCCCAAGGAACAAGAGACAAACAATACAGCAGAGTATGAGGGTTTGCTTGCCGGTCTCAGGATCGCGGCTGACCTTGGGATCAAGAAGCTTATTGTAAGGGGTGACTCGTAGTTGGTCGTCCGCCAGGTAAACAAGAGCTACCATAGTCCATTGATGGAAGCTTACGTCGACGAAGTGAGAAAGCTTGAAGAACACTTTGAAGGCCTACAGATGGAGCACGTTCCAAGAGCTCAGAACGACATCGCAGATGGCCTATCAAAGTGTGCTGCACTAAAGCTGCCTGTGGAACCAGGAATCTTTGTGCTCAAGCTGACTCAACCATCCGTGACACCATCGACTGGACAAAACAAGAAGAGGAAGTTGATTGTCGGCGACTATTTTCCGGCAGAGCTTCCCGAAGCTGCCGCCAAGAAGGTTCCCAAGTTCAACACCAAGAACGCTGAGGAGCAATCCGCTCCGATAAGTCCCAGGACTTGTTCCTTTGAAGCGGAAGCTCCCGACAAGTTTTGCTCCGGCAAGCTTGCCGGGGAACGTCTCGCTCCGGCTGAGACACAAGTTCTCGTCGTAGAAGCGGATGTTCCCACAGCGGCAAATACGCCTTTAGTGCTTGTCGTCGAGCCACAGGCCCCGGCATGGGCGCAGCAGATCGTCCGTTTCCTTCAGACAGGAGAACTTCCCGAAGAGCAAGAAGAAGCAGAAAAAGTAGCCCGGCAGTCAAGTATGTACCAGTTTGTTGACAACACACTGTGCAGAAGGAGACTCAACGGTGTGAAATTGAAGTGTATTCCCCGGGAAGATGGACAAAAGTTGTTGGCAGAGATACATGGAGGCATATGTGGTCACCACATTGGCGCAAGAGCACTTGTCGGCAAAGCGTCCCGGCAAGGTTTCTTTTGGCCGACAGCCCTCCAAGATGCAACTGCACAAGTAACCAAGTGTGAAGCGTGCGAGTTCCATTCCAAACAGATACATCAGCCAGCTCAAGCTCTCCAGACGATCCCTTTATCCTGGCCATTTTTGGTCTGGGGGCTCGACATCCTCGGCCCTTTTCCCCGCGCAGCCGGGGGCTTTGCGTTCTTGTACGTTGCCATCGACAAGTTCACAAAGTTGCCGGAGGTGGAACCAGTGAGAAAGGTGACCGCACAGTCAGTAGTCAAGTTCTTCAGGTCGATTGTTTGCCGTTTCAGAATCCCTAACAGGATCATCACCGACAACGGTACGCAATTCACGAGCCGCACCTTCATGCAGTACGTCCAAGATCTTGGCGCCAAGGTCTGCTTCGCCTCTGTTGCTCACCCGAGAAGCAACCGCCAAGCGGAGAGGGCAAATGCTTAAGTGCTGCGTGGCCTCAAGACCAGAACTTTCGACAGGCTGCATAAGTGCAGATGAAACTGGATTGAGCAGCTGCCGGTGGTTCTTTGGTCGATCAGGACGATGCCAAATCGAGCCACTGGACAGACACCTTTTGCTTTAGTCTACGGAGCAGAAGCAGTTCTCCCCACGGAACTCGTATACGGGTCACCTCGAGTGCTCGCTTATGATGAGCTCGAGCACGAGCAGCTGTCAAGATGACGCGCTACTCCTTGAGGAGGACCGTCTTTAGGCCGCTGTGCGAGCTACTCGCTACCAGCAAGCTTTGCGCCGCTATCATAGCCACAAAGGTAAAGCCAGAAGTTTTGAGGAAGGCGACCTTGTTCTTCGGCGCGTTCAGTCCGCCAAGAATTCCAACAAGTTGACGCCGAAGTGGGAAGGCCCTTATCGGGTGAAACAAGTCACTAGGCCCGGCGCTGTCCGCCTTGAGACCGAAGATGGCTTACCGGTGAGCAACTCCTGGAACATTGAGCATCTTCGCAAGTTTTACCCATAAGGCGCGGTTGCCGTGATCCGCTCCGGCAACCACCTTTTGTACAAGTCTTGCCGCAGTTGCATGTAATCCTTTGTACAAAGCCGGGCGCAGACCCCGTGCATCAGTAAAGTTTATGTGCTTCGCACACCTGGTCATTTTTCATGCTTTTCATTTCCTTGCTTGTCCTATCTAACACTTTGTGCAGCACCAAACCCGGTAAGCAGTAAGGAGCTGCAAGGTTCCATATTTGCGTTTTCTCTTCTTTCCTTTTTCTCAAGTAGAACAAGGTTCCCTCGCGCATAAGTTTGCCGGGGGGGGGGGGGAAGGAAGATAGTGGTATGGACCAAGCGCCGTTCAAGAAAGCCTTGCCTTGCCGGGAAGCAAACAACATAAGAGCTAAGTTGCCAAAGTTTGAGCAATCAAATTTTTAAAATTTTTAAGTTATCTTCCTTGAACGACCTCGCTTTCTATGGAAAACCTGTGCGCGAAGGAACCAACTCACAGCTAGCCGCACCATTACTTTGTTTCGAGCACGCTCAACGATTTAAGTGTGCTGCGACTAGTGTCGCGCCCTTACTTCGTTTTCGAGTTCGCTCAACAACCTAAGTGTGCTGCGACTAGTTGCGACAAGGTTTCTTGTCGGCAAAGGCACCGCCAGCAGGCTGCTGAAGTCCCGCACTCAGCGCTCGCGGCAAAGGTGCCTACGCCGGCGAGTTCCCTAAAAGCGTAGGGTGAAAACATACAAAGCAAAGGAATCAAGTAGAGGAAATAGCATTGCATTGACTACCCAAAATAAAGTTATATTACAAAGCAACTTGTCGTAGTTCAAATAGACTATTGTTCATAACATGGTTGACAGCGACAAGGAAAGAAAAAAGTAAACAAGACTAATCCGCGCGGTCGCCCTCGACCCTCTTGATGCCGCCCACCTTGTTCACAATAGGCGCGACAAGGGCCTTGAGCGCCTCCTGGTCAACGTCCGGCGGCAGGGTCCTGAGGACGTTGGTGAGGTTGAGGCCTAGGTTGCGGTGCGCTATCTTCATCAACACCTTCTCGAGGGCCCCCGCGCAGAGCCTGCGGGACTCGTCCGCCAGCTGCTTTGGGATCCTTTCCCGGAGCTGCTGGAGGGCCGTCCCCACACCCGAGAAGAAAAAGTAAGCTTGGCACTGGGGTGGAGGCTCTCGTCGGTGGAGTACTCGAGATGCTCCGCCCCCAGCTCCACCAGCTCCTTGTCGATGTCCGCGGCGGCGTTGACGAGGCCTTCCGTCCACAACTCGACGGTCTGCCTAAAGTTGTTCTGGGAGATGGCGGCGCTGTCCAGCAGCGCCTTCTCGGCCCTGAGCTCCTCCTTCAGGGTCGCCTCCCGCTCTCTGGCGCCGTCAAGCGTCGTGGTGAGAGTGGACAGCTTCAGCTCCAGATCGGCGATGGAGTCCTTGGCGACGGCGAGCTCCTTGCCCTTATCGGAGAGGCGGACCTGCAGCTCGGAGTGGCTATGGGCGTCCTTCTCCCTTTCAAGCTTGAGGGCGGCAACCTCCTCGCCGCTCGTCTTCAAGTTGGCCTCCAGCTGCGCCACCCTCTGCTCCAACTCCCTCTTGGCGGTCTCGGCGGCTGCGACAGTGTCCTTCGCCTCCTGCAGAGCTCCGCCAAGCGATCGCTCGCGCGCGGCAAGCTCGTCCTCGTGGCTGTCGAGGTCGACCTTCCGCTGCGTCAGCTCGCCTTCTTGTCTGGATAGCTCCTCGGCGGCAAGCCGTTGCTGCTCCTCCGCTTCGGCTTTCTCCAAGATAAACGCCTGATGCGCCTCGGCGAGCTGCTCCCGCTCCTCCGCCAAGGATCGGAGAGCCGCTTGGTTGGCGGCCCGGGGCTCTTCTGCGCGCTTCTCCAAGTCAGCGCCCGCCTTGGCGGCCAGAGCCTCTCGGGACTCCAGCTTGGCCTGCCTGGCGCGGTACAGAGATAGAAGCTTACACAGCAGCCGTTCCTCCTCGGGCTCGTTGCTGCTGCTTGGCGCGTCGACGAACTTCAGTCCGGCGGAGGCAAGGACCTCCCCGTCGAAGACCTCCCCCTCGACGGGCGCCCTGGACATATACGCCCACGGGAGCTGGATGAAGACACCGTTGCCGGCCTCCAGATAGGTGCCTGGCTCGGCTGCGGCAGCGGGGGGATCGGCGGCCGGCACGGCGCCTGACGCTCCTACGGCCTCAGGGCCGTCAGTGCGGCTGCCAGACCCCTCCTCAGCTGCCGCGCCAGCGGCCTTGGCGGCCTCGTCGGCGGCGGGCTCGTCAGCACCGGCCGCCCCTTCGGCGGTGGCGGCGCCACCGGTGTTGCCACGCGCGTCCTCCTCGGCGGTGACCTCCGTCTCCATCGGCTCTGCGACGGACGGGTCTGACAGAAGAAAAGAAAGAAAAATAGTCAAGCAAATATCCAAAAAAGAAGAATTGAAAGGAGAAAAGTCCAAGGGTTTACCTGCGCGGGCCTTCTCCTCGGTGGGGTTCCTTGCCGGGGAGCTCTCCCTCGGCGGCGTGGTAGTAGCTCCCGCCGGCGGAGGGCCGCTAGTGCCATCCCTTGGCGGCGTACTCGCCCTTGGCGGAGTGCTCGCCCTTGGCGGAGAGCCTCCTCTTGGTGGTACGGTCGAGGCGTGCGGCACGTCGGGGGCGATCTCCTGGCGCTCCTGGTGCTGCTGCTCTGCTTCTACACAAGTCAACAAACGAAACATCAACAAGGATAGAAGGACCACGCACCCGACAAGCGGAAGAGTGAACTACACTTACGCTGGGGGCTGCTCTGGAGAACAGCTGCCGGGTCCGGCAAGCTTGTCGCAGGCGCACCCCCTGCTGTTGCGGTGGGCTCGTCCTCGATGACGATCACCGGGACATTGGCCCTCTTCGCCGCCCTCTGGGCTAGAGTTCTAGAAGAAGAACAGGTTCAGAGTTAAACAAAGGAGATACAAGACAAAGTACAAGTTGAAAATCAAAGAAGTACAAGAATTGCGAAGACTTACTCTTCTTCCTCCTCGTCGGAGCTGAGCGCGGAGAAGTCAAAATCTGGTTCGCGCACTCCGGTGCGAGGAGGCGGAGGAGTGGGCTCCCTCGGCCGTTTGGTGGGAGCAGGGACAGTGGTCTGGGAAGACACCGCTCCGGTTGCCGCCGAAGCACGAGGGGCGGCGGGAGCAGAGGCACCAGTCCGAGAAGATCCTGCTCCAGTTGCCGCTGAAGCACGAGGCGCTCCCTTGGCGGCCTTGCTCGTCGCGGTGGCGCGGGTCGGGCGGCGCTGCGGCTGCTGGCCCGCCTGCCGCCCCGTCACGTCTGCGGCTTTGCGGAGGCGCCTTCTCGGCGCAGCTGGAGGACTTGCTGGTGGTGGCGATCTATCCGACGTGGAAGAAGAGGAGTCCAGGCCCAGTGAGCCGCCCGAGTCCTCGGCAGGCTCGCTTGACCCGACGCCCTGCTCGGCGGGCTTGCTCGATTCGACGTCCTGCTCGGCAGGCTCGCTTGTCCCGGCAAGTCGCCCGGCAAGTTTCCCCGCTTTGCGAAGCTCTTCCTCCTCGGCAAGGCTTGTCGCCTCCGCTGCCTCGGCCTCCTCCACAGTATACCCAAACTCGCCTGCGGCCCTGGCTGCCGCCGCCACTTCCGGTCTGGTGACAATATATGCCATCTCCTGGTCGGTGGTGGCGCGGGTGAGGCCTTTTTTCTCGTCGACGTTAACTGGCTGCTCCACCAAGTTATCGAAGAATGACTGCACAGCTTTGTCAGAAGGCTCTTGCCAAGTGGGATCAATCCCGTGGGAATCGCACAGCGGCATCACTGCACGGATGGCGCTGAGCGCAGAGCTATTCCACAGCGGTACGACACCTTGCGGCAACGTGAACCATTCAGGGTGGGCAGAGTCATACTTGAACATCGCTTGAAGCATCGCGTTGAGCTCTAGGACAGTAAAATTGTAATTGAGGCCCGGGCACAGCCTCATGATGTCTGCCGCGTTCTCGAACTCCCAGGCGGCCCTCTTCCTCTCCTGCAAGGGGGCGATGCGGCGACGGAGAAAGTCTGCTCCGACTGCGCCAACAGTGAGCTTGGCTTGCCGGAGGCGAAGGATCCGGGTAGTGGCTATCTTTAGCCTGTCGTCTTCAGGGGCCAGGTCACTCCAGTCGTTGCCGCGTACTACTGGGGCTTGGCGCCGGGAAGTGAATTGCCGCTGGTCATCCTCTACGATCCAACACCAGTTGGCTCTCCACTCATCCCACTTGCCGCGGAGCTCCCCCGTCAAGTAAGCTTCTTTCTTATGGGTCCTAGAGATCCAAGAGATTCCGCCAGACAAAGGCGACCCTGCCTCGACTCGAGGTATGAAGTAATGGCGGAAAATAGCTACATTGGGGTAGACTCCGACAAAATTTTCGCACAGATGTGCGAAAATGGCCATGGTGACGACGGCGTTGGGGGTGAAGTCAAGGAGATGGAATCCATATGTGTTCATGATGTCGCAGAAGAACTCCGAATAGGGCGGGCAGAGCCCGCAGTAGAAGAACATAGCAAAGAAGGCATAGCCGGTCGGGAACATCTCGCAGGCTACGGCGGGGAGTACCTTGGTGCGCGGATGCGCCTTCGTCTCCCTCGACCAGAAAAGGTAGAAGGTGTCTTTCAGCTCCTCCGCGTCAAGCTTTGGCAGGAAGACCGCCATCTTCTTCCGCATTGCTGCTAGCCGCAGCGCCTCGGCGGACTTCGCGGCCTTCGCCTTCTCGCCTTTCGGAGCCATGGCGGGGACGGTGGAGGAGGCCGACGGCGCTGGTGATGCTGGTGGCGGCGGAGGGGGGTGGAGCGCTGCTCTCTTTCGACCTTCGGGGAGGAGGGGAGTGGCGGGGGTTTCTGAGGATTGAAGGAGCAACGGGCGAATGGAAGGAACTGCCCCTGTTTCCCCTGCTTTTAAGGAGGGGAGGGGGGGGACGTTCCTCATTTCCCATTAAAGAAACAGGCCACGATCTCTCCCACGACGCCGCGATTGACGCGTGCCGTTAGGGAGGGGCGCGGTGGATACGGAGTGGGATACGGCGCGCCGCAGGCCGCGCGTGCCCGTGCACTGTTTTGGGCCTGGCCCAATAGCGCTCGGCACCGTGTATGGCCCAGGCCCGGGGGCTGCTGTCAGTGTACTAAAGTAGGGGTACCTTAGTATCCCGAACTTGTGCACGGGCAGTTGCAGCGTACCGTGGCAGGGCCTGCCGTGCGACCGCCAAGGTCCTCCGTGGTTCCTTTGGAGCCTTTCAAGAACAAAGTATTCAATATTAAAGAGACAAGGCCCCGGCAAGAGGAGCTTGCCGGGAAGGCCACTCAGGGATCAAGACCACTTCTATGGCGCAAGACCCTGGCAAGAGGAGCCTGCCAGGAAGGCCAAACGTGGCATTTCAAGAGACTTGCCGCGACGCGCCACGCGTCCCGGCAAGGCCCGGAGAGCGACAAGCTCCCAGGCGCGACAAGATAGCGACCGCGGCAAGGCCCTTGCCGCGGCAAACTTCCACTAAGTACCCGCGCTCCAGCACATCCACCCACGTGTCGCCCTGGGACCCTTCCAGGCGCACGTGGCGGAAGGATGTGCAGCCTGGGGTACACGGTGCCAAGGTGCAATGACAAGGCCACCGTCGTGGCGGATGGTGGCGCCCTGACGGTCGCTTTTTGCACTGTTTGGGGCGACGGTGACAGGCATTAAATGCCCTTGTCCCCTGCCGTTAGAGTTAGGTATAGAGCACTATACAAACACTGTTCCATCTACCACCTATTTTACGTTTTTACCCTCATTTGTGTTGCCACCTGTCGGTGACCCCTTTGACCTATAAAAGGAGGCCCATGCGCAACGTAGAGGGGGTTCGGAGGATCGATCATTCTCACGCTCGGTCTTGCTAGCGTCTAGTACTCTAGCCCTCTTCGCTCGCGAGCAAGAACGTAATACAAACAAAGGCAGGAGTAGGGTTTTACGCATCCGTGCGGCCCGAACCTGGGTAAACTGCTCGCGTGCTCGCCTCGATCCGCTCTTTGTGCATCCTCCGCCCCCTGCCGTACCGAGAAGGGGCTCCGGTCCCATAGGTGTTCGTGGGCTATCAGATAGTTTCCTAAGCGGAAGGCCGTAGGTTAAAGATGTCGGGGAAACTGATCACCCACGAACACCTATGGGACCGGAGCCC
>LR738711.1:583249102-583273085 GCA_902687465.1 Secale cereale | reverse complement strand
ATCCGCTCTTTGTGCATCCTCCGCCCCCTGCCGTACCGAGAAGGGGCTCCGGTCCCATAGGTGTTCGTGGGCTATCAGATAGTTTCCTAAGCGGAAGGCCGTAGGTTAAAGATGTCGGGGAAACTGATCACCCACGAACACCTATGGGACCGGAGCCCCTTCTCGGTACGGCAGGGGGCGGAGGATGCACAAAGAGCGGATCGAGGCGAGCACGTGAGCAGTTTACCGAGGTTCGGGCCGCACGGATGCGTAAAACCCTACTCCTGCCTTGGTTTGTATTACGTTCTTGCTCGGGCGCGAAGAGGGCTACAGTACTAGACGCTAGCAAGATCGAGCGTGAGAATGATCGTTCCTCGGAACCCCCTCTACGTTGCGCATGGGCCTCCTTTTATAGGTCAAAGGGGTCACCGACAGGTGGCAACACAGATGAGGGTAAAAACGTAAAATAGGTGGTAGATGGAACAGTGCTTGTATAGTGTTCTATACCTAACTCTGACGGCAGGGCACAAGGGCATTGAATGCCCGTCGCCGTCGCCCCAAACAGTGCAAAAAGTGACCTGTGAGGGCGCCACCGTTCGCCACGACGGTGGCCTTGTCATCATAGCTTGCCACCGTGTACCCCAGGCTGCACAGCCTTCCGCCACGTGCGCCTGGAAGGGTCCCAGAGCGACACGTGGGTGGATGCGCTGGAGCGCGGGTACTTAGTGGAAGTTTGCCGCGGCAAGTACCTTGCCGCGGTCGCTATCTTGTCGCGCCTGGGAGCTTGTCGCTCTCCGGGCCTTGCCGGGACGCGTGGCGAGTCGCGGCAAGTCTCTTGAAATTCCATGTTCGGCCTTCCCGGCAAGCTCCTCTTGCCAGGGTCTTGTGCCAAAGAAGGGGTCTTGAGCCCTGAGTGGCCTTCCCGGCAAGCTCCTCTTGCCGGGGCCTTGTCTCTTTAACTTCAACACTTTGTTCTTGAATGGCTCCAAAGGAACCACGGAGGATCTTGGCGGTAGTGCGGCAAGCCTTGCCACGGGACGCTGCAACTGCCCGTGCACAAGTTCGGGATACTAAGGTACCCCTACTTTAGTACACCGACAAGCCTGTTCGTCAGTTCTCTTTTTCGGGGCTTTTTCCGCGATTATTTTCGATCTAGATTTCTGCCCTGATCTTGTTTTTAGTTTTTTTTTCGCTCGAGAGTCCGAATCAGGCGATTCAAAAGCCCAGATCTTCGTCTCGAAGCCCTATTTTCGTTTAACCAACTTGAACAAGGTTTTGCTACTGTAAAAATTGACTTTAGATCAATCTAGTAAATGGATCTTGTTTTTTTCGTAGTTTGAGTTTCGTTGCTCCGTTTGATTTGTTTCTTTTTGCAAACCGGCGGTCTTAAGTTGAACTTTCTGGTTAGATCTTCTTATTTGGAGTTCTGTTTGTGCATCTTTTCTTGATTTCTTATGTATGCTATTGTTTGCTTGCGATAGAATACCCGGAGTGTGAGGCGTCCTACTACGAGTCTCTAGGTTTCGCGAATCATCAGCAAGGCAAGTAACACTTTGATCATACCCCTTTATTACTAGTTTTATGCATTAGATCAAACCCCGACACATTGCATGAGTATGATCTGCTTAACTTGTGGGACTGGGAAGTAGATTGAGGTAGAACCTATTACCTGCATTATTTTCAAACCCTTGGGAGTTACTTCCACGTTATGCTTACGGTGCCATGCTATGCTCGTAGACGTGGTTTGGGTTTGAGTGAAATTCATGACAGATGTAAGTTGTTAATTAATGGTTCAACTTAAGGTGGCAACTTGAATACACATCTGGGTGGATTGGTTGCAGGGCACCTGGAGAATCCAGTGTTGTCCTAGGAAATCCCAGAGGAACCGTGTGATTATCCTATGCAATGCCACCCAGGCTCAAAGGGATCATAAAACTATTCATGCTAGAAAGTTCCGTGTGCAGCCACAATGCCATTATGGGCTCTGGCATAGTCTAAGTAAGTTGTGTGAGCTCTTTCAGTGGTGGACTAGCACATGTAGGGGAAAGTAGGTGTACCGGTCCACCCGGGGTAAAGAGTAAATGCTTCTGAAAGACTGTGTCTCGGTCATCCGTTTCTCAAACACCACGTAGTGCGAGAAATCCAACGGAGGAGATCGAGTCTTGTGGGGAGAAGTGCGCAAACCTCTGCAGAGTGTAAAAACTGATCATGATTAGCCGTGTCCCCGGTTATGGACAATCTTGAGTATCTGGTACTTGAATTATTGGTTGATCGCATCACTCTAAAATTAATTTGTTGGGTTACTGATGACTACTTTAATTGGGATTGAGTTGGAGGTACCTTCTCAATGATGTTTCAACTACCATGATAGTTAAAATAAAATATATTCCTTTGTTCTAGGGGAAAATTGGCTTTATGCAAAAACTTTAACCTTAGAGCCTCCACCAGCCAAATATGCATATAGTGTTAGCCTTTATTTCTGTTCATTCTCTACTATGTTATCTTGCTAGCATATTCCATGTGCTGACCCGTTTCGGGCTGCAACATGTTACGTTGCACACTTTTCAAACGAGGAGTAAGACATGGTAGGTCGTTTGTCATGCACTCATCTATGCCGTTGGAGTTGATGAACTCACTTATCTTCCAAGCCTTCCGCTGGTATTTTGTTAGATGGCCTTAAGCCATAGAATTTTGTAATAAGTTCCCTTTTGAGACATCCGATGTAATAAGTGTGTGATTGCCACTCTGTTATAAATTCTTCAAGTACTGTGTGTGTCAGCATTACCGATCCAGGGATGACACAGAACATAGAGACTTCGGTCCATTCGGATCGTGGTCGCTACAAACTTTCTCAAAAGCATTGCTAGCTCTCTGCCAATGTATTTAGGATCATCAAAACTCCAGTCAGATTCTTCTTTAGATGAGGACACGGCTTTTGCCTTCAAAGCATGAGATTGACCATAGTTGGGGCCATAGATATCTCTCTTCTCAGATAGCTGGAACTCATGTGTGTTGAGCCTCTCAAGTATGTCAGACGGACCAAGATCTTTGAAGTCAGGGCGTTCTTGAATCATCAGGGCCAAGGTATCAAATGAGCTATCAAGTGATCTAAATAGCTTCTTCACAACTTCATGCTTAGTGATCTCAGTGACACCAAGAGTGTGAAGCTCATTGGTGATATGAGTGAAGCGATCAAACGTGAGCTGGACATTTTCATTGTTGTTTCTCTTGAAGCGATTGAAGAGATTGCGAAGAACATCAATTCTTGAGTGTCTCTGGGTTGAGACGCCTTCGCTGACCTTGGACAGCCCGTCCTAGACCATCTTTGTGGATTCCAGAGCACTCACATGTCCATATTGTCCTTTGGTCAGATGACCACATATGATGTTCTTGGCGGTTGAGTCCAATTGTGCAAACTTCTTGACATCAACAGGTTGATGCGTTCACCAGCTTTGGGAACGCCAATCTTGATGACTTACCAGAGATCGTTGTCTTTAGCCTCAAGACGCATGCGCATCTTATCTTCCAGTAGGGGTAATCAAAGCCATCGAAGAAGGGGCATGCATGACTTTGAGTATCCCTGTAGTCGACATAGCAAAAACTCCAGGTGGTCAAACCGAATCACACAGAACAAGGGAGCACCTTGCTCTGACCAAATGAAAGTGCTAGTTATCGACTAGAGGGGGGTGAATAGGCGATTTTTATGAAAGTCTTCAAAACACGAGGTCTTTGAAGACAAACAAATGAAATGAACCTATTGATATGCAGCGGAAGAGAGACTACACTAGACAAGCCATAGTGAAGTAAGCATTATTATAAAGGACGAAGACTGTCAGCAACTAGGAAGTATGGATTAGAATGGAAGACAGAATGAAGCCCAACAGGTAACAGTCTTCACACAGTGAAGTCAATTAGATCAGGCAAGCAAGCAATGACTTCACGAAGACAAACTAAAATGTAAAGGAAGTAGGGGGTAGAATCAGTTGCTTGGTGAAGACAAGGATTTGGTAGACCAGTTCCAGTTGATGTGACAACTATATGTCTGGTTAGGGAGGCTGAGATTGAACTCAGAAGACCGCGTCTTCGCCTTATTCCTCTTGAGATAAGGACACCCAGTCCTCGCCCAATCATTCTGGTAAGTATTCAAGGTAGACTTCCAAACCTTCACAGACTTCATTCACCGGCAATCCACAATGACTCTTGGATGCTCAGAACGCGACACCTAACCAGCTGGAGGATGCACAGTCCTCAAGTGTAACAAGTCTTCATATCACACGGACAGAAAGACTTTAGTGATGCCTAGCACTCTTTGCCTCTGGGTGTTTTGGCCTTTGTCCTCGAAAGGATCTCTGTCTCAAAGGCTTCGGAGGTGGGTTGCTCTCAAACGACAAAAGCCGTGCACTAACTCTAAGCAGCCACGAAATTATGGTGTAGGGGGTGGGCTATTTATAGCCTGGAGGCAACCTAACATGATATGTCCAAAATGACCCTGGGTCACTAAGGAACCAACACATGTCCAACGGTCGGATTTCAAACACACACGACAGCTTAGCTTGGGAAACAAGCAAAGCTGACTCATCCAACTCTGGATAAGATTTGCTCTCATTGTCTTCGCTCGAAGACATATGATTTTGGTTGAGCATCACTTCTGTCATCTGACTTTGTTCACTTGGACCCCACTTAATAGTACAGTGGATCCTATTACTCAAGAAAGAAGAAAAGGAACTGAGAAAGAATCTATGTCTTTGAACTCCATATTCTACAAGTGAATGTCTTCACAGGTCGTTATCTTCAAGTGAACGTCTTCACGAACCACCATTGTCTTTAATGTCTTCACACATTTTAGGGGTCATCTCTGGTAGGTAAACTGAATCGGTGAGGGACTACTACCTGTGTTATCCTGTAATTCTCAAAAACACATTAGTCTCAACCACGTTTGTTGTCAATACACCAAAACCAACTAGGGGTGGCACTAGATGCACTTACAGAGTGTCCTATTCTTGCGCTCTACGACGCCATTCTGTTGAGGTGTGTGTGGAGCTGAGAACTCATAAGTGATGCCCAGAGTGTCAAGATACATATCGAGGCCAGTATTCTTGAATTCTGTGACATTCTCACTCCTGATATGCTTGATCTTGATGCCATAGTTGGTCATGGCGCGATTAGCAAATCGTCTGAAGACATCCTGCACTTCAGTCTTGTAGGGTATTTTGTGTACCCAAGTATATCTAGAGTAATCATCAACAATCATGAAGCCATATATGCAAGCAATAGTGGTATGTGTAGAGTAGTGAGTAGGGTCGAATAAGTCCACGTGTAGCAGCTCGAAGGGTCGTGATGTCGTCAAGATTGTCTTCGACGGATGCTTCACCCTAGTCATCTTCCCATCTTCGCAAGCACCACATAGATGATACTTCTTGAACTTTACGCCCTCAATGCCAATGATGTGCTTCTTCTTCATGAGAGTGTGCAAGTTCCTCATGCCCGCATGTCCTAGTCTTTGGTGCCAAAGCCAGCACTCTGGGTCCTTTGCTAGAAGACATACGGCAAGTTGTGGTCCTACGGAGAAATCTACCATATACAGATCACCTCTTCGATATCCTTCAAAGACTAGAGATTTGTTAGAAGCCATAAGTACAAGACATCAATATTTTCCAAATATAACAATCATGTCCATGTCACAAAGCATTGAGACAGACATTAAGCTGTATCCAAGGGGTTCAACAAGCATCACTTTATCCATGTGTTGATCCTTTGAGATAGCAACTCTACCTAGGCCCAATACCTTGCTTTTACTAGTGTCGGCAAATGTGATATGGAATTTGATAGAAGGACGAAGAATAGAATCCATGAGAAGACTTCTATCACCAGTCATGTGATTAGTGCATCCACTATCCATGATCCATTCAGTTGCTTTCGGAGTCGTACCCTATAGTACAGTTAGTAAGATCGGCTTCACCAAGAGTATTGTGAAGCATAAACATTTTACGTACAAGCATACTATCAAAGTTTAGATTCTTGGATGGTAAGATAGGATATCCATCAAGAAATCCAGGAACAAAATAAATGGTAAGACCATTTTGGTATGTTATCTTGCGTCCCACAAGATGTTTTAGGTCCCAGCATTGACTTCGGAATACAATTTGTTTCGGCTGGAGACCCTTCCCTGCAAGAGAAGTAAATTCTTATTAACCACCAACATCTTTAGGGGTGGCTTCGAAGCAATGAGTCTAAGTGCAGCATCAGAGAATTTTGACTTTGAAGCCCTAGCAAATAGTTTTGCAGGAGTTGAACAATACTCATAAGAATATGCATAAAAATTCTTGGTTTTGTGAGCATAGCAGTAGAAGAAACATGCTCATATTAATGAGTCTTAAGATAGTTTCCCTACAAAACATTGGCATTAGGGTGACCATGTGAGGTCATTTGCCTATATGAAGCCTTTGGGCCATATGAAGCCTTTGGTCTGGCGTTTGTCTTCTCCCCAAGTGGTGTCATGATGACATTCACATGAAGCTTTTCAAGAAGACTTTTTGGAACTCAGATCTTCTTCATAGGCGAACCATTCTTGCAGTTAGTTCCAATAAACCTAACAAACACTACACCATTCTGATTCTTTAATAGTTTATAGTTTGAGTCAAACGACTCATCAATGATAATGGGGTTAGCATAAGTGAAGCCAGATATGGTGGATGGATCAACTGGGGGTTCCTTACCAACAACTCATGTGGTTTTGGGGTACTGTTCAAGAGTCCACTAAGAGCCATCAACATTCATGTTCCTCTCGAGACCAACACCCTCTTTCCTAGGGTTTCGGTTCAAGATCTATTTCTTGAGGACATCACATAGCGTTTGATGCCCTTTGATGATTTTGTACATGTTTGTTTCAAGCCGTGTCTTCAACCTATCATTCTCATCAGCAATAGTAGGGGTTTCCTCAGGAGAGGGGTTAGTTACCACATCAGTAGATGAAGACATAATTGTCTTAGAAGCAATAGAGCATTCAACAATGGATGTAGCATTGTCACGCTTGAGACATTTTAGACAAGGTGGCACAAAGTCTTCTTGAGCGGAACTGGTCTATTGAGCGAGTATTGAATCGTTTTCCTTTTGAAGATCATCATGAGACGTTCTCAGTTTCTCAAGATCATGCTTGCTTTGAAGATAATCGTACGTAAGCTTCTCATGGTCAGCCGAGAGAGTTTCATGACAACTTTCAAGCTCTATGTACTTAACATGAAGATTTTTTATGTCTTCAATTAAGGACCGTGTTTGATTCATTTCTTTGTCCAATAGATCATAGCTTTTGTCTAGCAATTTTTGAAACTTTTCGAAGATTTGTTGTTGCTTAGTGACAATATTTGCAAGTTTAGATTAGCTGGGTTTCAGATTTTTATCTTCACTAGATTTAGAGGATGGATATTTGACTACCTTGATACCTTTTGCCATGAGGCATGTTGCTGAAGACGATGATTCTGGTTTGAAGTTCATCGTTTTGAGAGACTCCTTGAACTCAAGGAACCGGGGGTCTTGACGGCTTCGATGACCTTCATAGACATCAGAGATCTGGTCTCTAGATAGGTAGGAGCAGATAATATCCCTTACCATAATGTCCAACAACAACAACAACAACAACAACAACAACAACAACAACAACAACAACAACAACAACAACAACAACAACAACAACAACAATAACAACAACCACAAATCCTTTAGTCCCAAACAAGTTGGGGTAGGCTAGAGGTGAAACCCATAAGATCTCGTGACCAACTCATGGCTCCGGCACATGGATAGCAAGCTTCCACGCACCACTGTACATAGCTAGTTCTCTGGTGATACTCCAATCCTTCAGGTCTCACTTAACGGACTCCCCCCATGTCAAATTCGGTCTACGCCGACCTCTCTTGAAATTCTTCGCACGTTTTAGCCGTCTGCTATGCACTGGAGCTTCTAGAGGCCTGCGCTGCATATGCCCAAACCATCTCAGACGATGTTGGACAAGCTTCTCTTCAATTGGTGCTACCCCAACTCTATCTTGCATATCATCATTCTGGACTCGATCATTCCTCCTGTGGCCACACATCCATCTCAACATACGCATCTCCGCCACACCTAACTGTTGAACATGTCGACTTTTAGTCGGCCAACACTCAGCGCCATACAGCATGGCGGGTCAAAACTCTATCTTTTAGAACTTGCCTTTTAGCTTTTGTGCCACTCTCTTGTCATAGAGAATGCCAAAAGCTTGGTATCGCTTCATCCATCCGTCTTTGATTCGATGGTTCACATCTTCATCAATACCCCCATGCTCCTGCAGCATTGATCCCAAATACTGAAAGGTGTTCTTCTGAGGCACCACATGCCCATCAAGTCTAACCTCCTCCTCCTCACACCTAGTAGTACTCAAACCGCACGACATGTACTCAGTTTTAGTTCTACTAAGCTTAAACCCTTTCGATTCCAAGGTTTGTCTCCATAACTCTAACTTCCTATTTACCCACGTCCGACTATCGTCAACTAGCACCACATCGTCAGCAAAGAGCATACACCATGGGATATCTCCTTGTATATCCCTTGTGACCTCATCCATCACCAAGGCAAAAAGATAAGGGCTCAAAGCTGACCCAGATGTAGTCCTATCTTAATCGGGAAGCCATAATGTCCAGCTGAGTAAATTTGCGAATATCATCAGCATTCACCATCTTGCATAGCTTAGTAAGACCAATCTCAGAGACGGTGCATAACTCACTGTTCATCACCAAGAGGTGCTTCATTATCATGCCTTTCCATTTGGGATAATCATGACCATCAAAGATGGGGCACGCAGCGGAGACGTTGATTATCCCTGCAGTCGACATATCTATAACTCTAGGTGGTTAAATCGTATCACATAGAACAAGGGAGTACCTTGCTCTGATACTAATTGAAAGTGCTTGTTATCGACTAGAGGGGGGTGAATCGGCGTTCTTTATGAAAGTCTTCAAGACAGGCAATGTCTACAAAGATAGACACTGAAATGCTACATACACAATATGCAGCGGAAGATAAACTACACTACACAAGCCATAGTCTAAGAGAAAGTACTGAGTAAGCACGACGACTAATATCAGCTAGGTAGATAGGATCAGAATAGCAAGAGAGTATGAAGCTAATTATGAGAGCAAGAGTATGTCTTCAGGCATTGAAGTCAAACAAGGCAAGCATGCAATGGCTTCACGAAGATAAACAATGAGTAAGGGTGAAGTGATAGAACTAGTGGCTTGATGAAGACAAGGATTTGGTAGACCAGTTCTAGTTGCTGTGACAACTGTACGTCTGGTTAGGGAGGCTGAGATTGAACTCAGAAGACCGCGTCTTCACCTTAAACCCCTTGAGCTAAGGACACTTACTCCTTGCCCAATCACTCTTGTAAGTCTTCAAGGTAGACTTCCAAACCATCATAGACTTCGTTCACCGGCAATCCACAAGGACTCTTGGATGCTCAGAACATGACAGACTTCAGTGATGCCTAACACTCTTTTGGCTTTGGCTGTTTTGGGCATTGTCCTCGTAAGGATTCTCTCTCAAAGGTTTCGGAGGTGGGTTGCTCTCAAACGACAAAAGCCGTGTCTTAACTCTGAGCCACCACCAATTTATGGTAAACATGATTTGTCCGAAATGACCCTTGGTCATTGGGGAGCCGACACATGTCCAACGGTCAGATTTCAAACACACGCAACAACTTGACTTGGGCTACAAGTAAAGCTGACTTGTCCACCTCAGGACAAGATTTTCTCTCATTGTCTTCACTCGAAGATATAGGATTTGGGTTGAGCATCACATCAGTTTTCTGACTTTGTTCACTTGGACACCATTTGACAGTTCGGTGGTTCCTATGACTCAAGTAAGAACAAAATGAAAAAACGAAACAACCATGTCTTCGTGCTCCATTGTCTTCAAATGAATGTATTCACATGTCATTGTCTATGACATAAATGTCTTCATGAACCACCATATTCTTCAATGTCTTCATACATTTTTAGGGATCATCTCTGGTAGGAAAACCGAATTAATGAGGGACTTCTACTTGTGTTATCCTATAATTCTCTCAAACACATTAGTCCCTCAGCCATGTTTGTCGTCAATACTCCAAAACCAACTAGGGTGGCACTAGATGCACTTACAGAAACCACCTGGGGATTAGTTGCACTTTTAATCTCCCCTTTTTTGGTAACTGATGGCCACATATAGATCAAAGCTTCGAGAAATTATTAAAAGAATGAAATAAATCTTCACTTTGAGAAGTATGTGATAAGCAAGAGCTCCCCCTAAATTTGTGCGCTATTAGAAATTCGTGTTCGAATGCAAATGCCCAATCCATTAGGATCATGGGTCACTCTTCCATGTCACATACAACTTGGTGGAGTGCACAACATGATATGATTGGAATAGTAAACATGCATCATAAAAATACAAGTGAATGACCATATACATGGATAATGATACTGATAACGAAAATGATAAGCGATGAGCATAACATGAAGCATAGTATGATGATTGAATCACACACAACCAACATAGTATCCTACAAGCATAATGAACAAATTAGCATAAACCAAAATAGTAGCAAAAATTCGAGAAACCAATGAGCAAAATCAAGACACTCTGTCTTGAAGCCTAATGATCTATACAAATTCTCCCCCTTTGACAACAAGTACCAAAAACCTCGAATAGGTATAAAGCTATGTGTTTCTCCAAGCACGATACTCGGTAGCTCCTAGTCGTGGTCTCTGGTTGGAAGGTCCGGTGTGCATTGATGACATTGATATTAGTGCATCCGTGAAGTCTTCGACTGCTGTCTACTGGGCTGGTGGAGTAGAGACTGGTGGTGGCACTGATGAAGCAGCAGCATGGGCAAAAACTTTAGTCCTTGTGTCTACATTAGGTACAGCAGCAAACCCGAATGCCCTAGGCACTTCATGGAATTTGTGAATAGTTTGTGTATCATCTCCACTGTCTTCTGCAGCAGCTCTAGCTATATCAACATCATCCCTTAGCTTTGTCACTATGGTGTGTACCTCTGTGATGTTTACATCAAGATCATATATCTTAGCCACGACTAACCGTTCTAAGCTCTCTTAGTTCTTGGTGAGGTTGGCCAGACTTTGGACAATCCTTATGGTCGCTTCTAGCAGATAAGTAATTTGTTCATTCTTTGTCTTGAGGTTAGCATTGGGAGAGTTGGGAGCAGATGCATCCTTGGCTGCTTTAGCTGCGGTAGTTGCATCTATCTTCTCATGTGCCTCAGCAGAAGCAGGGTGAAAAGGATCCATCACCACTACATTATCCTTGAACTCTGGCAACAAGGGAAGATGCTCGCGATCAAGAAGATATGTGCTCGTTCCAACCTTGGAGTTGATGAGCAACTAAATGTGCGGAGCAAAACCACGTGATATCTTTTGGTCAGCTAAGGTTCTCTTGATTGTTTGTACTATCAGGCTCATCACCTTGACCTTCTGAGCTGTATCAAAGAGATGCAGAAGGCCAATGGAGTGGCCATGAACCATCTTGTCATCTCCAGATTTGGGCAAAAGAGTGTGCCTCAAAATGGTGTTAATGGTGGCCAATCCAGTTAGCAGGTGCTTCACGGATCCCAATTTGTGTGTCTCAAGATATTTCTGACGAATGGGCTTGTACATGTTCTTCATGGAATTGTTGTCCATCTTGGGATTTGCACATACATGATTGTCATTCTCTTCTTCTGTAGGAGCACCAAGAAGAGCAGCCCACTAAAATAAGGTTGAATGGAATCTAACTCCCTCAGTCATCTACACTATCCTCGCATCGAGAGAGAAATGGGCAGTAGATTAGAATTGGATCATCTCATCATTCCACTTGGTAAGTGTCGGTACAACAAACCCTGGGTCAGCTGCCCTGACTGTGCATAGGCACATGGACAAGATTGCAGCACCAACCCGAGTCAGAGTACAAGAAACCAATAGGTTCAAGCAACTAGCAAGCAGATCAGAGAGAACACGGCCAAGCCAAAGATGCAAGATATCGCGAGGATAAGGGCATCCCTTGCTGGGTGGGCGAGCCCGGCAAGGGGTGAGGCCACCCCATAAGAAGACAAACAAGGCGTCCCGGCAGAGCCTGCTGGAACACGCGGAGGCTAAACCGCATCACCGACTGCTCCTCCACGACTCACATCGTCGATTGGTGCGGTGTCAAGCCGCGAATTGATTTAGTGGTAGCCATTAGCCACATGGCGGCCTCTCCCTACAGGAAAAACCTACAGATGACACCCGTCCTATGACGTGTCAAGCAAGCAGGCGCGGAGCTGGCAAGATAGCCGGACAAGCCTTACAGGGCAACCGGTGATGTAAAACTAAGCGGTGCATTTAATGCGCACTGTTAGCCCATGGAATTAGGTATGATAACACTGTTGCTATCATATCAGTGCAAAATGACTACATTTCCACTGTGGTGACCCCTTAATCTATAAAAGGAGGCACATGGCAACCATAGAGAGGGTTAGAAGATTGGAGAACTCACACACCAATACACACGTAGCTGCTGCTGCCCTAAGGCAACCCTTGCCGGGCAAGTGTACTATGCTCCACCACCTCATTTTCCACCATCAATCCACCAAAGCACGAGTATGGTCTTACACCACAATGGTGGCCCGAACCTGGATAAAAATGCCCGCGTGATCACAGTCGTGCTATCACACGCTCGTCTACTCTTCGTGTAACGTGACGTCCCCCCGCCGAACCAGCAAGGGACCTCCTAGTCCCATAGGTGGCCATGGTTTACCCATGACATCTTTGGCGCGCTAGGTAGGGGGCTCGGTTGTGCGAACCGGAAGGCGTGTGCAGTGCTTCATCTTCATGCCCAACTTCATCTTCAATGGCGCCATCAACCATGGCGCCCAAGAAGAAACCAGCTTCTTCGGCGCGTCCACCTACCTCTAAGGCTCTGCAGCCCGCCGCCTCTAATGCTGTGGGAGGTGCGGAGGCCCATGAGGACGTAGACGCTGCGGGGGATGTGGTCAGAGCAGGCTGCGCCATCACTACTTCCCTCGCGGCCGACACGAGAGTAGGAGGCACCGGACGAGAGCAACATTAGCAACACCTCAGCAGCCATGCTCCCCAAGGCCTGGGTGAAGGGGTTACTCCATCTGCGCCCCTTCTGCCCACTGACGAGCACATCCACAGAAACGGCCCCAGACCGGGGCGAATCGCCATCCTCTGACCATTCTCACCACAGGTGCGGTCGTAGCACGCGCACCTCCCATGGGACGGGTCGACCAAGTTGCAGCGCTCGACAGAGCCAATGGCCCTCGTGCGCCTTTGCCGCACCAACCTGCCATCTAGGTGGTCGCCCCATAGTAGCGGGGGCGTAGTATTGCCGCCGTTGGCACCGTAAGCAGCCAGGCGACGGTATCTTCGAGTTCTTCAGCACCCATGCCAAGTACAGCCTCAAAGGCCATGGCACACGTTCGGCTGCTGCTGAGGTTTCCGCCAGCGGCCGAGCAGATGGACGAATGGCGTGCCACCATCTAAAGTCTGCTTGGTTTCGCCGAAGCTTGGGGCTCATGGCGAGATGACCCGCCTCAGCCTCCCCAAGTGACAGCAACGGCTCGTGCTACTGGCCGTACGGAGGGAGTTGTCCCCACGGTGCAGTCCCCGCCAAGACACCTAGCACGGGAGTGGCAGAATCAAGACCATGACGACGCCTCGCTTGCCTCTTCTGACCCTCGAGCGCATCTAAGCCAACATCGAGCCCCAGAGGATAGGCGGAGACGAGACACGTTTGTCGTTGTCGAGTAAAGCCGTGACAACCTCCGCCAGACCGACGGGTGTGATGACCCCGACGTCGACGAGCCCGCACTCGGTATCGGCGGGTGCTTACCTTTCAAGGTTGGCTGCCCTGCCTTTACTCGTGAGCTGTGGCAAGTCCATTGGCTGTCCATTCGCACGTTCAAGCCAGAGATACCTAAGAAGTACGACGGGAGGCTGAACCCTGCAGTGTTCCAAAGCATCTACACCATCGCTGTTCAGGCTGCCGGGGGAGGAGATGAGAAGGTGTTTGCCAACTACTTTCCTTTGTCCCTCAAGTCCAATGTGAGGTCTTGGCTGATGCACCTGCTGGAGAACTTCATATCATCGTGGGCTGACCTGTGCCACAAATTCATCAGCGCCTTCACCGGTGGCCACCAAGAACCAGGCAGGCCCAGCGACATGCAGCTTCTCCAACAGAAGGAAGGAGAAACTCTCCGTAAGTATTTACAAAGATTCATCAAAGTTCATAGAAATATCCGAAATATCCATCCGGCAGCTTTGATAGCCGTCTTCCAGTCCAATGTGCGCAACCGCCGGATTCGTCCTAAGATGAAAGTGTTATCGGTGTCCTGGGAACGGGGGTACCTAGGCTTGCCTGCCTGCGGCCCTTGACGCGGCTCCATCATCGGCCTGGTATGGCTCACACTACTAGGAAAAGGCCTACTAATGACGCACCTATTTTGGCCATTAATGGCGCACTACTGGTGCGCCATTAGTATTTTTTACTAATGGCGCACCACTAGTGCGCCATTAGTATAGACTACGGTGCGCCATTAGTATGCCTCCCAGGGGGGCATATATACCCAAGTGCTTTGGCATACTAATGGCGCACCACATAGAAGTGCGCCATTAGTAAAAAATCAGAAAAAAAAATTCAATTTTTTTTTCAAAATTTTTCTTTTCAATTTTTTTATTTAATTTTTTTTCTTAATCTCAGGTCATTATGGCTTAATCTCGGGTCAATTTGCTTAATCTCAAGTCAAATCGCACTCTGTGGTCAAACTTCCTGGAAGGTCACCCATCCTCTCAATACTCCAGCCCAAGCACGCTTAACTTTGTAGTTCTATCCAACCCCAGCACCAGCTCACTTCACAGGCACTTGTTGATATATCTATCATATCAATTCTATTAAACCTTCTTGGTGTCTAGGAGTTTGTTCATGTTCATGAGCATGTTGAAATTTTGAAAATATATTTCAAACTTCCCGGTCATATTACGTATCATATTTTGAAAAAAAATCAAATATAATTTTTTTCGAAACCAAAGTTTTTTTAAAAAAAATCTGTTACTAGTGGCGCACCTAGCAAACGGTGCGCCACTAGTAAGTTTTAATTTTTTTGAAATTTTTGCCTCTAGATCTTAAAAGCCCCGTAACTTTTTTCTGTTTGATTTTTGGGAAGTTTGAAAATGTTTAACGGGGTTCCCCCGCTTAAACTCGGATGTAACTTTTCGAGTAGATGATTTTTCATATAAAAAACTTTTTAATCCGAGTTCGTATGCAAAAGTTATGCCCGTTTTACTAAATTCCAGAGATATTTTGCAAATAAAGTCAAAATTCATATTTGTAAATTTTCCCAACAAGTAGACCACATATCACATGGGAAACTTATTTTCTTTTATTTTTTTACATTTCCATCATTTCCTTTTATTTTTTTTAAATGGAAAAGGCGGTCCACGAGGGGGGGTGCTGTTGGTGAAATATTGTGCCAACTTAGTAATGGCGCACCATGGATGTGGTGCGCCATTACTAGTTCAACTAGTAATGGCGCACCACACCCACGGTGCGGCATTACTAGTTTTGAAAAAAAATAAAAAAAATAAAAACAAAATTTGAAAAAAATACTAATGGCACACCGTGGATGTGGTGTGCCATTACTAGTTGAACTAGTAATGGCGCACTATCCACTGGTGCGCCATTAGTAGTTTTAAATAAAATTGAAAAAAATATTTTTATAAAATTTTAAAAAAAATTACTAGTGGCGCACCGTGGATGTGCTGCGCCATTACTAGTTTAACTAGTAATGGCGCACTATCCACTGGGGCGCCATTAGTAGTTTTGAAGAAAAATGAAAAAAAATTGTTACTAATGGCGCACCGTGGGTGTGGTGCGCCATTAGTATTTGCACACTAATGGCGCACCGACACATGGTGCGCCATTAGTATATAGTAATGGCGCACCACATGTCTGGTGCGCCATTAGTAACAATTCCATCTATAGCCCTTTTCCTAGTAGTGTCAACTTCATCAACTACAACTCAAGACCCTCGCAGGGGTCCAAGCGTCGCGAGGCGGGTGACGGCAAGACCTCCTTGGGGGCTGTCTCTCTAGGCTGGCTCTCGAGGAGCGGAGATATCCATGCAAGGAGCACCTCGCGAGGTTCACGTGACGTGAGCCATGACAACCAAGGCCAGGCAGGCGCGAGCGGGCGCAGTGTACCTGTTTCCTCTTTGGTGCTTAGAGGGCAAGCGCAGGCACGGAGCCCCGAGGGATCAGGTAAAGGTTTCCATGTCGGTGCAACAAGACCAAGGACAATCAAGGCTGCAGAACGGAGGTCATCCTGGTGCCCAGCGCGGCGTCACCACCAGAGCCTTTGGCACGTGAAGACTACTTTTGTCAGAATAACTTGTACTAGCTCTTCCCTTTCAAATTTGGCTGTTGTGGGATCCCTTCCCGCCGATATTTGGGAAGAGGACAAGGCCACTATAAATAGGATCTAGCCACCACCATGGAGGGCATCTCATATGGATCCAAGAGAGAGCTCGCCTAGTAGAAGACACACCACAAGCTCATCCGAGCCCAAGAACACTTCTCCTCATGAGGCTATTCGTCTCTTGTACTAGTTCATCCCCAGTCATACAAGGCAATCCACCACACACACTGGAGTTGGGTATTACACCTTAAGGTGCCCCGAACTAGTATAAACCTCTGTGTCCCTTGTTTTTGAGTTCGTCACGCTAGCCCGCGGAATCCTAGGGTGAGCGCACTGGGGAGAGAGTGTTCTTCGTGCGCACCCCAGAGTTCGAACCTCTCAAGGATGTGCGGAACCTGAAATCCAACATTTGGCGCACCAGGTAGGGGTGTGCTCAAGCCACTCTTCCGTTGGTCGGCGCGTAACCGCTCCATCGCTTCCATGGCTGACGCTCACCGTGCTTGTGCTGAGTGACGGGCTGCCCTCGCCGCCCGTGTCGCTCAGACAGCTCCCACCGATGGACCTCCTCGCCGTTCTCCATCGCCCGCCGCCAACGCAACTACCAGCCCGGTGCAGCACGAGCAGCAGGCCTTGTCGCTGCATCCCTTGGTGCGATAGGATGGATGCACTGCAACCCCGTCGTTGAGCCCCGTTGGCTCGCTGTCCCACGACCGTCGCGGACCCGCGGACACGCAGGCCGCGCTCCTCATGGCGCGCGAGCTCCTGCACTACCGCCCCGTCGACGACCTCTATGAGGACTGGCTTGACCGCATCGCTGAGCTCGTCAGCGGCGCTGGGGGCCCTCCTGCCCCGTCTCTCTCGCTGCCTCACCCGCCACCCATCGCGGGCGACGTGGCCCATGAAGCGCCTCCACCACCTCCGCATCAAGGTGTCGCCCACGGTCCAAGGCACGTGGCCCCGCGGCGCGACCCACCGTGCGGGGCGCCTGCGCCTGAGGAAGGAAGCTGCCACGAGATCCAGTGGCCTCAATGAGGAGCGCCAGCGCTCCGTCCACCTCCGCATCGAGATCGTGCACCCCCTGCAATTGTGGCGCGTGGAAATAAATACCAAGTTCCACCTTCGAGACAAGCTCAGGTGTCAACTGCAGGCTGCTAGGCCCTCGCCCCTGAGCTGCACAATGCCAACTGTCCTGGGAAGTTCAAGCCCGACCTGCCTCCACGCTACGACGGCACCACCGACCCTACTGAGTTCCTGCAGCTTTACGAGCTGAGCATCGAGGCATCCAACGACAAGGAGAAGATCATGGCGAACTGGTTCCCCATGGCTCTCAAGGACGGCACGCACTCGTGGCTCCTGAACCTGGCCCCAGGAGCGATCTCCTCCTGGGGTGAGATGCGCGAGCGTTTCATCGCCAATTTCCAGGGCACCCGTGACCGCCCGCCGGCCACAGGTGACCTGCGGCGCATCAAGCAACATCTAGGAGAAACCTTGCAGAAGCTCATCCAGTGCTTCAACAACGTTCACGTAAAGATCCCCAAGGTCACAGATGAGGCCATCATATCAGCATTCTCCGATGGCGTCCGTGATGTCAAGATGAAGGAGGAGCTCGCCATCCACGAAGATCTCTGCATGACCTTGGAGCTGTTCAACCTCGCGACCAAGTGCGCCAGAGCTGAGGAGGGGCGCCTTTCCCTCGTCGAGCTCCCCGCTGCTGACCCTGAAGACAAGAAGGCCAAGGCCAAGGCCAAGGACGTGAAGTGCAAAGGGGTGGCCGTTCTCTCGGCCGAACCAGAGATGAAGCATGGCCCCGACCACCCAGAGTCATCCAAGAGCAGCCGTCCATTCACCACCTTCCACAACGTGCGCAACCACAACATCAACGACTGCCAAGAGCTCAAGGCCATCCGCCATGGGCGCATCAGCCGACGCCCCGAGCGCAGTGACCGGGGCTACGGCCGTGGAGGAAGCTGGACCAGGGGGCGCTGGGACGACCGCGGCCCCCGTCATGAGTGGCGTGATCAGCCTTGTGAGGACCGCTGGCACGATTAGCCTCGCAAGGGTGCCTGGAGGGACCAGCCTCGCGAGGGTGCCTGGAGGGACCAACCTTTTGGGGGTGCCTAGAGGGACCTGCCTTGTGATGATCGTCCTTAGGGCAAGGCCGGCCTCCCTCCGCTGCCACCACCAAGAAGGAACGTCGACCAAGACGAGGGGGCTGGGGGCTTCCAGGAGCCTCGCGCCATCGCTTGCATCTTGGGAGGTGCACAGGCTCCATCCTCTCAGCGCCTCTTCAAGTAGTTTGACCGAGAAGTAAACGCAGCTCTCCCCAGGATAGAAGCCACACGGCCTCTCAAGTGGTCCAAGTGCGCCATCACCTTCTGCTCTGCTGACCAGCTTAAGTGCGTGGCAACCACCAGCGCTCTCCCAATGATCTGTTCACCTATCATCAGCAATGTCCAAGACACTAAGACCCTCATCGATGGAGGTGCAGGGCTCAACGTTCTCTCTGTTGACACATTTGATCGTCTCCAAGTACCTTATGACCAGCTGCAACACACTAGGCCTTTCTAAGGAGTGACTGATGGCTCAACCACCCAAATCAGACAGATCTGGCTCCCCGTTACCTATGGCACCCGCGAAAACTACCACACCGAGCTCATTGACTTTGATGTCGCTCACATCCGCCTCCCGTACAATGCCATCCTTGGGTATCCATCCCTAGCCAAGTTCATGGCCGTGACCCACCATGGCTACAACGTTCTCAAGATGCCAGGGAGCCGATACATCATCACCGTCGCCTGCGAAGAAAAGGATGTAGTGTGCTCCCTCGAACGCGCTTACTAGGCTGCGGCAGTCGAGGACTCCGACAACGAAGATATTATCTGCCCCTTGAAGCTATCCCGAAGAAGAAGAAGCAGCTGCTCGCCCATGAGCCTCACGAATATGCAGCACCCAGCGGCCGTGCCTCAGGATCCGCGCCCATAGATGGGGCGCCTCCCTCCCTCGAATAGGAAGGTGCGCCCGGCGCCCCCCCTCAGGTTGGGCTCGGGGGCTCTCCTTTGGAGAGCCTCTGACCTATCCAATGTCTCGAGGGAGGCGCTCAGGCACCATGTGGAGGCGTGCTTCATCGCATGCTTCCCTCTGGAGGACACAAGGTGAGAGGCACCAAGCGCTCAGGAGTTCATCAACCAGACCATCAAAGACCTGCACATGCCGAGGGCGATGCGGGGTGAGCGCCACCCGGCACCCGGGAGTGCGGCTATCGTCCTAGGCTCGGGCGGCGGGCTGCACGTCTGCATCAACATGCGAGAAGTATTGGAAGCTCGCGAGGCCAGGCATCAGGAGATCTTGGAGGAAATGCAGTCGGTTCTTCGCGAGCTCTCGGAAGCTCCGGAGCCTCACGAGGCCCTGGAGCCAGGCGGCTCGTGAGGAGCGACGTCTGCAGCGAGCATCTCCAGCTAAGTCAACACCACTCTAGCATCGGTGTCGGGTGAGTTTTCTTCAGTTTGTTAAGTTGGGGGCACCCCTCGGGCTGCATCATCCCTAGTAATGCTTAGTGCTAGCATCTTGTGTTGCATCATATTTAAATTTCATTTAAAGTTGAAATGGGGATGGCAGAAACCCCCAGCACCACTTAATCCAACTAGGGTTACTAAAATACTTTTTCAATGAACCTGAAATGCCCTTCAAAAATGTTCATCATCTTTGCCTTGGTCTAGAACCCCTGACAAAAATGGTTCACATTTTTCGAGAACATCATTGGGTCACTGAATTAAATCATATGCTATTTGCATCTGGGCATTTAAATGCTATATAATATTTTAAATGTCCAAATATTCATGAACTAAAATGTTTACTGTTGGAAATATTCCAAACAGTAGCCTTGTGCAGTTTCATGAATTTTGAGATTGTTTTGGTATTTTAAATAAAGCCCTAAAGTTACAGAATAATAGAAAACAGAAAATAAAAGCAAAGAGAACTTACCTGACCTCACCTATGCAGCCCACCTGGCCTAGCTCTAGCGGCCCAGCCCACAAGCCAACGCCAGTCGTCGTCCTCCTGGCGCCAGGAGGACGAGGGCACATGCTCGCCGCTCGGTGCCACGCGCCCACGCCACCTCCCGCTTGCCGCCGAGTCCCTGGACGCGTGGGTGACTCTCTCGGTGCCGTCCCGATCGACCTGACCTCTCATTCCTCCCACCTGCTCTCCCCTTCACCCCCTGACGCCATGGCCGACGCATGCACGAGCTCGCTGCCACCATAGCCGCGCCAACCGAGCCTCCCTTACCTAGCTAGCCTTTCCATCAGCTTCGCCTCGATACCGTGAAGCTCCAAGCGGAAGCATGCACCCTCAGATGCCGGGAATTGACGCACTCGAGCTCGTCAACGCCGCATCTGGCCGCCGGAGGTCGCCGTTGATTCATCGTCTTTGGAACGTATCCGAGCCCACTGACCACCCCTGGAGATCCGCCGTGAGCTTCTCTTCATTTCCCCTCCATCCTCTTGCTTGATTTCATGCCGTAGCGCCGTTCCCCGCTGTGACCGAAGCTCACCGCCGCCCAGATTTGTCGCCGCCGTGGCCTAAGCTCGAACCACCCGCGCCCTTGCAGCGCATTGCGGTCCTGGTGCCTCTAGGAGGACTCCTAGCCCCTCTACTCGCTCACCTGCTTGCTGCTGCCCCGCTCCTACAACCAGTAGAGCTCCGATCGCTGCCCAGCTTGCTGTCATCACTGCCACCGGCCGCCCCAGCTCGCCCCGCGTGCTCCACCAGATGCGCCTTGCTCCCAGCGTTCCGTAGCCGCAAGCCACGCGCGAAACGATGCCCCGTAGCGCGTTTTCGGTGAGCCTCCACCATGCCTGCTGTCGCCGCCGGCTAACTCTAGCCGTGCCAACCTGGCAGCGTCATTAGCAGCTAATGGCGCCACTAATTGAACCCACATCGACTGACACCGGGCCCCACCCGCTAAACTAACCCCTGGTTAATTTAGTTTAACAAAAACTAACTCTCTGTTAGTACACAGCCTATGACATGCAGGCCCTAGCGTCAGGTTTGACCTGGCTGGAGCTGCTGACCTACTAACGTCACTTTGATGTGAGGCTGACGCAGTAAATCTTTTCTGGATTATTTATAATTCAGAAAATTCCAGAAAATCCAGAAAATGATTTAAACCTCTAAAAATCATATAAAATCAACCGTAACTCCAAATGAAATAATTTATATATGAAAAATGATCAGAAAAATCCAGTCTATCCATATGTTCCCTTTTCGTGGATGTTAGAACAACTTATAGCTACTTTTTAGGACCAATCATATAAATGGCAATTGAATATCCACATATGGAGTTTGAATTTGAATCTTGGACTCAAACCAACTTCATTTAACCCGTTGTAGTTGCACTAGCTCAAATCACAACATATTTACATGTCATGATCATGCATCATATTGTGCATTGCATTGATTGTGTTCTTACTCTGTTGCCAGTGTTTGTCCCCTCTCAGTGGACGTTGTTCCAATGTTGTGATCGCTAACACCGATGAAGAGCTATTACTATCTTCAGAATTGGGAGGAAAGCAACCCCCATTGAACAATCCGATACAATCCCACTCTCTCGCTCTTGCTCTCTTTTACTGCATTAGGACAACAATGATTCAACTGCTATTTGATGTAGTAGCTGAACCCCTTTCCTCTGCATGACCTGTCATTGCCACAGTAAATAGTTGAAACCCACTAGCATGAGTAGGAGTTGTTTGAGCCATGTTGTGCCTACTCATTCATGCTTTATAATTATGCCTGCTATTGCTTAGATTTGTGTCACGTCTGATTCATCGAGGATGAATTGGAATGTGGTCATCATGTCCTACTATTGATAGCTTACTGTGTCAACACGATTTGGTAAAGGTAGCGGTGAGAGGCCACGTAGGAGTACATGGTAGGTTATCTCATTGAAACCATCCTCAGGGACTGAGTACTGTGTTTGTGATCCATGAACAACTACTACCACACGTTGAGCTCCGGGCACTCCAAGCTCTATCGAATTATTAATCGCCTTGATCTTTGTGCAGGAGTTGCAACTAGTTTCTGGTGTTTGTAGGATATGTGTTGGATGCTGTGCGTAGTGCTGACCCTAGGGGTGGGCTATGACGCGGTAGATACACCGTGGCACAGTGTACCGAGTCACCCGTTTGGTGTCTCGGGAACCCCGTACACATCGTTTGGGGCCGTGAGCAACACCCCGGCCAGATCTCCTTGCGGATGGAACCCGAATATGCGATAAACCTGGTCTAGAGACTTGCATGGTTAGTCAGGTCGTGGCCCACACCCTCGCTGGGCTTCCGCTTGAAGGTTACCGATTACATGTTGTGTAAACGGTGATAAGTGGTGAGAGCGCGTGTGAAGAAGTACACCCCTGCAGGGTTATAAATGATCTATTCCAATAGCCGTGTCCGCGGTAAAGGACTTCTGGGTTACCTGTACAGTTCATAGACAAGTGAAAGTGGATACTCTAAAATGCGCAAGATAAGCGTGAGTGCTGTGGATGGCATTCTCGTAGGGAGACGGGAGCAGATCCATAGAGGTGTATTGATATGGTGAATATGTGGACTCATGTGCGCCACCTCAAAAGAGTTACCAGCAGTCGTAGTACAGGATAGCCACTGTGTCGGTGTATTTGGATCGACACCTATGGGATCACAAGAATCCCTACTATGGTTGTGGGGCGTGGGGTTGAGAGAAGAGCGGATCTAACAATCGGGACACGGTTCCTTTACCCAGGTTCGGGCCGCAAAGATGCGTAAACCCTACTCCTGCTTTGGTGGATTATATGTTGGTGTTCTTCAGCTAACGAGGAGCTCCAAAAGAGTCGTGATGGGTTACGAAAAGCCGAATCCTCCACCTGGTCACCTCGGGCCTCCTTTTATAGGGAAAAGGGGTTGCCACAGTGGCACACAGGAGGTGGAAAGGGTACAGTGATGCGAGGTTATCCCTCGCATTATAGGACAAGGTGCATTTAATGCGCCCTGCTTAGGTGTCCTTGCTTTATCGGGGACGAGGGGAGATGCCCGTCTTGTCCGTCGCCGGTCCTCCTCGTGTCGACATGCGCCCTGGCCAGCGGTGCCTGAGGTGCCATGTAGGCAGACAGGCAGCTGAGGTGGCGCAACGGCGGGCCTCCATGAAGACCCATGGGTTGGCACGTAGGAGCCTGTCCAGCTGGTTGGGTCGGCAGCTGCGTGGGTCGGTGGAGACCCAGTTGGCGCGAGCCTGATGGTGGCCCCGTGGGTGTCCTCGGCAAGGACCTTGCCGGGGCCCCGGCAAGGGTCTTGCCGCGGCGCCTGCTGTCATCCCCGGCAAGGTGCTTGCCGGGGGCCTTGTGGATCCCCTTGGGTGGGATCCCGGCAAGGGTCATCATCTTCTTACCTTGTATCTGATATTGAAGGTCTTCACAAAGATCTGCATGCCACCACGGGGATATCTCCCGAATCCTCCCCCCATGGGGTTGGCGGACTCAAGGGTGATTCGCTCCGTAGGCGGGGGG
>LR738711.1:583175701-583249027 GCA_902687465.1 Secale cereale | reverse complement strand
GGGGGGGGGGGGGGGGGGGGGGCGAGCTGCCACGGCAAGGGTCTTGCCGGGGCTGCCAGAGCCGACCCCGGCAAGGATCTTGCCGAGGAAAACCGCTTCGTCCCCTTGCTCTTCGTGGTCTTGTTCTTGGCGTCGCTCCAGTCTCCATCTAGCTTCAGTCTTGCCCCGGCTTGCCTCCCTTGCCGTGCTTGGTGTGCTGGCACCATGGCTCAGAATGCCCGTGCACAGTCATAGGGGTACAAAAAGTGTACCCCTCTTTTTGTACACCGACGGGAGCCCCCGGGCTTGGGCCACACATAAGCGCGACACGTTGTTGGGCCAGGCCCAGAATGGTGCGCGGGCAGGCCGGGTGGTTCTTACCGTGGTAAAATTTCCGCGCGCTGCGCCTCCCACGACCTGCGCGCGTGGCGCGGGGTGGAGGGGCGTGCGTGACGTGAGCGGCATGCGTGGGACGGTTTCCGCACGCATGCGTCACATCGCAGTAAATGCGAAAGGAGGCGGCCCGCGCCTTCCCCATAAATGGGGGGAGGTGTGGGGGCGCGGCCCGCTGACTGGATGTGGCCAAGGCGTGGTCTGCTAGGCGTCCACCCCCCACAATCACAGGGTGGGGAGAGGTTGCCTCACCCGTCCTTTCGGTCCTACGCGTTCGCCACGTGCCTCCCATGCGTTTGAGGTGGCGAGCGGTGGAGGCGGGAAACCGAGCCGTCGTTGGTTGGGGCGGTGGGTCGGTCCCAGCTCCTCTCACGTTCTGCGTCTTGATTGGTCGAGCGGGGCGGTCGAGCTCCAGCCCCGCCCCTTTATAAGGGGCGGGGGGAGGGGACGGCGCTCCGCACTCTTCCATCTTCTTTCTCCTCCAGCTTCTGCTCATTTCTTCTATCCGCCATGAAGAAGGAGAACCCTGGCTCCTCAACGGTGGCGGCAAGGGTCGCCGCTCGACAGCGCGTCCCCCCTTCTCCTGCACTCGCAGTGGCTGAACCAGCTACGAGGGGAAGAGGGAGGGGGCGAGGTCGTGGGCGAGGCTGGGGTGCTCGGGGAAGAGGAAGACGGGGCGGCTCGCCGGCCTCGTCCCCGCCAGCAGTTCCTCCTCCGGTGGAAGGTCATGTTGGAGATGACCCCTGCGAATTCTTCATTTGGATGCGGGGGTCACCACGCCGTCGCCTTCGTCTCCCGACCCCGTTTGTGCGGGAGATGGAGGCGAACCCGCCGGAGTCGCCGCGGTTGCGCATGAGGGGTTGTGGGATCAGTGGCACGCGAGCCGTCGTCAACTTCCCCGCCCCTCATGTGATGTATCTTCGTCGAGAATGGAAGAGGTTCGCCCGCATCCACAGCCTGACGGACGGGCTCACCCTCCACTTCAAGCTGATGGGGGATGGCCACCTCTCCGTCAAGGTCTTCGGGCACCTCGGAACTCGCGCGAGGTGCTGCATGGAGAGCTCCTTCGACGACGAAGACTCCTCCTCAAACGAGGGTGACGAGGAGGACAGCGACAGCGACGACAAGGGCGGGGGACGGCAGGATGACGGGTCCGACTAGGTGTCAGGCGCCGCTCCTGGTGGCACTGACGACCCCATCATCCGCGTCGCCGCTCCTTGAACTTCTCGGGGTCGTCTCCTTAGCGGCTGGCGTAGGGAGGCATCGGAAGAGGAAGAGGAAGAAGGTGGGCAGCAAGGTCGTCTTGTCGGAGTACGCGGGCACCGACACCTTCGTCTCCTACTGACGTCGTGCCGCCTCGACTTCGAGCTCAGCCTCCAGCGCGGTCATCACCGTCCAGGCCTGGGGAGGTCGTCGAGATGCCTTCTCGGTGTCTTCTGTCACCCGTAGCTCGCCTAGGCGCCCCTTTTGCCCTTCTCGCCTCCTTGACCTACCTCCTGAGGAGAGGGACAAGAAAGGCATTACGGGCATCTTATCTCTTTTTAGTATGTAAGCCTTCGGGCATCTATAAAGTTTAAAACTTGTAATCCTCCTTATTCATGTTTTTCATTCCCTATGGACTGTACCTGAATGGAATGTTTTTAATGAAAAAGGAATGTCTGCCGGGTCCTTTTGTTCGTAGGTAAAAACCCACAATAGGGAATAAATCCCTGATATCCTCAAGATGAACATTCTCTCGCCCAGCAACAAGCCCTGCCGTTTCCCCACTTCGCTCGACCTTTCTCACGCTCTTGGCGGAGGCAGGGATGAAGCGGTCCTAGGCTCCTCGTTCTATCCTTTTGCTGCCGCGGCTACGACCAAACTTGGTCCCAGGGACGAGCCTTAGGACCTAGAGTCATGGGAGGACGGTAGCTCAAGGAAAAGAACGAGGTTTCACATACGTCAGTCCATAACAGAATGCATGACAAGGGAAAAAGGACTTATCTGAGATTGCAGCCCCCGGCAACCCTGGTCTGCCGCGGGCGAAGTCTTGCTCTTGTAGCTCCCGGCAATGCTGGCTTGCCAGGGCCCAAATACTGATTCGTTCTTCTCTCCTCCCTCCATGTGGCCTCGGCAAGGATGCCTGTGCGTCTTGTAAACCAAGGAAGACAGAGGAAAGACCAAGACTCGACCTCTAAGCTAGGGGTAGCCGCTACTAAGCACTATCAACCCTAACCAGAGACGAGACTCGACTCAGCATGCATGCTAAAACTCAGGGCGCCAGCGCTTCATTTATTTATGCTTTGGGTCTGCGACTGGCTTTGTACGAAGGGTTACATGCCTTGCTGGCAAAGCTTGTACAAAAGGGTGGCTTGCCGGGAGGCCCGGCAAGCCGCGCCTTATGGGTAAAACTTGAGAAGATGCTCGATGTTCCAGGAGTTACTCACCGGAACGGCATCCTCGGTCTTCAGGCGGACTGCGCCAGGCCTGGTGACTCGTATTACCCGATAAGGGCCCTCCCACTTCGGTGTCAACTTGTTCGTATTCTTGGCCGATTGAACGCGCCGAAGAACAAGGTCACCTTCCTCAAAGCTTCGGGCATGAACCTTGCGGCTATGGTAGCGGCACAAGGCTTGCTGGTAGCGCGCTGCTCTCACAGCCGCCCGAAGACGATCTTTCTCAAGGAGCATTGCGTCATCTTGCCGCAATCGCTCTTGCTCAAGCTCATCATAAGCGAGCACTCGAGGTGACCCGTATATGAGTTCCGTGGGAAGAACTGCTTCTGCCCCGTATATCAGGGCAAAGGGCGTCTGGCCGGTGGGTCGATTTGGCGTCGTCCTGATCGACCAAAGAACCGCCGGCAATTCATCAATCCAGCGCCTCCCGCTCTTGTGCAGCCTGTCAAAGGTCTTTGTCCTTAATCCTCGTAGCACTTCAGCATTTGCCCTCTCAGCTTGACCATTGCTTCGGGGGTGAGCAACGGAAGTGAAACAGACCTTGCAGCCGAGGTCTTGGGTATATTGCATGAAGGTGCGGCTTGTAAATTGCATGTCGTTGTCGGTGATAATCCTGTTGGGGTCACCAAAACGGCACACTAGCCCCTTGAAGAACTTGACGGCTGACTGAGCTGTGACCTTCCTCACTGCTTCCACTTCTGGCCACTTTGTGAACTTGTCGATTGCAACATACAAGTACTCAAAGCCCCCTGCGGCGCGGGGGAAAGGGCCCAGTATGTCGAGCCCCTAGACTGAGAAGGGCCAGGAGAGAAGAATGTTTTGAAGGGCTTGAGCTGGTTGATGAAGTTCTTCAAATGGAATTGGCACTCTTCACACCTGGTGACCAGCGCCGCCGCATCCTGGAGGGCAGTGGGCCAGAAGAAGCCTTGCCGGAATACCTTGCCGGCAAGGTCTCTTGACCCTATGTGCGATCCACATATGCCTCCATGTATTTCCGCCAACAGCTCCAGTCCTTCCTCTCGAGGGATGCACTTCAATTTCACACCGTTCGGCCTTCTCCTGTACAGAACGTCATCGACGAATTGATACATGGCGGACCGACGGGCTACTTTCTCCGCATCTTCCTGCTCCTCAGGAAGTTCCCCAGTCTGAAGGAATCGGACGGTATGTTGCGCCCACGCTGGAGCCTGGGGCTCGACGGCGAGGACTAAAGGCATTTCCTCCACCAAGGGAGTGGCCATCTCGACGGCAAAAGCTCGGCGCTCCACCGGAGTTAGCCCTCCGGAGGCGGGCTCAGTGTCCCCGGCAACATCCTTGCCGGTGGCTCCATGGAGCTCGGCGGGAAAGTACTTGCCGGGCCCTGACTTCCTCCTCTTGTTCTGCTCTGTTTAGGGATCAATGGATGGCTGAGAAATCTGGAGCACAAAACGTACCTGGTTCCACAGGTAACTTGAGAGCAGCGCGCTTTGACAGGTAATCGGCGATGTCATTCTCCGCTTGGGGAATGTGCTCCGCCTGTATACCGTCAAAGCGCTCTTCCAACTTTCTCACTTCATTGACATAGGCCTTCATCAATGGGCTTTGGTAATCCTTGTTGACTTGTTTGACGACAAGCTGTGAGTCGCCTCTGACAATGAGCTTCTTGATTCCGAGGTCCGCCGCGATCCTATGACCGGCAAGCAGCCCCTCGTACTCGGAAGTATTGTTCGTTGACACCTCCCAGGGAAGTGCATCTGGACCACGTACTTGAGGTGCTCTTCGGTGGGCGCGACCAGCAGTACGCCAGCCCTGGCGCCCTGTAAAGAGAAAGCGCCATCAAAGTACATGACCCAGTTGGAACTTGCCTCTTTGCCGGGGAGAGCAGTTTCTTGGACTTCTTCATCAGGCGTTGCAGTCCATTCTGTGACGAACTCTGCCAGGACTCGGCTCTGAATTGTCGAGGTACTTTCAAACTTGAGGCCAAAGCTAGACAGCTCCAGTGCCCACTCTACAATAATTCCCGTTGCATCTGGATTGTGCAATATCCGTTGCAGAGGGAGGCGAGTGACGACAGTGATCTCATGCGCCTAGAAGTAGTGACGCAACTTCCTCGAGGCCATAAGAAGGCCGAAGAGCAGTTTCTGCACACCGGAGTACCTTGACCTAGCCCCCTGCAAGAGGGAGCTAACGAAGTAGACCGGGTGCTGCATCATCTTCTTCTTTGGCTGCACTCCAATCGGCTACGTCGTCTCTACGCCAGTGGCACCAGGTTCCGTTGCTGCTATCACCTCATCATCGATTTCTCTCTGCGACACCAGTGCAGCACTGACCACCTGGTTCGTTGTCGCTAGGTACAATAGCAGCGGTTCCTATGGTCGGGGCGCAACCAGTATTGGCGTGGAGGAAAGATACTTCTTCAGATCCTGTAACGCTGCTTCTGCTTCCGGCGTCCACTCCATTGGGCCCACCTTCTTCAAAATCACATGGGGTGATGAATGTTGTGTCAGGACCCCGATCCTAAGTCACACAGGTCTAGCCTGTAACACACCATATCACTTTGCGGCCTCACGCACGGTATCCCCACGGGTGCCACCTTACCTGGCCCGGGACCGTTTGCGCATTTTGGCACACGTATATGATAGTGTCGCTAGCATCCATATGACAGAGAACCCGGGCCGACTTGACCAGTTATAAACCAAAAGTGGCACTAAATTACAGAGACAGGCATACATGACCCAGCAACGAACGTGTCGGTCATCAACGTATGAACCCAAGTCGTAGCAAGCTACAAGGACTTAAAGGAACAACGCGTGACATTTCCCCTAAGGGACAGACACAGGAACGAAGAAGGACACATGCCGGCCAGCCTAAGTGTTCCGGAGCAGTAGCAAGCTACCAAGGCTCAGTGGAAGCACTAGGAGACATTTCCCTGTAAGGTAGGCTACCAAAGGTAAACAACTAGGTGTCGGATCCCACACATAGCAATACACATTACACGTACGCATAACATGCAAGTATGTGTTGTACAACAAGGCATCACAACATAACTCAACAACTCATATAGATAAAGGCCCAGAAGAGCCATCATAACATTTATTACAAACAGAGGTCACATGACCCAACACACAGAGCATACAGGCAACGGAAGCATAACATGTCTGAGTACAGACAACTACAAATGAAGAAGGCTGAAAGCCCGACTATCTACAAGATCCTACAAGGGTACATGATCATAGCTGAGGTAACAAGCTAAACGTCGAAGTCCACGCGGAACCACTAGCGAGACTGAAGTCTCTCTGCAAAACATAAATTAGCAAACGTGAGTACAAAGGTACTCAGCAAGACTTACATCAGAACTAGCTACATATGCATTAGTATCAACAAAGGGGGTGGTGGAGTTTGACTGCAGCAAGCCAGCTTTGACTCGGTGGCTATCCTAAACTACGACTGCAAGTAACTCTTTTGCGATGGCGCACACGAGTCCACATATTCACCAATCAATACACCACTATGGATCCGCTCCCGTCTCCCTATGAGAAGGCCATCCATAGCACTCACGCTTATCTTGCGTGTTTTAGGGTATCCACTTTCACTTGTCTATGAACTGTTATAGGCCACCCAGAAGTCCATTACCGCGGACACGGCTATTCGAATAGATCCTATATAACCCTGCAGGGGTGTACTTCTTCACACATGTTTCCACCACTTAGCGTTTGCACACGACATGTGCTCGGCAGACTTCAAGCGAAAGCCGACGTGGGTGTAGACCATGAGCTAACCAACCACTCAAGTCTCTCGTCCAGGTTTATCGCCTATTTGGGTTCCATCCGTGGGGAGATCCGGCCGGGGTGTCGCTCACGGCCCCAAACGATGTGTACAGGGTTCCCGGGTCACCAAACGGGTGACCGGTACACCGTGCCACGTACCTACCGTGTCACAGCCCACCCCGAGGGTCAGCACTGCGCACGACCTCCAGTAAACTACAAACACCAGAAACTAGTTGCAACTCCTGGACAGAGAACAAGGGCAGTCAATAAGTCGAGCGGGGTCATATTTCAGGGCCCAATGTTTGGTAGTAGCTGTTTCATGGATCAACCAACACAGAACTCAGTTCCTGAGGACTGTTTCAATGAGACAACCCACCATGTACTCCTACATGGCCTCTCATCGCTACCTTTACCAAATCGTGTTCACACACTTAGCTCACACACAGTAGGACATGTTCATCACATTCCAATTCATCCCCGATGAATCAGACCTGACACAACTCTAAGCAATAGCAGGCGTAACCAGAAAGCATTAATGAGTAGGCACAACATGGCTCAAACAACTCCTACTCATACTAGTGGGTTTCAACTATTTACTGTGGCAATGACGGGTCATGTAGTGGAAAGGGGTTCAACTACCGCAGCAGGTAACAATTGAAGCGTTGTTGTCCTAAAGCAGTAAAAGAGAGCAAGAGCGAGAGAGTGGGATTGTATCATAATGCTCAATGGGGTTTTGCTTGCCTGGCACTTCCGAAGATATTAATAGCTCTTCATCGGTGTCATCGAACTCATCGTCGGAACGTCGTCTACTGAGAGGGGACAAAACCGACAAACATAGAAAGAACACAATCAATGCAATGCAACAATATGATGCATGAACATGACATGGCAACATGCTGTGGATTGAGCTAATGCAACTAGCAACACAATTAAATGAAGTTGGTTTGAATCCAAGATTCAAATTCAAACTCCATATGTGATTAATTAAATGCCATTTAATTGATTTGACCTGATCAGCAGGTTTAACTTGTTCAAACATGCATGAAAGTGCCATAAACAGATTCCTTGGATTTTTCTGATCAATTTTCATATATAAATTATTTTCATGTGAGCTATAGTTTATTTCCTATGATTTTTAGAAGTTTTGGCTATTTTCTGAAATAAATAAATCATTTATGATTTATTTAAAATTCCAGAAAACAGTTATTGCGTCAGCACTAGGTCATGCTGACATCAGCAAGTCAACAGGGGCTGGTCCAGTCAAACCTGACCAGTGGGGCCCACTGGTCAGTGACACAACTAACTAAACTAACTTATTTAATACCAACCTAGTTTAATTAGCCGGGCGGGGCCTACATGTTAGTTAGTCACAGGGTTAACTAATTACAAATTAGCACTAACCTAAAATTAGCAGGGCACTGGGCCCACCTGTCACTGACTAACCTAACTAACTAGATTAAATAGCAATTAACTTAATTATCTTAGCTAATTAGAGGCAGAGGGAGCCCACGCGTCAGTGACCCAGGGGGTCAACTGGGTCAGCCCGGGTCAAACTCGCCGGAGTTGACCCGTGGCTCGTCGCCGGCGGAGCCAGAGACGGCGGAGGGCATCGGGTTTCGCCCTCAGGCGACCAAACGAGCGGCGGAAGGGCTCTACGTGGAGCTGGGACTCGCCCGCATCCATCTATGCCATCGGGAGGAGCTGGGGTGGTCGGAGTTCGTCGAAAACGAGCTCGCGGCGGCGCCGGAGTTCGGGCTCCGTCGAGTTAGGCGCTGGGGGGCAGGGGGAGGTGAGCTGATGGCTGCTATGTGCTCCTGGGAGTTCAGCGAACACGGTGACGCGTTCAGCTGCTAACTGGGGTGGCCCTGGCTGCGGCGGTGAAGAACCACGGTGGCGGTGAGCTCTCGGGTCCGGTGGTTAGTGGGCCTACGGCACGCAAACAAGGAAGATAGGAGAGGGGAAACGATGAGGTGCTCACAGCGGAGTCGAGGCAGAGCTCAGCAAGCTCTGGGAGGCATCAGGGACGGCGCATGGTCGCCGGCGATCTCGGCGGCCGAAGGAGGAAGAAGAGGTCGGGGACGACGATGCAGAGCTTCCGGCGAAGCGTGGCTCAGCGAGGAGGAAGAGGGCGACATCGCGGAGCACGTGGGCACAAAGGAGGGACGAGGGGGTAGCTGTGGCCGCGGTGGTGCTCGCCGGCGCGGCTGCGGTGGTTTCGGCCATGGCGAGGAGAAGCAGGGGAGAGCGAAGGAGTAGAGTGCGAGAGGTCGGGCGGGTTCCAGACGTCCGCCGCAGGTCGTCGGTGGCGTCGCGCTGGCTAGGGGAGGGCCAGGCAGGCAGGTGGCGTGGAGGCACGGCCGTGCGCGCGCGCCGGCCACACGCCTGGCCGACTGGCGCCAGGAGGACGACAACGGTGGTGGGCTGGGCCTCTTCTGCCAGGTAAGGCCCAGGTGAGGATCCACTCTCTCTCTTTTCTAATTTAGTTTCTGTTTTCTATTTTCTGCTTTTGTTTTGATTTAATAAAAATGCCAGAACATATTCATAAATCATGAAACCAAGCATGGCTACTGTTTAGAATAAATCCAACAGTAAACATTTTAGTTTATGATTATTTGAGCATTTTAAGTAATATATAAAATTTAAATGCCCAAATGCAAATAAGATATGATTTAATTCAAAAATCCAGAACGGTCCTAGAAATAAGTGCAGCATTTTTGGCATGGGTTTTCAATCAATCCAAAAATGATGAACTTTTCCAAGGGCATTTTGGGTTCATTGAAAAGGATTTAAATTTGACCCTAGTTAAATTCATTCAGTGCTAGGGTTTGAACATCCCCATTTCAAATTCATTTAAATTTTAAACATGAAGACATGATGAACAGGCAAGGACCACAGGGGCTGATCTAGGGATGTGACAACTCACCCCTACTAAACAAGAATCTCGTCCCGAGATTCAAGACGTGAGATAAGAAATCAGAGGGGACACTAACTAACACAATCTTCTCGATCCAGTTTCCTCCTCGAACTTGTTGATTCATTGCATCATGTACATCCTGGCATCTTTGATTTCAAGGCTTCATCCAACACGACAACAAAATAACGTGAATTCTACAGGATTTGATCTTCTCGAAGATCGAGTAATTCAAGATCCACTCATGGATTGAGAGGTTGAGACATCTCTTGAGCTGAGACACAGAGTACACCTCCAGGGGGATGGAGTGAAATAAATGATGAAAGTTCACTTGGCAGGCAAAATTCCACACCTAAGAAGATGGTGATCGATGTCACTAGACGGGGCACCTTAGAGAAGGTGACACGTAGAATTATCCCCTTAAGTGGCAAAAAGAATTACTTTTGATATAGAGGTCATTGAAATTCCCTTTACCAGCCTAAGGCAAACACAATCGATCGTTTGACGGAGTTCGAGATAATGACATTCTCAGCCAAAATGGATGATGTGGACTGCCTTGTAAAAGACAACGCAAGGGATGATTTTGCTTATCATCGGAAATGGATGGAACCTATGGTGGGACCACTTTTGAAGATAATCCTGAACAGCAGATGCTGAGAATGGCAACCCATGGAAAATTGGCACATTAGCGGTGCAAGCTGGGAACAAAAGGCAAATGCTGGGAATGATTCTGGTAACTAGGAAGAAACCCAACAGTATAGAGTAAATCAACTCTTTGAGAGTGTATAATATAATCAAGAACACTGGAAGCAATCCCGGTTAGTGTCGAGGATAACACCTGGTGCTTGTGCGTGCTCTCAAGAACTTGAGCATTCCCATATTCATCAAGGTTTTACCAATATCCGTTCAAGGATCCTGGTAACACAACATACGACCATGATGAATAGCGATGTACGATGCAAATGCAAAGGAAGATATCACTTTCTCAGATTTCACCTTGGCGAGGCCAAGGGGACGAAACCTGGATGATCAACCGAGAGGCATTTAGCACTCCGCTTCTAACATTCTCCTTGATGTGCTAGTGATACCCATTTATTAAAATGGTTTTATACCTAGAACGTCCAGTAAAAGGTCGGACTTCAGGAGAACAAATATCCATAAGGAACAACTAGGGAGTAAATCCTACAAAATCCTTATGGGGAGGTGGCCAACTTCTTCAATCAAGATTTACAACAATAGGTCTTCCGGCTGGGTGTGTTGGCCACGACATCCACTTTAGTGGTTATCGAGAGACCAATATTATAGTTCTTGGAAAATGTTCCAACCATCATATCTGCCTGAGATTCTGTTCTGGTTGGTGTCAGGATATTCCAGACTCATCGAGTCTAGAAAGAAAAATGAAAGTTTGCAACACAAATCAACAGGACGGCATTGCAAGATTCTCGGGAATGATCTACGATAGCTAGCTCCAAAACATGAGCTAGTTCTGCTACAAACTTGTGAACACGTTGTCCAAGACAAGCATGACCACGTAGTAGTCTTATGATAAAACACTACCGAGTTCAGGTGGGAACCATCATCAAGGATATCGAAGTCCTTGCATAAGTCTAGCTCTTAAGAAGAAACTTCTTCTCCTTGAACAAATCAGTCAGTGGCTTGGTGTGCTAGGGATACATATAGAGTGAAGGTTGCAAGTTGCCAAACCACAGAATACTTCGCACGTATGCATGACTGACTTGGGATGATTCCACAGGAAGCAAAACAACTTTCTCGAACTCACGGTGGCAACTTACATCAATTACACATGAATTAGGGAAAGTCTCTTCTCTCATTCGACATATACCTCATGAACGGGACACGAAGGCAATACTTACAAAGTTTCCAACACTAGCTTAATGTCCTACAAAATCATGGAGAAGGTAGTAGTGTTGCTGATGGGCTCAACAACAATTCATCCAGGTTTCCATGGAGATGGAATTCCATAATTATGTGAACAAGTGATAGTATTGGTCAGACCCAGGAGATATAACGGTGTATGCTCGAGGGATCAACCACGAGTAAGACCACATTATGAACATCGTTGGATCTGATTTGATTTGATGATAGCCCATACCCAAATCAAAGTTTTGATATGACAATAGGTCCAACAACTGATTCACAGGGACCAATTGATGAAGATGTCATCTATCTTCAACACACGCAAACATACCCCTTGAGATGAACTAAGCTGGCAAGCTTTTATCTTCCAACTCTCCAAGTTATTGTTTTAGCTTAACCAACCAGTTCAGGGTATCCAACACAGATTCTTGGAGAAGTGGTGGTTTATAAGGAACCAACTTGATCACGAACTCAACATAGCGGTCAGGTGACAACCTGGTAATACTTCCGAGAAGATATTCAGAAAATCACGACCCACCGATATGTTACTAAGCTCGAGAACAATCTTGCTTTTCAAGGCAAGACGATATGATCAAATGAGCGAGGACTTAACAGAATCCTAACTCATCAATCAAGGAGTGCACCAAGAAAGTGGACTAGGTAGCACGATCAATCTTAGGATGATGATTCGGTAACCATCATGCTAAGAATGAGATTATCGTCCATTAACTACCAAGCAACAAAGTTGCTAGTAGTATTGATTTCACACATCACAATTCACTTGTCAGCATTCCGGTTACAATAACACAGAAACCGAGGGATGAGCAATGATGGCAAGAAGTATTACTACATCAAGAATTCATAAGAGATAGTGCAATTCTCACGACATTCTTGACTTAAAGATGGTAATACTCCAGGATAGAACAGTTTAGAAGCTGCATTAGCATTCTTCATCTGCGAAGTACAACTTCGTTGACCAAATCCTGGATATGGATAAGGTACTCGAGTTTGTTTCTCCTAGTCATTCCGGAATAGAATGGCTTGACGGACCTCAAGAGTAAAAGGCATCGATGAACACAAGTGCACGACTACTCCTGACTATCAATTGATAGACGAGGATCATAATACAACTAAAAGGAGACAACTCAAGGAACATATAACTTCTGAGTTGTGGATGCATAGATTAACATGTCGACGAGTTCAGCATATTTCTTCCGGATAATCCATGAAGAAAGTAGATTTGGCAGAGTCACAATATGAATGGAGTACTACTCAAGAGCACTCGGGTTGTGATCTTTTGGTTCAGAAGAACTTCTGCCATGATGGTTCATGGTATTTGGAAGAAGGATATACCACGGACCTCGAGGACTATCACAAGGTTACTAATATCCTAAAGGGACAAGCAAATACTACCAACAGGAGATAAGTGGAGTGAGTCTTGGGTTCAAGAACCCAGGAATAGAATGCCTACTAACTAAATGGCATCACGGGATGCTTTTGAGAATAATGGCCAGAATCATCACATTGGGAATATAAAGCATTGCTGCATTACTGGTGATCTTCTAAGACACCTAGGGTCATAATAATAAGTCCAACATATACGTCGAGGTAATAGAGTGCCTAAACACACCGACTAGTGTGGTTAATCTGGCCTAATAGGACATCGGAAACAGGGAGGAAAGGTTTGCAAACGCATCCGACTATTTAGAAACCTGGGATGACTCGGACAGCATAACGGCTGTGAATGCTCGAAAATACTTTTGAGATCCAAGCAAAAGGGTAGAATATCCACTTAACATCATAATGTCAAGGTTCTGAGACCAACAGTTGAACAAACAGAAGTAGTAGAAACTGAACTGAGAGTTGAATCCACAATTAACGTGATCCTGATAGACAGAAGAGAAAGCCTAGTTCTTAATCCCCGTAGAAAGAAGAAGGTGACTCAGATCAGAAGGTCATAGGGTAAAGGAGTAAAAAGAGCCTTACGTTCCCTTCCACAATCAATTCCCTTATATAACTAAAGAGTTTCTAGACACAACTTCGACCAGTTTGGCTTGCTAATCCTACAGGCAGTCAGGCTTTGATACCAAAGATGTCAGGACCTCGATCCTAAGTCACACAGGTCTACCCTGTAACACACCATATCACTTTGCGGCCTCACGCACGGTATCCCCACGGGTGCCACCTTACCTGGCCCGGGACCGTTTGCGCATTTTGGCACACGTATATGATAGTGTCGCTAGCATCCATATGACAGAGAACCCGGGCCGACATGACCAGTTATAAACCAAAAGTGGCACTAAATTACGGAGACAGGCATACATGACCCAGCAACGAACGTGTCGGTCATCAACGTATGAACCCAAGTCGTATCAAGCTACAAGGACTTAAAGGAACAACGCGTGACATTTCCCTAAGGGACAGACACAGGAACGAAGAAGGACACATGCCGGCCAGCCTAAGTGTTCCGGAGCAGTAGCAAGCTACCAAGGCTCAGTGGAAGCACTAGGAGACATTTCCCTGTAAGGTAGGCTACCAAAGGTAAACAACTAGGTGTCGGATCCCACACATAGCAATACACATTACATGTACGCATAACATGCAAGTATGTGCTGTACAACAAGGCATCACAACATAACTCAACAACTCATATAGATAAAGGCCCAGAAGAGCCATCATAGCATTTATTACAAGCAGAGGTCACATGACCCAACACACAGAGCATACAGGCAACGGAAGCATAACATGTCTGAGTACAGACAACTACAAATGAAGAAGGCTGAAAGCCTGACTATCTACAATATCCTACAAGGGTACAAGATCGTAGCTGAGGTAACAAGCTAAACGTCGAAGTCCACGCGGAACCACTAGCGAGACTGAAGTCTCTCTGCAAAACATAAATTAGCAAACGTGAGTACAAAGATACTCAGCAAGACTTACATCAGAACTAGCTACATATGCATTAGTATCAACAAAGGGGGTGGGGGAGTTTGACTGCAGCAAGCCAGCTTTGACTCGGTGGCTATCCTAAACTACGACTGCAAGTAACTCTTTTGCGGTGGCGCACACGAGTCCACATATTCACCAATCAATACACCACTATGGATCCGCTCCTGTCTCCCTACGAGAAGGCCATCCATAGCACTCACGCTTATCTTGCGTGTTTTAGGGTATCCACTTTCACTTGTCTATGAACTGTTATAGGCAACCTAGAAGTCCATTACCGCGGACACGGCTATTCGAATAGATCATATATAACCCTGCAGGGGTGTACTTCTTCACACACGTTTCCACCACTTAGCGTCTGCACACGACATGTGCTCGGCAGACTTCAAGCGAAAGCCGACGTGGGTGTAGACCACGACCTAACCAACCACTCAAGTCTCTCGTCCAGGTTTATCGCCTATTTGGGTTACATCCGTGGGGAGATCCGGCCGGGGTGTCGCTCACGGCCCCAAACGATGTGTACAGGGTTCCCGCATCACCAAACGGGCGACCGGTACACCGTGCCACGTACCTGCCGTGTCACAACCCACCCCGAGGGTCAGCACTGTGCACGACCTCCAGTAAACTACAAACACCAGAAACTAGTTGCAACTCCTGGACAGAGAACAAGGGCAATCAATAAGTCGAGCGGGGTCATATTTCAGGGCCCAATGTGTGGTAATAGCTGTTTCATGGATCAACCAACACAGAACTCAGTTCCTGAGGACGGTTTCAATGAGACAACCCACCATGTACTCCTACATGGCCTCTCATCGCTACCTTTACCAAATCGTGTTAACACACTTAGCTCACACACAGTAGGAGGACATGTTCATCACATTCCAATTCATCCCCGATGAATTAGACCTGACACAACTCGAAGCAATAGCAGGCATAACCAGAAAGCATTAATGAGTAGGCACAACATGGCTCAAACAACTCCTACTCATACTAGTGGGTTTCAACTATTTACTGTGGCAATGACGGGTCATGCAGTGGAAAGGGGTTCAACTACCGCAGCAGGTAACAATTGAAGCGTTGTTGTCCTAATGCAGTAAAAGAGAGCAAGAGCGAGAGAGTGGGATTGTATCGGAATGCTTAATGGGGTTTTGCTTGCCTGGCACTTCTGAAGATATTAATAGCTCTTCATCGGTGTCATCGAACTCATCGTCGGAACGTCGTCTACTGAGAGGGGACAAAACCGACAAACAGAGAAAGAACACAATCAATGCAATGCAACAATATGATGCATGAACATGACATGGCAACATGCTGATTGAGCTAATGCAACTAGCAACACAATTAAATGAAGTTGGTTTGAATCCAAGATTCAAATTCAAACTCCATATGTGATTAATTAAATGCCATTTAATTGATTTGACCTGATCAGCAGGTTTAACTTGTTCAAATATGCATGAAAGTGCCATAAACAGATTCCTTGGACTTTTCTGATCAATTTTCATATATAAATTATTTTCATCTGAGCTATAGTTTATTTTCTATGATTTTTAGAAGTTTTGGCTATTTTCTGAAATAAATAAATCATTTATGATTTATTTAAAATTCCAGAAAACACTTATTGCGTCAGCACTAGGTCATGCTGACATCAGCAAGTCAACAGGGGCTGGTCCAGTCAAACCTGCCCAGTGGGGCCCACTGGTCAGTGACACAACTAACTAAACTAACTTATTTAATACCAACCTAGTTTAATTAGCCGGGCGGGGCCCACATGTCAGTGAGTCACAGGGTTAACTAATTACAAATTAGCACTAACCTAAAATTAGCAGGGCACTGGGCCCACCTGTCACTGACTAACCTAACTAACTAGATTAAATAGCAATTAACTTAATTATGTTAGCTAATTAGAGGCGGAGGGGGCCCACGCGTCAGTGACCCAGGGGGTCAACTGGGTCAGCCCGGGTCAAACTCGCCGGAGTTGACCCGTGGCTCGTCGCTGGCGGAGCCAGAGACAGCGGAGGGCATCGGGTTTCGCCCTCAGGCGACCAAACGAGCGCCGGAAGGGCTCTACGTGGAGATGGGACTCGCCCGCATCCATCTATGCTATCGGGAGGAGCTGGGGTGGCCGAAGTTCGTCGGAAACGAGCTCGCGGCGGCGCTGGAGCTCGGGCTCCGTCGAGTTAGGCGCTGCGGGGCACGGGGAGGTGAGCTGATGGCTGCTACGTGCTCCTGGGAGTTCAGCGAACACGGTGACGCGTTCAGCTGCTAACTGGGGTGGCCCTGGCCGCGGCGGTGAAGAACCTTGGCGGCGGTGAGCTCTCGGGTCCGGTGGTTAGTGGGGCTACGGCACGCAAACAAGGAAGATAGGAGAGGGGAAACGATGAGGTGCTCACAGCAGAGTCGAGGCAGAGCTCAACAAGCTCGGGGAGGCATCAGGGATGGCGCATGGTCGCCGACGATCTCGGCGGCCGAAGGAGGAAGAAGAGGTTGGGGACGACGATGCAGAGCTTCCGGCGAAGCGTGGCTCAGCAAGGAGGAAGAGGGCGACGTCGCGGAGCTTGTGGGCACAAAGGAGGGACGAGGGGGTAGCTGTGGCCGCGGTGGTGCTCGCCGGCGCGGCTGCGGTGGTTTCGGCCATGGCGAGGAGAAGCAGGGGAGAGCGAAGGAGGAGAGTGCGAGAGGTCGGGCGGGTTCCAGACGTCTGCCGCAGGTCGTCGGTGTCGTCGCGCTGGCTAGGGGAGGGCCAGGCAGGCAGGTGGCGTGGAGGCACGGCCGTGCGCGCGCGCCGGCCACACGCCTGGCCGACTGGCGCCAGGAGGACGACGGCGGTGGTGGGCTGGGCCTCTTCTGCCAGGTAAGGCCCAGGTGAGGTTCCACTCTCTCTCTCTTTTCTAATTTAGTTTATGTTTTCTATTTTCTGCTTTTGTTTTGATTTAATAAAAATGCCAGAACATATTCATAAATCATGAAACCAAGCATGGCTACTGTTTAGAATAAATCCAACAGTAAACATTTTAGTTTATTATTATTTGAGCATTTTAAATAATATATAAAATTTAAATGCCCAAATGCAAATAAGATATGATTTAATTCAAAAATCCAGAATGGTCCTAGAAATAAGTGCAACATTTTTGGCAGGGGTTTTCATTCAATCCAAAAATGATGAACTTTTCCAAGGGCATTTTGGGTTCATTGAAAAGGATTTTAATTTGACCCTAGTTAAATTCATTTAGTGCTAGGGTTTGAACATCCCCATTTCAAATTCATTTAAATTTTAAACATGAAGACATGATGAACAGGCAAGGACCATAGGGGTTGATCTAGGGATGTGACATGTTGTCTTCTCTCCGTCTTCTCTTGCCATGAAGATCTGGTGATAGCCGGAGTAGGCATCGAGGAATGAAAGCAGGTCACACCCTGCTGTGGAGTCGACAATCTGGTCTATGCGCGGCAACGGGAAGGGGTCCTTGGGACAAGCTTTATTGATATCTGTGTAATCAATGCATAGCCTCCACTTCCCATTTGCGTTGCGCACTACCACTGGATTGGCCAACCACGTTGGGTGGAGCACTCCGCTCACCAAACCCGCAGCTTCCAGTTTCCGGATCTCCTCAGTGATGAACAATTGATGTTCCAAAGCTTGCTTCCTGACCTTCTGCTTGACGGGACGCGCATGAGGGCAGACAGCAAGGTGGTGCTCAATCACCTCCCTGGGAATGCCGGAGATGTCGGATGCTTGCCAGGCAAACACGTCATCATTCGCCAGCAGGAAGGTGACGAGCGCGTTTTCCTATTTGTTGTCAAGGGCGGAGCTTATGGTAAAAGCCCCTCCCGTGCCGCCCTCCTTGACAGAAACCTTCTTGGTTCCTCGCGGCGTAGCCCTTGATCTCTTGTTCCTGCCGGCGGAGCTCTCTGGCACGTCCTCGACGGGAGCGCGACACTCCGAAGTGGCGCGCTTGCCGAAGTGGGTGTCTGAGGTCTCGCCGGTTTTCTTCCTTCCAGTAGAGCTCTCAGGCACGTCCTCGATGGGAGCACAGCACTCTGAAGAGGTGCGCTTGCCGGAGTGGGCGCCCGAGGTCTCGCCGGTCTTCTTCTTCTTCCCTCCTGGGGCTCCAGTGGCAGGAGCAAGTGCCCCTGTAACGGCAGTTGTTGCAACTGCTTGCTGGTACAATTGGTCGGCACAAATCAGCGCGTCTTTCTTGTCTAAGGGGATGGTGATGGTCGTCACGGGCCCTGGCATCTTCAGGGTGTTGTAGGCATAGTGTGACGCCGCTATGAAGTTGGCCAGCGCTAGGCGTCCAAGGATCCCGTTATAGGGCAGGGGGGATCCTGGCGACATTGAACACGATCCTCTCCGTCATGTAGTTCAAATCACTTCCAAAAGTCACGGGCAGTGTGACTTTCACCTTTGGTTGGCTCCTTCCTGGGCTGACCCCTTGAAACGTGCTCGTCTCCTCGAGGTCTCCATTAGGAACTTGTAGCTTCTCGATCATGGTGGGCGAGAGTAGGTTTAGGTCGGCCCCACCATCGACTAGCATCTTCGTCACCTTGAGGTTGTGTATTGTTGGTGAAACCAACAATGGCAAGCACCTGACCGCAGTAATGCGATCAGGGTGATCCTCGGCGTCAAAGATGATAGGAGTGCTAGACCATTTCAGCGGCTTTTGGGCACTGGGTGGTGGCTCTGCCGCAATAATCTCTCGCGCCCACTGTTTAAGCTGGCGGTGAGAAGCATGCAGCGAGGCGCCACCATCGACACACATGGCGTCCGTGGCCTTCTAAAACTCTTGGCCGCCGGACTCGTCGTCCTCTTCGTGATCGTCGTCTTCAGGTCTTCTATGGCGGCCCCAGGCGGGCCTTTCTTGCTGTTTCTCCTTGCCGCGACGGCCTGCCTAGCCGTCACGCTTCTTGCTGGATCCTTCAGCGCCGTCTTGTCAGGACCCCGATCCTAAGTCACACCGATCTAGCGGTAACACGTCATATCACTTTGCGGCCTCACGCACGGTAACCCCACGGGTGCCACCTTACCTGGCCCGGGACCGTTTGCGCATTTTGGCACACGTATATGACAGTGTCGCTAGCATCCATATGACAGAGAACCCGGGCCGACATGGCTAGTTATAAATCAAAAGTGGCACTAAATTACAGAGACAGGCATCCATGACCCAGCAACGAACGTGTCGGTCATCAACGTATGAACCCAAGTCGTAGCAAGCTACATGGACTTAAAGGAACAACGCGTGACATTTCCCCTAAGGGACAGACACATGAACGAAGAAGGACACATGCCGGCCAGCCTACGTGTTCCGAGCAGTAGCAAGCTACCAAGGCTCATTGGAATCACTAGGAGGCATTTCGCTGTAAGATAGGCTACCAAAGGAAAACAACTAGGTGTCGGATCCCACACATACCAAGCATTTCAATCATACACGCAATATGCTCAATATGTGCAAATACAACATTGCATCACAGCAGAACTCTATGACTCAAAGTACTTTATTTAAAAGGCTCCAAGAGCCATACATAACATATTCATACAGGTAGGGGTCACATGACCCAACACTCAAGTCATACAGTCATACAAGCACAAGCGGAAGCTACATGTCTGAGTACAGACAACTTAGAAAATAAAACAGGCTTGGTGTAGCCTGACTATCTACAAGGCCCTTCACAAGCTCCAGATCACCGTCTGGGTGTCAAGCTACTCGTCGATGTCAACGTCTATGTAGAACCCATCAGCAGAGGCAGGGTTCTCCTCTGCAACAGTTATTAAGCAAACATGAGTACAAAGGTACTCAACAAGTCTTACCACAGAACCTATCATACATGCAACATTATCAAAGGGGGTAGTGGAGTTTATAGCAGAATGCCAGCTTTGACCTTGGCTAACCTATACTACACTCTCAACGGATTGCAAGATGTTATTACGTACACGAGTCCTCTACTCACCACATCAATACGCTACCGAGGATCCTCTTCCGTCATCCTAAGGAAGGGCCATCCACGGCACTCACACTTATCTTGAGGCTTTTAGTAGTATCCATCAACTTGTCTATGAACTGTAAGAGCAACCAAGTAGTTCGTACCGCTAACAACGGCTATTCGAATAGATTGATAACCCTGCAGGGGTGTACCCTTCACACACGCTTCCACCACTTATCACCGTTTACTCGGCGTGTACTCGGCAACATTCAAGCGGAAGCCCAGCGGGGGTGTCGGCCACGACCTGACTAACTACTCAAGTCTCTCGTCTAGGTTTATCGCTTATTTGGGTTCCATCCGTGGGGAGATCCGGCCGGGGTGTCGCTCACGGCCCCAGACGATGTGTACAGTGTTCCCAAGTCACCAAACGGCAACCGATACACCGTGCCACATACCTGTCGCATCACAACCCACCCCGAGGGTCAGCGTTGTGCACGACCTCCAGTAAGCTATAAACACCAGAAAGTAGTTGCAACTCCTGGACAGAGATCAAGGGTAATATATAAGCCGAGAGGGTCAATTAAGGATCCCAATGCGTGGTAGTAGCTGTAACTTGAACCACACATACAGATCTCGGGTCCTATGGACGATTCCAATGAAACAACCCACCATGTACTCCTACATGGCCTTTCATCGATACCTTTACCAAGCGTATTCCACACTTCCTTCTCTTTATCGGTAAGATCATTTCACTCTGATCCATCACCCAGATGAATCAGACCAGACACAACTCTAAGCATAGCAGGCAACATAAACAAATAGCATGGTGGATCACACATCACATGGCTCAATCAACTCCTACACATGCTAGTGGGTTTCAACTATTTACTGTGGCAATGACAGGTCATGCAAGGGAATAGGGTTCAACTACCGCAGCAAGTAGCAGTTCACGCGCTGTTGCCTTAATGCAGTAAAAGAGAGCAGGAGCGAGAAGATTGGGTTTGTATCGGAATGATCAATGATTGCTTGCCTGACAAGGTAGTTGTCGGGTACTGCTCTTCAACTGGATACGCAGCAGTATCCTCGGGAGCAGGACCTAACACAGAGAATACCGGTGATACAATCATTAACAAACAAATGCAACAATATGATGCATGTTTATGACATGGCAAGATGCATGTGTGTTGGCTAATGCAACTAAAACCAGAAGGGTTTGAACCTATTTGAATCAAGGATTCAAATTGAAGTTCAAACTATTATTTAAATAAGTGCAATATCATGTTTTTGATGTATACAGCAAGTTAACTTGTTCAAACATGCATGAAACCAGTGCCATTGGAAAGATTGGATTTTTCTGATCATTTTTCATATATAAATCTTTTCCATCTGAGCTATGGTTGATTTTATATGATTTTTTGAAGTTTTGGGTATTTTCTGGAATTTCCTGAATTATTTTTAAATCTAAAAATCCCAGAAAAACCTTTACTGCGTCAGCATGACATCATGCTAACGTCAGGCAGTCAACAGGGGCCAGTCCAAGTCAAACCTGACCAGTGGGTCCCTCATGTTAGTGTCACAGCTAATTAACTGAGTTAATTAGAGTTAAACTAAAACTAATTAGCTGTCAGTGGGGCCAGGGCCCACGTGTCAGTGACTAAACTAATTAACTAATTAAAATTAAATTAACACCTAAACTAGGTTTGACTTGCGGGTAGGGCCCACATGTCATTGACCCAGGGGGTCAAACCCGTGGTCAAAACAGGTCCAACTCGCCGGCGTTTAGCCGCAGGCGAGGCCAAACGTGGCGGCGTGCTTCGGAAAACGCCTACGGTGCACGGCTCGAGCTGCGGTTGGGTGCGTTGGATAGCCCTTGCTGTTGCGCGTCGGATGGTGGTGGTCGCCGGACCTGGGGTGGCCGGAGACGACGGCAACGAGCTCGACGGCGGCGACCGGCGTCGGGCGTGTGTGGAGAAACGGCTGCAGGGGCCTAGGCGATGCGTGCGTAGCACCGGTCGCATCTACGTGCTGCGGTGAGTAAGTTGGACGGGTGCCAGTGACCAAATGGTCACCGGAGCATCACCGGCGGCGAGCACGGTGGCGGTGCGTGCGGGCGAGCTTCGTGTAGTGCGTTACAGGGCAAAAGAGAGCCAACGGAGAGGGGGAGGAGGTAGCTAGGCTCACAGGGGTTGCAGCAAGCACCGGAGCGAGCTCGGGGGTGGTCGGAGCTGAGTAGAACGGCGAGGGGGATCTCCGCGGCAGGAGTTGGGGAACAAGAGGTCGGGGGCGTCTCCAGGGCGGGCGAGCGCTCGGGGCTCGGCCTGTTCGAAGCAGTCGAGGACGGCGGAGACGATGGACACCAAGGCGGAGCTCAGGGACGACGGTGGACGCGGCTTCTACGACGGTGCGAACACGGCGGCGTCGGCCATGGCACGGGGAGAGCGAAGGAGAGGAACTGGGGGGAGGTGGAGGTGTCTGCGGGGTCGAGGAGGACGTGGACGACCGAACCATCCCTCCAGGACGGCGAGGGGGTGAAGCAAGGCGGCGGGCAGCTGCGTGGCGCGCGGCGCGGTCGCCGTCGAGCACCTGCCTGCCTGCCTGGCCGAGCCAAGCAGCTCGCTAGAGCGGCAGCTGGGCTGGGCCAGCAGGTGGGCCGGGTGGGGCGCCAGGTAAGTTTTCTCTCTCCCCTTTTTTCTATTTTCTTTTCTGTTTCATTTCTTTTGCAGCTTTGTTCATTTAATAAAAATGCCTAAACATCTATATAACTCATAACACTTGTAATACCTACTGTATATATTATGAACAGTAGGAAACATTATAGTTTATGATTATTTGAGCATTTAAAATATTTTGTAGCATTTAAATGCCCAAATTCAAATACCATATGATTTAATCCAAAGCCCTAGATTGTCCTAGAAAACTGTGCACCACTTTTGGCAGAGGTTTAAGACCAAGGCAGAAATGATGAACATTTTTAAGGGCATTTTGGGTACATTGGAAAATATTTTGTCAAACCCTAGTTGTTAGGAGAGGGGTGCTGGGGTTTCTGTTAATCCCATTTCAAGTTTCTTTTTAAGTAAACATGATGCACACTCTAGCTAGGTCCTAATGCAAGTGCTAACTAGGGATGTGACAACTCACCCCCACTTAAAAGAATCGCATCCCGAGATTCAGGTTCCTCCGGAAAGAGGGTGGGGTACTCAAGTCGAAGACGATCCTCCCTTTCCCAAGTAGCTTCACTCTCGGAATGATGTGACCATTGAACCTTGAGAAACTTGATATTGTGGCGTCGAGTGGTGCACTGAGTTTGATCAAGAATACGAACGGGGTATTCTCAATATGTGAGATTGTCTTGGAGATCAAGATTTTCGTGGTCCACTCCGCGGATAGGATCCGAGAAGCATCGCCTGAGTTGAGAAACGTGGAAAACATCATGAACTCTGGAGAGGTGCGGAGGTAGTTCCAATTGGTAGGCAACTTCTCCTCGTTTGGCAAGAATGCAAAAAGGACCGATGTAACGAGAGGCCAATTTGCCTTTGATACCGAAGCGATGGGTTCATTTAAGAGGAGTAACCCGAAGGTAAGCCTTATCGCCGACTTCAAAAGTCACAGCCTTATGATGACTATCATATTGGCTCTTTTGGCGAGACTGGGCTGTTTTCAATCTCTCACGAACGATGCGAACTTGTTCCTCTGCTTCCTGGATCATATCCGGGCCAAAGAATTGTCTTTCCTCGGTCTCTGACCAGTTAAGAGGTGTTCGACACCTTCGTCCATATAGAACTTCGAAGGGAGCTTTGCCCAAGCTGGCTTGATAACTATTGTTATAAGCGAATTCGGCAAATGGAAGACACTTTTCCCATTCCATACCGAAAGAGATGACAGAGGCTCGAAGCATGTCTTCCAGAATTTGATTGACTCGTTCCACTTGACCACTTGACTGCGGATGGAAGGCAGTACTGAAAGAGAGATGAGTTCCCATAGCATTCTGGAAACTTTCCCAAAATCGTGAAGTGAAAAGACTTCCACGGTCTGAGTTAATCTCCAAAGGTACACCATGAAGTGATACTATTCGAGAGATATATAAGTCTGCTAGCTGGCTAGCGGTAATACTCTCCCGAACAGGCAGGAAATGAGCTACTTTAGAGAGGTGGTCGATAACGACGAAGATAGCATTATTCCCTTTCCTGGACCTGGGAAACCCGGTAACGAAGTCCATACCGACTTTATCCCATTTCCATTCAGGAATAGCTAAAGGCTGAAGGGTGCCAGCAGGCCGTTGACGCTCTGCTTTGACTCGATGACAAACGTCGCAGTTAGCAATGAACTGAGTGATTTCTCTCTTCATCCTAGTCCACCAGAATATCTGACGTAGATCCTGATATATTTTAGTACTACCGGGATGAATCGTGAGAGGAGATTCATGAGCCTCCTTAAGAATCATTTGTCGTAGTTGTGGTTTCTTGGGCACCACCAAGCGGTTCTCGAAGAACACTACACCTCGATCATCCATAGAGAAGCTTCTAGCAACTCCTCTAGCAATGTTCTCCTTGATCCGAGATATGCCTTTATCATACCGCTGGGCAACTATGATTTGATCCATAAGGGTAGGTTTCGCTACCAAGGTGGAAAGGAATCCTCGAGGAACAATGTGAAGGTTAAGCTTACGAAATTCCTCGTGGAGAAGTGGTTGACCTTGTTGTAACGTTAAATTGTTACAATATGACTTACGACTTAGTGCATCAGCCATGACATTGGCCTTTCCAGGAGTGTAAGTGATTCCTAAGTCGTAGTCGGTGAGCAACTCAACCCAACGTCTTTGCCTGAGATTTAGATCCCGTTGAGTGAAACTATACTTCAAACTTTGGTGATTAGTGAAGATTTCACAGCGATTACCAAGGAGGTAATGTCGCCATGTTTTAAGTGCATGGACTACAGCTGAAAGCTCTAGATCATGAGTAGGATAGTTATCCTCATGTGGATGCAACTGTCGGGATGCGTATGCAATCACTTGACGATCTTGCATGAGAATGCAACCTAGTCCTTGTCGCGAGGCGTCGCAATAGATTATAAAATCCTTGCAAAAGTCTGGTGGTACCAGTACAGGTGCAGATGTCAGGCGTCTTTTCTGTTCCTGAAAACTGGACTCGCACTGTGGGGCCACTCAAACTTTTTATCTTTTTTGAGGAGTTCGGTTAGAGGTTTAGCAACCTTGGAGAAATTCTCGACGAAACGTCGGCAATAGCTCGCTAAGCCAAGAAAACTCCTAACTTGCTTGATCGATTAGGAGGAGTCCAATCAAGTACGGCTTGAACTCGCTCGGGATTGACAGCAATACCCTTGCCAGAGATCACATGACCTAGATAGGTTACTTCTGGCAACCAAAATTCACATTTAGAGAATTTGGCATAAAGGCGGTGCTCTCGAAGTTTCGTCAATACCAGCCTTAAATGCTCGGCATGATCTTCCTTGTTCTTGGAGAAAATGAGTATATCATCGAGGTATACCATGACGAATTTATCCAAATACTCCATGAATATAGAATTCATTAACCGAGAAAACGTAGCTGGGGCATTGGTTAATCCGAAGGACATGATGGTGTACTCATATTGGCCATAACGAGTAACGAAAGCGGTTTTAGGAATGTCCCCGTTCTTGATTTTGATTTGATGGTAGCCCAACCTCAAATCCATCTTAGAGAAGACTGAGGATCCAGCGAGCTGATCATACAGGTCGTTGATCCTGGGAAGCAGATACTTATTCTTTATGGTGACCAGATTGACAGGTTGGTAATCTACAACCATCCGCTCCGTTCCATCCTTCTTCTTAACGAAGAGGACGGGGCAAGCCCAAGGGGAAGAACTAGGACGGATGAAACCTTTTTGCAAAGACTCATCGAGTTGTTTCTTTAGCTCAGCTAATTCTAGTGGTGCCATCTTATAAGGTCTCCTAGAGATTGGGACAGTTCCAGGGATAAGATCTATCACGAACTCGACATCTCTGTCAGGTGGAACTCCTGGCAGTTCTTCTGGAAAAACATCCGGGAAGTCACAGACTACCGGGATATCTTCGAGTTCTGGTAGAGGGCTGGCATTAAGAGAGTAGAGCTGACGTTCAGCCATTCGGGCCAAGACATTGACTATCTTGCCGGATGGATGTGTAAGTTGAACGGTCCTAGTAAAGCAATCAATCTTGGCATAATGAGTTTTCATCCAATCCATACCCAAGATGATATTTATTCCGAGGACTTGAGAGCGATTAGAGATGCTAGGAAAACAAGTCTATCGACAAGGATTTCATTTCCATGGCTTACCCTAGAGGTTTGCCACTTTGAACCAGGAGTTTGAATAACCATGGAAGTAGGCATGTCACACAAAGTCATGTTGTGCAATCGAGCATAGCTCTCAGATATGAACGAATGGGATGCTCCAGTATCGAAAAGAACAGATGCCGGATGGCAATTTACGAGAAGCGTACCAAGGACGACGTTAGGATCCTTATAAGCTTCCTCGGCAGAAACATAGTTGACATGACCACGTGCAGTGGGGATTGGCTTGACATAGTTCACCTTGCCGGTTGGCTTACCACGGCCAACGGGTTTTCCTGGCTGATTCTGGGGACAATCACGCATGTAGTGTTCCGGTTCTCCACACTTGAAACATGTCACAGTGGTGGTGCGTGGAGAAAATTTGGAGGGTGGACCTCCATAGGTCTTAGCAGGTGCAAACTGTTGAGTTGGGCGAGGCGCCTCATAGGATGGCCTCGGTGTGTACTTGGGTGGTAGAGCAGTGTTAGGAACCCACACACGGCGCTTGTGAGAGCCAGAGCCGGATGAGGAACCAAAGTCTCGAGTATGCTTGCGGGTGGCCTCGAAGTCGGTCTGGCCTGTCTCAGCACTGATAGCCTTGTTAACCAACTTCTGGAAGGAAGTGCACTCGTGCAGACGTAGATCTCGACGAAGTTCAGGGCTGAGTCCCTTGCGGAACCTCGCCTGTTTCTTGGCATCGGTGGATACTTCCTCAGGTGCATAGCGTGCCAGATTACCAAACTCACGACTATAGCCATCCACAGTTAAACGGCCCTGGGTGAAATTGCAGAATTCCTCCTGCTTGCGATCCTTGAAACCTTCCGGAATGTGGTGTTCATGGAATGCCTCACTGAACTCAACCCAGGTAGTGACTTGGCCAGCAGGACGCATAGCTTCAAAGTTTTCCCACCAAAGACTGGCAGGTCCCTCAAGATGGTAGGCGGCATAGATAACCTTGTCAGCTTCGGCCACACGGGCAGAGTGTAGCTTGTGGGTGATACTACGTAGCCAGTCATCAGCATCCAGAGGTTCAGTGGAGTGATGGAACTTTGGTGGACACATCTTGATAATATCGTGGATTGACACCACGTCATTCCTCTGACGGAACCCAGTGTTCTGTTCTATGTGTTCCAGCAGACGGTTGGTCTCTCTCTTGTTCCGTTCTGCTTCAAGCATAACTTCCGCCAAAGAGGGTGGCTGGGGCAGATTTCCATCTCTAGCCCCACTAGCCTCACCCTGCTCCTGAGCAGCAGGAGTGTTGCGAGTGTTGACCATCCTAGGAAAACAAAACAACGGTTTAGACAAGGATGGCAAAATTTTGACATAGAAGTGCAGAATGTAATGGATGACACAGAATGCAGAGATGTTCATCCGTACGACATGGTAATATAGGAACTGCTATATATACACCAGTGGTCATACACACCATACAAAGTTTAGTACAAGCCAAGGCAAAAGTACAACTGCGGTGAAAGATGATACATCCCATCAGAGGCATTCCGAGCTCCTATACATTATTTAACTACACCTCCGGAACTCAGTACACACTAAGTCATATTCCACAAGACGCGCAAGACTGTGGAAATACAACTACTACAATACTACTACTACCACGGACTAGCTCAGACATTCGCGTAGTAATCCTCGTAAAGATTACCACCGTAGCCTGGAAGTGGTACAGACGGATCTTGGAACTCGCGAGCACTCGAAGGCTGTGGACCATAGGGGCATGGGTGTGGTCTCGGTCCCGATGCTGGTGGTAACCGACGCCCACGTGGAGGTGTAATACCCCCAACGTCACGCCAATCCATGCGATTAGGCAGACGAGTCCGCACGGGGTACAAATCCCGCATGTCCAGGTATCCGGCGTGCACAGCAGGTGCAAGCCGTGTCAAAGTAGTCCAGTGAGCGGCTCGAGTGTTATACAGCTCCATTCGGAGGGCACGGACCTCACGGTCCCTATCCTCCAACATCTGAACAGTAGTCTGAAGCAGTGGCTCTTCATGAGCAGCATCAGTATACAGACCAGTGTAGTAGCCTTCCTCTCCGGGGAGTGAGGCTGGCATGTAACAGAACTCAGTGTTCAGCAACAGGGCATGCCTAGCACGGAGAATGGTCATCATCGAATAAGCGGCATCCTGCACTGCCATCTCGATGGTAATCCCGAGTCCATAAGACCAATGGATGGGATCATTAGCTCCGGGATATGAGGGGTATATCCGGACTGTGCAGAAATACTGACTTTGATTGAAATCCCGGTACTGTTCCTCCACGGTGTATTCAGGATACCAGCGATAACCGGTCTCAGTCATCACACGGACTAGCATGGCCGTGTGACCGGGCACATTAATGCACCGAGTCAAACGAACCACTTGGTGAGGGATGCGGCCAGACATCTGAAACACGGAATAATGCAAAGGCATTAGTGTTTCTGGAAGAAATCGGGCAGCATAACAACTGTAAATGCCCAAACAAAGATTTGAGACATCATACAAATGATAGCATAGCCACTCAACAATTCCATATCAAGGTTCCGGTTCAACAATCATCATACTAAAAGGATAGAAACTGAAATGAGGCTTGAAACCAACAATCCTAAGAGTCTACGGATTAGTAACACGTGAACCTAGTAAGGATAAGAGGCCTAGTCCTAATTCCCCGTAGAAAGAATAGACAGACTCAGATCAGAAGGGCATAAGGTAAAGGAGTAAAAAGAGCCTTACGTTCCCTTCCACAATCAATTCCCCTACATATAACTAAGAATTTTTCTAGACTCAACATCGACCAGTTTGGCTTGAGAAACCTACATGCAGTCCAGCTCTGATGCCAACGCTGTCAGGACCCCGATCCTAAGTCACACCGATCTAGCTGTAACACGTCATATCACTTTGCGGCCTCATGCACGGTAACCCCACGGGTGCCACCTTACCTGGCCCGGGACCGTTTGCGCATTTTGGCACACGTATATGACAGTGTCGCTAGCATCCATATGACAGAGAACCCGGGCCGACATGGCTAGTTATAAACCAAAAGTGGCACTAAATTACAGAGACAGGCATCCATGACCCAGCAATGAACGTGTCGGTCATCAACGTCTGAACCCAAGTCGTAGCAAGCTACATGGACTTAAAGGAACAACGCATGACATTTCCCCTAAGGGACAGACACAGGAACGAAGAAGGACACATGCCGGCCAGCCTACGTGTTCCGAGCAGTAGCAAGCTACCAAGGCTCATTGGAATCACTAGGAGGCATTTCCCTGTAAGATAGGCTACCAAAGGAAAACAACTAGGTGTCGGATCCCACACATACCAAGCATTTCAATCATACACGCAATATGCTCAATATGTGCAAATACAACATTGCATCACAACAGAACTCTATGACTCAAAGTACTTTATTTAAAAGGCTCCAAGAGCCATACATAACATATTCATACAGGTAGGGGTCACATGACCCAACACTCAAGTCATACAGTCATACAAGCACAAGCGGAAGCTACATGTCTGAGTACAGACAACTTAGAAAATAAAACAGGCTTGGTGTAGCCTGACTATCTACAAGGCCCTTCACAAGCTCCAGATCACCGTCTGGGTGTCAAGCTACTCGTCGACGTCAATGTCTATGTAGAACCCATCAGCAGGGGCAGGGTTCTCCTCTGCAACAGTTATTAAGCGAACATGAGTACAAAGGTACTCAACAAGTCTTACCACAGAACCTATCATACATGCAACATTATGAAAGGGGGTAGTGGAGTTTATAGCAGAATGCCAGCTTTGACCTTGGCTAACCTATACTACACTCTCAACGGATTGCAAGATGTTATTACGAACACGAGTCCTCTACTCACCACATCAATACGCTACCGAGGATCCTCTTCCGTTATCCTATGGAAGGGCCATCCACGGCACACACACTTATCTTGAGGCTTTTAGTAGTATCCATCAACTTGTCTATGAACTGTAAGAGCAACCAAGTAGTTCGTACCGCGAACAACGGCTATTCGAATAGATTGATAACCCTGCAGGGGTGTACCTCTTCACACACGCTTCCACCACTTATCGCCGTTTACTCGGCGTGTACTCGGCAACCTTCAAGCGGAAGCCCAGCGGGGGTGTCGGCCACGACCTGACTAACTACTCAAGTCTCTCGTCCAGGTTTATCGCCTATTTGTGTTCCATCCGTGGGGAGATCCGGCCGGGGTGTCGCTCACGGCCCCAAACGATGTGTACAGGGTTCCTGAGTCACCAAACGGGCAACCGGTACACCGTGCCACGTACATGTCGCATCATAACCCACCCCGAGGGTCAGCGTTGTGCACGACCTCCAGTAAGCTATAAACACCAGAAACTAGTTGCAACTCCTGGACAGCGATCAAGGGTAATTAATAAGCCGAGAGGGTCAATTAAGGATCCCAATGCGTGGTAGTAGCTGTAACTTGAACCACACATACAGATCTCGGGTCCTATGGACGATTCCAATGAAACAACCCACCACGTACTCCTACATGGCCTTTCATCGATACCTTTACCAAGCGTATTCCACACTTCCTTCTCTTTATCGGTAAGATCATTTCACTCTGATCCATCACCCAGATGAATCAGACCAGACACAACTCTAAGCATAGCAGGCAACATAAACAAATAGCATGGTGGATCACACATCACATGGCTCAATCAACTCCTACACATGTTAGTGGGTTTCAACTATTTACTATGGCAATGACAGGTCATGCAAGGGAATAGGGTTCAACTACCGCAGCAAGTAGCAGTTCACGCGCTGTTGCCTTAATGCAGTAAAAGAGAGCAGGAGCGAGAAGATTGGGTTTGTATCGGAATGATCAATGATTGCTTGCCTGACAAGGTAGTTGTCGGGTACTGCTCTTCAACTGGATACGCAGCAGTATCCTCGGGGGCAGGACCTAACACAGAGAATACCGGCGATACAATCATTAACAAACAAATGCAACAATATGATGCATGTTTATGACATGGCAAGATCCATGTGTGTTGGCTAATGCAACTAAAACCAGAAGGGTTCGAACCTATTTGAATCAAGGATTCAAATTGAAGTTCAAACTATTATTTAAATAAGTGCATTATAATGTTTTTGATGTATATAGCAAGTTAACTTGTTCAAACATGCATGAAACAAGTGCCATTGGAAAGATTGGATTTTTCTGATCATTTTTCATATATAAATCTTTTCCATCTGAGCTATGGTTGATTTTATATGATTTTTTGAAGTTTTGGGTATTTTCTGGAATTTCCTGAATTATTTTTAAATCTAAAAATCCCAGAAAAACCTTTACTGCGTCAGCATGACATCATGCTGACGTCAGGCAGTCAACAGGGGCCAGTCCAAGTCAAACCTGACCAGTGGGTCCCTCATGTTAGTGTCACAGCTAATTAACTGAGTTAATTAGAGTTAAACTAAAACTAATTAGCTGTCAGTGGGGCCAGGGCCCACGTGTCAGTGACTAAACTAATTAACTAATTAAAATTAAATTAACACCTAAACTAGGTTTGACTTGCGGGCAGGGCCCACATGTCATTGACCCAGGGAGTCAAACCCGTGGTCAAAACAGGTCCAACTCGCCGGCGTTTAGCCGCCGGCGAGGCCAAACGCGGCGGCATGCTTCGGAAAACGCCTACAGTGCACGGCTCGAGCTGCGGTTGGGTGCGTTGGATAGCCCTTGCTGTTGCGCGTCGGATGGTGGTGGTCGCCGGACCTGGGGTGGCCGGAGACGACGGCAACGAGCTCGACGGCGGCGACCGGCGTCGGGCATGTGTGGAGAAACGGCTGCAGGGGCCTAGGCGATGCGTGCGTAGCACCGTTCGCATCTACGTGCTGCGGTGAGTAAGTTGGACGGGTGCCAGTGACCAAATGGTCACCGGAGCATCACCGGCGGCGAGCACGGCGGCGGTGCGTGCGGGCGAGCTTCGTGCAGTGCATTACAGGGCAAAAGAGAGCCAACGGAGAGGGGAGGAGGTAGCTAGGCTCACAGGGGTTGCAGCAAGCACCGGAGCGAGCTCGGGGGTGGTCGGAGCTGAGCAGAACGGCGAGGGGGATCTCCGCGGCCGGAGTTGGGGAAGAAGAGGTCGGGGGCGTCTCCAGGGCGGGCGAGCGCTCGGGGCTCGGCCTGTTCGAAGCAGTCGAGGACGGCGGAGACGACGGACACCAAGGCGGAGCTCAGGGACGACGGTGGACGCGTCTTCTACGACGGTGCGAACATGGCGGCGTCGGCCATGGCGCGGGAGAGCGAAGGAGAGGAACTGGGGGGAGGTGGAGGTGTCTGCGGGGTCGAGGAGGACGTGGATGACCGAACCATCCCTCCAGGACGGCGAGGGGGTGAAGCAAGGCGGCGGGCAGCTGCGTGGCGCGCGGCGCGGTCGCCGTCGAGCACCTGCCTGCCTGCCTGGCCGAGCCAAGCAGCTCGCTGGAGCGGCAGCTGGGCTGGGCCGGCAGGTGGGCCGGGTGGGGCGCCAGGTAAGTTTTCTCTCTCCCCTTTTTTCTATTTTCTTTTCTGTTTCATTTCTTTTGCAGCTTTGTTCATTTAATAAAAATGCCTAAACATTTCTATAACTCATAACACTTGTCATACCTACTGTATATATTATGAACAGTAGGAAACATTATAGTTTATGATTATTTGAGCATTTAAAATATTTTGTAGCATTTAAATGCCCAAATTCAAATACCATATGATTTAATCCAAAGCCCTAGATTGTCCTAGAAAATTGTGCACCACTTTTGGCAGAGGTTTAAGACCAAGGCAGAAATGATGAACATTTTGAAGGGCATTTTGGGTACATTGGAAAATATTTTATCAAACCCTAGTTGTTAGGAGAGGGGTGCTGGGGTTTCTGTTAATCCCATTTCAAGTTTTTTTGAAAGCAAACATGATGCACACTCTAGCTAGGTCCTAATGCAAGTGCTAACTAGGGATGTGACACGTCTTGGCCCTTCTCCTTGTCCCGCCTCTCGTATTCAGCTCTTTGCTTCTCAACAAGGAGCTCAACCTGGTGGCAGTCGTGGAGATCATGGCCCTTCGTGCGATGGATCTTGTAGTACCGTTTGCAGGAGTTTCCCGGCTTCTCGGCGGCCGCCAAGGCCCGACAGGCGACACATCCGGCAATTTCCTTGCCCGGGTCACCCGCCTTGGTTTTCTTGGTGGAGCCGGCGACATCGGATCCCTCGACTACAAACACGGCCTTCCCCCTGCGCTTCCTGTTGCGGTTCCAGCCCTTCTTCGCCGGAACGGCGGTATCTTCGTCCGAGGAGTTAGTTTCCGCACCGGCGCTCTTGCCGGGGTACTTCCTCCCCTCTTCGGCCCGGGCGCATCTGTTGGCAAGAACGTAAAGTTCTGCCATGTCCTGCACCTTGGTCATCGCCAGTTCTTCACGCATCTTGCGGTTGCGCACGTTCTGGTGGAACGCGCTGATGATGGCGGCAGGGTGAACATCGGGGATGTTGTATTGTACCTGGCTGAATCTCTGTATGTACTTGTGCAGAGTCTCGCCTTCCTTCTGGGGTATGACATGCATGTCACTCGCTTGGCCATGGGCTTCATGGCCTCCGGTAAAGGCGCCAAAAAACTCATGGCACAAGTCGGACCAGGAGGAGATAGAGTCTACTCGCAAGTGCATCAACCATGACATGGCGTTAGGTTTAAGAGCTAATGGAAAGTAATTCGCAAGCACCTTATCGTCGCGGGCCCCAGCAGCTTGCATCGCGATGGTGTAGATGCTGAGGAACTCCGACGGGTGGGTCTTGCCGTTGTACTTCTCGCCAACGTCAGGTTTGAAGGTGCGGTGAGAGGGCCACTTGAACTTCCGTAGGTCACGGGTGAAAGCTAGACAGCCCACCTCGTAAGGTAGACCTCCAGGGCTTTCCGGTAACGTGCGGTCTGCAGCAGGCCCTGCTCGCCTGTCCGACTGGTGGCGCGTTTCGCGTCGGTGCTCGATGGTGGTTCGAGCGTCTTCCTGGGCTCGCTCCTGAAGAACTTGACGCTGGTCGCCGCGGGTCCTCGGGTCGGACGACGCTATGGAGATGGCGTCACCTGCGACGTCCCGACGGGTCGACGCACGCGGCACGGGGCGAGGATGAGGCGAATGCACCGTAGCCACGGCGCTGCCAGCTCTCCCGCCCATGGTGCGTGGGACCTCATCGGAGCGGCGGCCCGGGAGCTTCGTTGGATTTAGGTCGTCCTTGTTGGCGATGGCGACAAGGCTTCGGATGGTGGCTCTCCATTCGTCGAGTTTCCCCGTAATGGAAGGAAAGTCGAGAAGCAACTGCGCGCGCGCCAAAGCTTCGGCTGGCGTCGGTGGTAGCGAAACCTGGACAGATCGTGAAACGCTTCGACCCCTGACCGCGTCAAGGGGAGCTCCATCACGATCCCGCGGTCGCCTATCGTCTCCACCAGTGCTTCGGTGGGCGGGCAGGCCTTCTACGTCCCGGGAGCGGCGCTCGGGGCTCTTCCCATGGCGACGTCCGGGGTCTTCGGGACGACGAAGCCGTTCATCGCGCGCTGCTTGAGAAGAGCGCGCTGTTGGCACCGGCGTGGGAGTTCTGGAGGGCCTTGCGTCGTCCTCGGGTGGTGCGGCCGCAGCCTTGGAGGGCCCCGCGCCACCCGCGGAGGGCCGGGTTCCATCTCTGGAACTGGCGACGTGCGGCCTGTTACCAGGCGCACAGGCATCGCCACCTCCCAAACTCCAGCTACCGGGATGGCCTTGGTGTTCGCGAGCAACGCCCCGAGTCCTTTCCGCGACTGGTACACTACTCACCCGCGTCGGGACGGGCTGTCCGGCTTCCGACTGGCCAACCGCCACCGTCGTCTTCTTCTTGGGCGCCATGATGATGCAGAAGCGTCGAACTAACCGCTAAAGCCGATTCTCACAACTGCGCTCTCTACCTAGCGCGCCAAAGATGTCGGTGTATTTGGATCGACACCTATGGGATCAAAAGAATCCCTACTACGGTTGCGGGGCGCGGGGTTGAGAGAAGAGCGGATCTAACGACCGGGACACGGTTCCTTTACCTAGGTTCGGGCCGCAAAGATGCGTAAAACCCTACTCCTGCTTTGGTGGATTATATGTTGGTGTTCTTCAACTAACGAGGAGCTCCAAAAGAGTCGTGAGGGGTTCCGAAAAGCCGAATCATCCTCCTGGTCGCCTCGGGCCTCCTTTTATAGGGAAAAGGGGTTGCCTCAGTGTCACACAGGAGGTGGAAAGGGTACAGTGATGCGAGGTTATCCCTCACATTACAGGACAAGGTGCATTTAATGCGCCCTGCTTAGGTGTCCTTGCTTTTTCGGGGACGAGGGGAGACACCCATCTTGTCCGTCGCCGCTCCTCCTCGTGTCGACACGCGCCCTGGCCAGCAGTGCCTGAGGTGCCATGTAGGCAGACAGGCAGCTGAGGTGGCGCAACGGCGGGCCTCCACAAAGACCTGTGGGTTGCCATGCAGGAGCCTGTCCAGCTGGTTGGGTCGGCAGCTGCGTGGGTCGGTGGAGACCGAGTTGGCGTGGGCCTGATGGTGGCCCCGTGGGTGTCCTCGCCAAGGACCTTGCCGGGGCCCCGGCAAGGGTCTTACCGCGGCGCCTGCTGTCATCCCCGATAAGGTGCTTGCCGGGGGCCTTGTGGATCCCCTTGGCTGGGATCCCGCCAAGGGTCGTCGTCTTCCTACCTTGTATCTGATCTTGAAGGTCTTCACAAAGATCTGCATGCCACCACGGGGATATCTCCCGAATCCTGCCCCCATGGGGGTGGCGGACTCAAGGGTGATTCGCTCCGTAGGCGGTGGGGGGGGGGGAGCTGCCGCCGCAAGGGTCTTGCCGGGGCTGCCAGAGCTGGCCCCGACAAGGATCTTGTCGGGGAAAACCGCTTCGTCCCCTTGCTCTTTGTGGTCTTGTTCTTGGCGTCGCTCCAGTCTCCATCTAGTTTCAGTCTTGCCCCGGCTTGCCTCCCTTGCCGTGCTTGGTGTGATGGCATCGTGGCTCAGACTGCCCGTGCACAGTCATAGGGGTACAAAAAGTGTACCCCTCTTTTTGTACACCGACACACTGAGTCAAAGCTGGCTTGCTGCAGTTAAACTCCACCACCCCTTTGTTGATACTAATGCATATGTAGTTATTTCTGATGTAAGTCTTGTTGGGTACATTTGTACTCAAGTTTGCTTAATTTATGTTTTGTAGAGAGACTTCAGTCTCACTAGTAGTTCCGCGTGGACTTCGACGTTTAGCTGGTTACATCATCTATGATCTTGCACCCTTGGGAGGGTCTGTTAGATAGTCAGGCTTGATAGCCTTCTTCCTTTCAGATGTCTGTACTCAGACATGTTTATGCTTCTGTTGCCTGTATTCTCTGTATGTTGGGTCATGAGACCCAATGCTTGTTTTAAATGCTATGATGGCTCTTCTGGGCCTTTATCTATATGAGTTGTTGAGTTATGTTGTGATGCCATGTTGTACATCACATACTTACATGTTATGTGTACGTGTAATGTGTATTTCTATGTATGGGATCCGAAACCTAGTTGTTTACCCTTTGTAGCCTATTTTATGGGGAAATGCCTCCTAGTTCTTCCACTGAGCCTTGGTAGCTTGTTACTGCTCCGGAACACTTAGGCTGGCTGGCATCTGTCCTTCTTCGTTCATGTGTCTGTCCCTTCGGGGAAATGTCACGCGTTGTTCCTTTAAGTCCTTGTAGCTTGCTACAACTTGGGTTCATACGTTGATGACCGACACGTTCATTGCTGGCTCATATATGCTTGTCCCTGTAATTTAGTGCCACTTTTGGTTTACAACTAGTCATGTCGGCCCGGGTTCTCTCTCATATGGATGCTAACGACACTATCATTTACGTGAGCCAAAATGCGCAAACACTCCCGAGCCAGGTAAGGTGGCAACCGTGGGGATACCGTGCGTGAGGCCGCAAAGTGAAATGATGTGTTACATGCTAGATCGTTGTGACTTAGGATTGGGGTCCCGACACCCTTTGGCTGCATCATCCCCAGGCCGCATGGGTCTGTCCCTGCCGCATGTATCACATTTCACATCACCTAGATTAGCTCATTTCCTCTTATGGATTGCCTTATGGTCATCACCTGCTCACTCACTACCTCTTTTGGCCTCCCTCGCTGCCGAACGAACTTGTGCTCAGCCCGCAATGGGGGCTACACACGTTGGCACGACGCTTGTGCTTGGGTCCGTCCCTGCAATGCTAACAAATCCGAGAGATCGTGCTCTGACTTGCAGCCCGCCTTGCGCACGTCACCTCACCAGGTCCTCGGTGCCTTCGTCTTCCTGTGGAACGATCAGTGGCCTAGCGGTTGGCGCAGTTCTATGTTGTGCTATTTCATCAGACTAACCTGCAGGAATCTCAGGAGCCCGGCGGCAAGTGACCTTCTGGTTTCACTTTCTCACGTAATTCACTTGCGCATTAAAGGGGTGGCTTCTGAGCATCGCGTATCAGAGGCTCCTACTGACTCTCCAGCCCTCACCCCTGGCCTTGAGCACGGCATCGCCACCTGGCATACCAGCGGCGGCTGAGCTTCGCTCGAGGGTAGGTACCCGAGGACACAGAGCACCAAGAAGAACAGGAGATGGGGAGGCCGGCTTAGGGAGCTCAGGTATCTTCGTACGTCAAGGGGGACCCCTGAGCATCACGTCTCATGGGCCTAACTTTCCATGTAGCCCGTCACTCCCTGGTCTTGTCCTGGCGACCCGGACAAGTCAGCGGCGGCTGAGGTATGCGCGGGGTCGGGCCCTGCTCACGCAGAGCACCAACGCCTAGTCTAGCAATTCCTTCCCGATGGTTGTTCGTACATCAAGGGGTACCCCTGAGCATCGCGTCTCAGGGGCCTAACTAGCCACGTAGCCTCCCACTCCCTGGTCTCGTCCTAACGTTCTGGACGAGCCAGTGGCGGTTGAGGTATGCGCGGGGTCGGGCTCTGCCGACGCAGAACTCTAAGGCAAGCGGGAAGTAAATTGCGAAATCTCAGTCACGCTGCATCAGGAGCGAGCCAAGCGTGCCACATGAAGAATCACCTCAGGCCGTCAAAGATAATTCATGCATCCAACTAGCATGCCGCCATCACTTGACAAGTTGGTTTCCGTAGTCATGCTTCGGCAATGCCGCCTCCCTTTTGAGCCTCCGGAAGCTGCTTGCACGCCAAGGGGGACCTTTTGTGCATCGCGCCTCAGGAGCTCTTACCGGACCCCGGGCCGCTCACCTCCTGGCCTTGACTACGACATCGCAACCTGGCATACCAGCGATGGCTGTAGCTTGCCTTGGGACTGGGACTTGCCGGCGTAGAGCACAAAGCTGCTGAAAGGGTAAAATGGAGCAACACTGCCGGAGCGAGGCTTGCAAACATGGTTTCATAGCAAGGATGATACGCATCGGAGCAAAAGCATTACAGGTTCTTTACACGCCCCCATGGGCTTGGGTTTGATTCCTCGCAGGGAGCAAAAGAAAGAGATTTCGAGAGACCCTAACAATGACTGCCGGCGCCATCATCAACAGTGGGCCACGAGAGGCCATCTCCAACCCCGTTCAAGTCACCATCGGTGACGAGCTCGTGCAGCTGCTGCGCTCCGGGCGCGGCGTTAGCTCGGAGGTGTGTAGCTGTCGTCACTCGTCTCCGGAGTCTCGTTAGCCTCGGGAGAGCCACTGGACTCCCAAGGACGATCACTGTTGCTAGGAGAGCTGACCGTAGGACTGAGAGCAGGCATGGCGCCTGTCACCATGCCTTCTTGATGGCTCCCACTGGGGCAGGACTCCTGGCGGCATCCTTCCTCGTCGAAGACCTTGAAGCACAACATGGAGGCGCCGTCAAAATCAAAGTGGACGACGAAGACTCCATCAGGGCGGCACATGCAGGCTACATCGCCCCATCCTCGGGTCATGAAGACACCTACCGAGGGGACAACCTCAACCTCCGCCTCCGTAGCTTGGCTACGGCACCCAGCGTGCTGCAACCACAGCTTGGCAGGCCCCCTCATCGGCATCGACTCGACAAAGAATCTCGGAAACTAGATCCAAGAAGACGGCGGCATCGCTGCCCACACCAAGAACTCGTGCTAGGAGCCCTCGGCGTGAGTTCGGGGACCGAACGCCCCAGCAGGATGACCTCGACCACGATGCGAGCGGCACGTAGCACGACCCCCTTGCCCCTGGGCATACAAGGGCAGCGGGTAGCCAGGAGGAGGTCGCTTGCACCAAGGCCTCGTCACCTCCCGCCTCTCGCCGGCACTGCGGGGGTGGCTGAACCTCTTCTTTGGCGGGAGCGCTTCCCGCTCCTCACATGGAGTCCTTCCTTTGTCAGCAGCAGAGAATCTCCTTATCGGCGCAATGGGCGACACAGTAAGCGGACGTGGCAAGGAGGAAGAAGAAGAAGCGTGCGGCAAAAAGAGGGAGATGGGCAACGGGGGCTTTACCCCTCCCCATTTATAACGGGGGCTTCACGCCTCTCGTCGGCCTACATGATCTCACGTAATGATGTCTCTTCAGCGCGTGCAGCAGGGTCTCGTCAAGTCGTTTAGTTGCCGAGGCAGCGGGGGGAAGCGGAGGCGCCCACGTCCAATCAAGTCGCCACGCGTCGACCAAGGCCGCAGGCGTTTGGGGCATGCGGCGCTTCGCCCTTGCCCCTTTGGCTTCGCCTCGAAGCCAAGTCCGTGTGCACCTTGGGCCCGGGGGCTACTGTCGGCGTCCTGGGAACGGGGGTACCCAGGCTTGCGTGCCTGCGGCCCATGACGCGGCTCCATCAGCGACCTGGTACAGCCCAACTTCAGCAACTGCAACTCAAGACCCTTGAGAGGGTCGAAGCCTCACGAGGCGGGCGACGACAAGACCTCCCTAGGGGCAGTCTCTCTAGGCTGGCTCCCGAGGAGCGGAGATATCCATACAAGGAGCACCTCGCGAGGTTCCCGTGACGTGAGCCATGATGACCAAGGCCAGGCGGGCGCCAGCGGGCGCAATGTACCAGTTTCCTCTTTGGTGCTAAGAGGGCAAGCGCAGGCGCGGAATCCCGAGGGATTAGGAAAAGGTTTCTATATCAGTGCAATAAGACCAAGGGCCGTTAGGCTGCAGAATGGAGGTCATCATGGAGCCCGGCACGGCGTCACCACCAGAGCCTTTGGGAGGCGAAGACTACTCTTGTCAGGATAACTTGCACTAGATGTTCCCCTTAAAATTTGGCCGTTATGGGATCCTTGCCCGCCGATATTTGGGAAGAGGACCAAGGCCACTATAAATAGGATCTGGCCACCACCATGGAGGGCATCTCATTTGGATCCAAGAGAGAGCTCGCCTAGTAGAAGACACACCACAAGCTCACCCGAGCCCAAGAACACCTCTCCCCAGGACGCTGTTCGTCTCTTGTACTAGTTCATCCCCAGCCATACTAGGCAATCCACCACACACACTGGAGTAGGGTATTACACCTCAAGGTGGCCCGAACCAGTATAAATCTATGTGTCCCTTGTTTTTTGAGTTCGTTGAGCTAGGCCGCGGAATCGTAGGGTGAGTGCGCTTGGGAGAGAGTGTTCTTCGTGCACACACCAGAGTTCGAACCTCTCAAGGGTTTGCGGAACCCCAAATCCGACAAGTGTGGTTGCCCAAGACTTTGAAGGAGCTCTACACCCTGGTGGATAAGAGTGCTTGGATGAATGAGGGAAGGAAGTTGCCCGAAGAGGAAGATTGCATTAATGTTAATTTAGAGGATGATGATGAATCAACCAGTCAGAAGAAGAGCATGAAGCACAATAAGAAGCGGAGAGACAAGGCAGTGATGACTGTTGAAGGGTCGAGTACGCCTAGTACGGGCAAGAATGCCAGGGCTGAGGCCACCGGCAAGGAAGCTGTCGTGTGCACTGACTGCCGCGAAGCCGCTGCTGCCGAGAATGCCGAGAAAGGTGATGGCTCGTATTGCAAGATTCACCGGATCAAGGGCCATGACCTTCAAGAGTGTCACCAGGTTGAGCATCTTGTCAAGAGACAGAGAGCAGAATATGAGAAACGTGATAAGGAAAAGGGTCAGAATGTTGCTGGCGGGAAGGGCCGAGGTGGTGAAGTAAATCGCCTAGGCAAACCCCTTCGAAACCAAGGAAAGCCCGCTAGAGGTAGAGAAAAGGTAGTATGTGATGATGAGAGCGACGGAGGAGATGAAGAGGAAACCAATGAGCAAGAGTTTCAGAAGGCCACTGATGCCTTATGCATTGATGGAGGTGCATCTCTGCACGCCTCTCACCGTCAACTCAAGCGGTGGGCACGAGAGGTCAATGCCATGGAGCCAGCGCCAGAGGCCCGGAAGCCGCGCAAATGGTCCCGTACGGCCATCATCTTTGACGAGGAAGATCATCCTAGCCGTACCACTGCGGTAGGATGCTTGCCATTGTTGGTCTCCCAAGCAATCCACAACCTGAAGGTCACAAACATGTTGGTGGACAGCGGGGCCGGGTTGAATCTGATTTCCCCAGCAGTTATCAACAAGCTTCAGATAGGAGAAGAAGAGCTAGAGTTTACTGGCACATTTCAAGGAGTTAATCCCGACAAGAGTCATCCTAAGGGAAAGATCACATTGTCGGTAACATGCGGGGGAGAATTGAACTACCGGACTGAGAGGATTGTGTGTGATGTGGTTGATCTCCCCCTGTCGTACAATGGGATTCTTGGATGCTCGACACTAGCTAAATTCATGGCAGCATCCCACTATGCCTACCACACCTTGATGATGCCTGGGCCACTGGGAGTTATGACTATCCCATCAGATGAGAAGGATGCAATTGTTTGTGTGGAGAAGATGTACTAGGACGCAGTCGCATCAGAGGCCGCGACACCAACAGTTCCCGCCAAGGAAAGCAAAGAAAGAAGAGGGATTGTAGGACCTCCGGCAAAGAGTCCGGGAAGTGTGCCCCCACCGAGTGCACGTCACCCGTTGATGACGTGCTGGAGTGTTCCTACATGAAGATATCCAAGGTCGCTGCGCCCCAATTTAAGAAGGTCCCGGCAAGGCTGGCTGGCATTGATGGTACCTTTAGTATCAGCGCCACCCTCAATGATAAATAAGAAAGCGTGCCTGTTTCCTTCCTACGGGCAAATATCGATATGTTTTCCTGACAACCATCTGATATCCCACGTGTTCCCAGGGAGGTAATCAAGCACCAACTTGTTATCATCCCACATGCCCGACCTGTCACGCAAAAACTCCGGAAGCAGGCCTTGGAGAGGTAGCAGTTCATTGCAGAAGAGATCAAGAAACTTGAGGCAGCTGGATTGGTCAGAGGAGTGCTACATCCAACATGGTTGGCAAATCTAGTGGTAGTCCGGAAGGCTAACGGAAAATGGAGGCTTTGCATAGATTTCACATATCTCAACAAGGCTTGCCCGAAGGACACATTTCCCTTGCCGTGCATTAATCAGATTGTGGATTCCACTTTAGGCAGTGATGCTCTCCTTCCTGGATGCACATTCTGGATATCATCAGATCTCCATGTCCAAGGAAGATGAAGAGAAGACGTCGTTCCTCACTCCATGTTGTACGTACTGCTTTGTCCGCATGCCATTTGGATTAAAGAGTGCCGGGTCCACTTTTGCAAGGGCAGTTCAGATTGGTTTTGAGCCACAACTGCACATAAATATAGAAGCCTATATGGATGATATTGTGGTCAAGAGCAAGGATATGGACACCCTTATTCAGGATTTGGAGGAGACATTTGCTAACCTGCGCAAGATCAATTTGAAGCTCAACCCGAAGAAGTGTGTATTTGTTGTTCCCTCCGGCATGCTACTTGGGTTCTTTTTATGTCACCGTGGGATCGAAGCCAACCCCGATAAGATCAAGGCTATCGAGGAGATCCAAGCACCGAGGAAAATTAAGGATGTGAGGCGTCTAACAGGATGTGTTGTCGTGCTAAGCAGATTCATCTCCGTGTATGCCAAGCGCGCCCTACCATTCTTCAACATTTTGAAGAAGGCAGGACCCATGTAGTGGACCCTGGAAGCAGATGCAACTTTGCAAGAGTTGAAGGCCTATTTGTCCTCTGTGCCTACCTTGGTTGCTCCCAAGCCTAAGGAGCCAGTGTTGCTACTTAGCGGCAACCAACCAAGTGGTCAGTGCAGCCTTGGTGGCACAACGAGAAGTAGATGAGGCAGAAAGCATGCAGAGGCCGGCATGGCCAGAAAGGATCAGGATAGCAGTGAGAACGGTAGCGAGAACAATCCCAAGGACACGTCAAGGAAGAAAGTGGTGCAGCGCCTAGTGTACTTCGTCATCTCTCTATTACAGGGGGCTAGATCAAGGTACTTTGGCGTGCAAAAGTGATCTTTGGTCTCATCATGGCTTCAAGGAAACTAGGCCACTACTTCCAAGCCCATAAGATTACGGTTGTCACTCGCTTCCCATTTCAAAGGATACTCCGAAACCCTGAGGCTACCGGTAGAATAGTGGAGTGGGCTTTGGAGTTATCCAGCTTTGGTTTGAGATTTTAGAGCACATCAACTATTAAGAGCAGAGCATTTGCAGAGTTTATTGCAGAATGGACGCCAACCCCTAACTAGGAGACAAGAGAGACAACTATCCATGGCAATGAATCACCCCAGGAATGGATTATGTATTTTGATGGTGTTTTTTCCTACAAGGTGCAAGAGGTGGCGTGCTTCTCGTCGCCCCCTCCAAGGAGCACTTGAAGTACATCGTCCAAATGCATTTTGCCCGGGAAGAAGCAACCAACAATACAGCTGAGTATGAAGGGCTCCTCGCCGGGTTGAGGATTGAAGTGGAATTGGGAATTATGGAACTAATCATTCGAGGAGATTCAAAGCTTGTGGTGAGACAAGTCAACAAGGATTATCAAAGCCCATTGATGGAGGCATACGTCGAGGAAGTGAGGAGATTGGAGGACCAGTTTTACGGATTACAAACAGAACACGTACCCCGTGCGAAAAAATAGCATAGCTGATCATCTGTTAAAGTGTGTGAGGGAGTCCTGGATCGGGGGGTCCTCATGTGGCCGGACAAACTCCTGGTTGGCCGGACTGGTGGGCCGTGAAGATTATTATAGAAGATCATCTCTCGTATCTAGATAGAACTCCTATATTCCTGTAATGGCAAGTTTTAGGTTCGGGTGTAGATTTTCCTTCGTCTGCAAGATGACATGTACAAACCCTAGGCCCCTCCAATGTGTATATAAGCTAGAGGGTTTAGTCCATAGAGGCTAGAAGAACAGAATCATAACTCTCCACAGGCTAAACTTAGGGTTTAGCCATTACGATCTCGAGGTACATCAACTCTTGTATTCATATTCATCCATATTAATATAGCACGAAGCAGGGTATTACCTCGATCAAGAGGGCCTCGACCTGGGTAAACATCGTGTCCCCAGCCTCCTGTTACCATCGGTCCTCAGACGTATAGTTCGGGACCCCCTACCCGAGATCCGCCGGTTTTGACACCGACATTGGTGCTTTCATTGAGAGTTCCACTATGTCGTCAACGGAAAGACTGATGGATCACGTCGTCAACCGCAACGGCGATTGTCGGTGTACTAAGGTAGGGGTACCTTAGTACCCCAACTTGTGCACGGACAGTAGCAGCTTCCCGTGGCAGGACTTACCACGCGCTCGCCAAGGTCCGCTCTGGTCCCTATGAAGCCATTCAAGAACAAAGTATACGAGTTAAGAGACAAGACCCCGGCAAGAGGAGCTTGCCGGGAAGGCCGCACCAGGCTCAAGGTTATCACTCCAACACAAGACCCTGGCAAGAGGAGCTTGCCAGGAAGGCCTAGGGATAAGCATCTCAGGAGTCATATCGCGGCGCGGCGCGTGCCCCGACAGGGCCCGGAGAGCGGCAAGCTTCCGGGCCCGGCAAGATAGTGGCCCCGGCAAGGTGCTTGCCGGGGGGGACTTACACTGGGTGCCTACGCTCCAGCTCGTCTGCCCACGCGTAGCCCTAGAGCCCTTCCAGGGGAGCGTGGCAGACCGCTGTGCAGCCTGGGGTACACGGTGGCAAGCCACGGTGACGAAGCCATCGCCGTGGCGAACGGAGACGCATGGACGGACGCTTTTGGGGTCGACGGTGACGAGCATTCAATGCCTTTGTCCCCCACTGTCAAAGTTAGGTGAAGACCACTGTTCATACACTGTTCATGCACTGTTACAACTACCACCAAAATTACATTTTTACCTTTCTCTACGTTGGCACCTGTCGGTGACCCCTTTGAGCTATAAAAGGAGGCCCATGCACAACGTAGAGGGAGTTCGATCCCAGAAACTCACACATTCCCTCACTCGGTGTAGCTGGTACTGTAGATCTTCAAGCTCCCGAGCCCAAGAACTTAATACAACCAAAGCAGGAGTAGGGTTTTACGCGTCCGTGCGGCCCGAACCTGGGTAAACTGCCCGCGTGTGCTCCTCTATCTGCTCTCCGTGCTCCCTCCGCTCCCTTACCGCAACGTAGAAGGGGCTCCGGTCCCATAGGTGTTCGTGGGAGGACAGTTTCCCCCGACATATTTGGCGCGCCAGGTAGGGGGCGTCGAGGTTGTGCGAACCTGATCCGGCGCTCACGCGGGCGCACTCTTCATGAATTTCTCCAGCTTCATCAACCTCATCGACAACTTCTGTATGCCTCCGAAGAAGAAGGCTTCGGAGGTCGGAGGCCCGTCCGCGTCGATCCCACCAGCACCGGAACGGACGGTTGGTGGGGTAGACGCTGGCGGAAGGGCGGACGCCGGCGAGGACACTCGCGGCGCCGCCAAGTCCAAGGACAAGACGGACGATCGGGCGAACTCCAAGACCTTGGTGTCCGTGCACGCACCACGTCCTTCTCAGGAGGTGCCGGACCAGCAGCGGCGTGGTGCCGGAGGTACCATACGCTTGCTGGGACGGGGACAAGCTGGTGGGTCGCGGGATGCTCAAGGCCAGCGCGTTGGTACAAGCTGGGCGCGGTCACCGGGGCGAGATCCTGCTCCTTCTTACCCTATTAGAAGTCCGAGCATGTCTCGCTCCTCGCACCGCTCGCCGCTACTTCCCTCCTCTCCAGCAGAAGCTCTCGCTAGAGCCCAACTGCTACTCGACTTCCCTCCAGCGGCAGACAAGGCCGAATACTGGAGGGCGACGATCCAGAGCCTCATCGCCTTCGCCAACAATGACACGCTGCAGCAGCCGGCAACATCACGGCCGCGCCAAGCCGACCAAGCAAAGGTCGATGGAGACAAGACCGCCGGGGGTGCAACTACCGTGCACTCCCTGCCGCGGAAGCAGAAATCGCCACCCCGCCGGATCAACGTCGACGACGACTCCACAGCGTCGTCGGATCCGCGGGCTCGCCGCGATCAGCGCCAAGTCCTTGACGACAGGCGACAAGAGGACGCTTGAACCCGCATCGAGCGTCGAAGAGAAGCCCGAAGGCAATCAGGCCAGCGCGCTGGGACCGCTGTTGACATGCACGTGCCCGGTGAGCCAGGTGACTTGCCGTACGCGGCAGGTTGCCCTGCGTTCACCCGAGAGCTGCGCCAAGTCCAGTGGCCCAGCATGAAGAACTTCAAGCCCGACGTACCCGAGAAGTATGATGGCAAAACGCACCCCTCGGAGTTCCTCAGCATCTACACCATTGCGGTGCAGGCTGCCGGGGGACGCGACGAGAAGATCCTAGCCAACTACTTCCCGCTTGTGCTTAAGCCAAACGTCAGGTCTTGGCTTATGCACTTGCCGGAGAACTCCATCTCTTCATGGGCTGATTTGTGCCACCAGTTTGTTGGCGCCTTCACGGGTGGCCACAAACCCCACGGCCAGGAGAGCGATCTCCATATCCTCGCCCAGAAGGAGGGAGAGTCCCTGCGCAAATACATCCAAAGGTTCAGCCGCGTGCAACACAACATTCCCGATGTCCACCCTGCCGCGATTATCAGCGCGTTCCACCAGAACGTGCGTAACCGCCGGATGAGGGAGGAGATGGCCATGACCAAGATCCGGGACGTTAGCGAGCTTTACGCTCTGGCTGATAAATGTGCACGTGCTGAAGAGGGGAGGAGACTCCCCGGAGAGGATACCGGCGCAGGAGGAAGCGACAGCGAGGATGCTGCCCCGGCAAGGAAAAACCGGCGGCGGAACAAGAAGAAGAAGAACAAGGAGGTACTGGTTGTCAAGAAGTCCGGCAAGGAGGCTCCTGCCAAGAAGACACAGGCTGGTGGCTCCGGCAAGGAGCCCGCCCATATAGCGGCAGCCGACAAGCAAGACGGCTCCGACAAGCAGTACTGCAAGATCCACCGCACCAAGGGCCATGATCTCCAGAACAGCAAGAGGGTAGAGTACCTCGTAGAGCAGCAGAAGGCTGAATACGAGCGTCGTGACAAGGAGAAGGCCCAAGGAGGCGGAGGAGAGCCCAGCAAGAAACGGCCGTTCAATGGCAGGGGAGGACGCCGCGGCAAGGACAAGCAGCGGCAAGGTGACAGACCTCCCCGGGGCCGCGACAAGGACGAGGATGAAGACGACGATGAGGACATGGAAGACGGAGATACCAGCGAGCAGGAGTTCTAGAAGGCCACATAAGTTCTGTGTGTCGACGGAGGGGCTTCTTTGCACACTTCCCACCGCCAACTCAAGCAGTGGGTGCGGGAAGTGAACGCAGCAGAGCCACCCGTCGAATCGCGCAGGCTACTGAAATGGTCCGGCACGCCCATCATGTTCGACCTTGAGGACCACCCTGACCGCACAATTGCGGTCGGGTGTTTGCCGATGTTGGTTTCACCAACTATCCGCAACCTCAAGGTCACCAAGATGTTGGTTGACGGCGGGGCCGGCCTCAACTAGATCTCCTCCGCTGTGATCAAGAAGCTACAGATCCCCGACAGCGAGCTCGAGGAAACCGGGACGTTCCAAGGAATCGACCCGGGAAGGAGCAAGCCGAAGGGGAAGATCACGCTGCCAGTGACCTTTGGCGGAGAACTCAACTTCAGGACGGAGAGGATCACGTTCGACGTTGCCGATATCCCATTGCCATATAATGGGATACTTGGCCGTCCTGCGCTCGCCAAGTTCATGGCAGCTTCCCACTATGCGTACAACATGCTCAAGATGCCGGGGCCGATAAGCGTCATCTCTGTCCCCGGCGACAAGAAGGATGCGCTTATCTGCGCCGACAAGATCTACCGGGACGCAGCAGCCACGGCAGACAGCAGGACACTTGCCGCTGAAGCTCCCGGGGGGAAGACCAGGACCAAGTCCGGCAAGAGTTCTGGGGCCCACTCCGGCAAACGCACCTCTTCGGAGTGCTGCGCTGCCGTCGAGGACGCACCATCAAGCTCCACCGGCAAGTGTAAGAGAAGAATGGCAGCTCCACCGGCAACCAAGAAGGTGTCCGCCAAGGAGGACGGCACTGGTGGTACCTTCACCATCAGTGCTATGCTCGACCCCAAATAGGAAAGCGCGCTCGTTGCCTTCCTGCGGGCGAATGTCGACGTGTTCGCATGGCAACCGTCTGACATCCCCGGCGTTCCCAGGAAGGTAATTGAGCACAAGCTTGCTGTTTGTCCTCACGCGCGGCCCGTCAAGCAGAAGGTCAGGAAGCAAGCTGTGGAGCGCCAAGAGTTCATTGCCGAAGAGATAAAGAAGTTGGAAGCAGCAGGCCTGGTTAGAGGCGTACTTCATCCCACGTGGTTGGCTATTCCAGTTGTCGTGCGAAAGGCTAATTGGAAATGGAGACATTGTATAGACTTCACGGATGTGAATAAAGCTTGTCCCAAGGATCCTTTTCCCTTGCCGTGCATCGACCAGATTGTTGACTCCACGGCTGGATGTGAGTTGCTTTCATTTCTCGATGCATACTCAGGCTACCACCAGATATTCATGGCTGAGGAAGATGAGGAGAAGACTGCATTCATTACTCCATGTGGCACATACTGCTTCATACGCATGCCTTTTGGATTGAAGAATGCAGGCTCAACATTTGCAAGGGTGGTACACACTGCTTTCGAGCCACAGATACACAGGAATGTAGGATCCTATATGGATGATATAGTGGTCAAAAGCAAGAGCAAGGATACCCTGGTCCAAGACTTAGGAGAAACCTTTGAGAATCTGCGCAAGATACAACTCAAGTTGAACCCCGAGAAGTGCGTTTTCGGAGTCCCTTCCGGCAAGCTTCTCGGGTTCTTTGTGTCCCAGAGAGGGATTGAAGCCAATCCCGACAAGATAAAAGCCATCGAGCAGATTGAAGCCCCGAAGCGCGTCAAGGATGTAAGGAGACTTGCTGGTTGTGTGGCTGCCCTCAGCAGGTTCATTTCAAAGTCCGCAGAACACGCCCTGCCTTTCTTCAAAATCTTGAAAAAGGCAGGTCCTATGAAATGGACTCCGGAAGCGGAGGCAGCGCTGCAGGACTTGAAAGGATACCTATCCTCCACTCCAATACTTGTCGCACCTAGGCCACAAGAGAAGTTGCTGCTGTACCTAGCGGCAACCAATCAAGTGGTTAGTGCTGCGTTAGTAGCGGAAAGGGAGGCGGATGTGGAACCCACATCTCCGGCAAGCGCATCCAGCGACAAGCAGGGGGCTTCCCCGACAAGCTCTGGCCCCGACAAGGACAAGTCTGCGCAGGAACAAGGAGAAGTGCGAAAGAAGATGGTGCAGCGCCTAGTTTATTTTGTAAGTTCCCTCTTGCAGGGGGCTAGATCAAGATACTCTGGGGTGCAGAAGTTGCTTTTCGGCCTCCTCATGGCCTCGAGAAAACTGCGTCATTACTTCCAAGCACACGAGATAAAAGTGGTCACTCGCTTTCCGTTGAAGAGGATATTTCAAAATCCAGAAGCAACAGGCAGGATCGTCGAGTGGGCGCTAGAGCTGTCAAGCTTTGGTCTTAAATTTGAGAGCACTTCGACCATACAGAGCAGAGCTTTGGCAGAATTCATAGTGGAACTGGCACGCTTCACACTTGGTTACTTGTGCAGTTGCATCTTGGAGGGCTTCTGGCCAAAAGAACCCTTGCTGGAACGCCTTCCCGGCAAGTGCCCTTGCGCCAATGTGGTGGCCGCATATGCCTCCATGTATCTCTACCAACAGCTTCTGTCCATCTTCCCGGGAAATACACTTCAATCTGACACCGTTGAGTCTTCTTCTGTACAGTTCGTTGCCAACGAACTGGTACATACTTGAATGTCTGGTTATCTTCTCTATCTCTTCTGGTTCTTCGGGAAGTTCTCCATTTGGAAGAAAACGGACGATTTGATGTGCCCATGCTGGAGCCCGAGGCTCAACAGCAAGGACTGAAGGCATTAGTGCTGCTGCGGGAACCTCAGCTTCTATGGCAAGAACCTGCGGCTCTGCCGGAGCTGAAGGTTCCCCGGCAAGCCTGCCGGGGCAAGACTTGTCGGGAATGTCTGCTTCAACTGTACAGACTCTTGGGTCCGCAGGAGCAGACTGTTCCTCAGCATTTTGGTTGCTGATCTTGGGGACCTTGGCGGCGTCTTCGGGAAGATCCGCCGGCAAGTAGTCGTCGGAGACCAACTTCCTCTTCTAGCTTTGCCCAACTGATGGTGTAACGGATGGCTGAGTTAGCTTGAGCACGAAGGTCCTTGGTTCCACAGGTAACTTCATGGCGGCACACTTTGACAGGCCATCTGCAACATCATTCTGAGCCCTTGGGACGTGCTCCATCTGCAGACCTTCAAAGTGAACCCTTGCCAATTTACAGTGCTCCGACAAGGGTGGGTACTCCGCCAAGGGCGAGTACCCCGCCAATGGAGAGAAGCCCGACGAGGGTGAGCACCCCGCCAAGGGAGGGCGCAAGCGGCCCTCCGCCAGCAAAGGCTACTACTCCACCGCCAAGGGAGAATTCCCCGGCGAGGGACCCCTTCGTCGAAGAAGCCCGCGAAGGTAAACCTTGTAATTTCTTCTTCTTGGGTCTGCCTTTTTGGGTATTTGCTTGACGATCTTTCTTTTCTTTTTCTTCTATTAGATCCTCCCGCCCCGGAGCTGATGGAGACGGAGACCACCGCCGAGGAGGGCGTGCATGGCGACGGCGGCAACGCCACTTCCGCCGAGGGAATGGCTGGAGCCGACGAGCCGGCCATTGAGGAGACCGCCCCGACCGCCGACGCCGCGGCTGGGGAAGGGACCGGCGACCGCACTGCTGGCCCGGAGGCCGCAGGAGCGCCGGACGCTGCACCGGCCGCCGACCCCTCCGCCCCCACGGATCGGTCGGGTGTCTATCTGGAGGCCGCCAATGGGGTCTTTATTCAAGTCCCGTGGGCGTCCTCGTCTAGGGCACCCGCGGAGGGAGAGACCTTCGACGGAGAGGTTCTCGCCTCCGCCGGGCTGAAGGTCGTCGATGCGCCCGGCAGCAGCGACGAGCCCGAAGAGGAGAGACTCCTTCGTCGGCTCCTGGCGTTGTACCGGGCCAGGCAGGCGAAGTTGGAGTCTCGGGAGGCTCTGGCTAGCAAGGCTGGTGCCGACCTGGAGAAGCGCGCCGAGGAGCTCCACGCTGCCAATCAGGCGGCCCTCCGGAACTTGGCGGAGGAGCGCGAAGAGCTTGCCGGGGCGCACCAAGCCTTCCTCCTTGAGAAGGCCGAGGTGGAAGAGCAGCAGCGACTGGCCACCGAGGAGTTGTCTCGGTGGGAGGGAGCGCTCAACCAGCGGAAGGTCGACCTCGAAAGCCACGAGGACGACCTCACCGCCCGGGAGCAAGCCATCGGCAGGGCTCTGCAGGAGGCGAGAGACGCCGCCGCTACCGCGGAGACTGCTAAGAAGGATCTGGAGGCCAGGGTAGCGCAGATGGAGCTGTTCCTGAAGGCGAGTGAAGACAGGGTCACCGCAATCAATGTGGCGCAGGAGAAGGATGGTCACACCAACTCGGAGCTGCAAATCCGCCTCTCCGAGAAGGGCAAAGAGCTCACTGACGCCAGGGACTCCATTGCTGATTTAGAGCTGAAGGTCTCCACTCTTACTGACTCACTTGACGCTGCCCGGGATCGTGAGACCAAGCTGAAGGACGAGCTCCGCACCGAGAGGCTCTTGCTGGAGAGCGCCGCCGTCTCGCAGAACAATTTCCAGCGGACGGTGGAGCAGTGGACTGATGAACTGGTCACCTCCACCGCCAACATTGACATGGAGATGATGGCATTGAGGGCGGAGCACCTTGTGTACTCCAAGACACAATGAAGGCAATGGAGGGAAACTGCCCCTGCTTCCTCTGCTTTTAAGGGGGAAGTGGGGGATGTTCCGCATTTCCCATTAAAGAACAGGCCATGATCTCTCCCACGACGCCGCAATCGACGCGTGCCGTTAGGGAGGGACGCGGCGGATACGGAGAGGGATACGGCTTGCCGTGGGCCGCGAGTGCCCGTGCACTGTCTTGGGCCTGGCCCAACAGCGCTCGGCACCATGTGTGGCCCAGGCCCGGGGGCTCCTGTCGGTGTACTAAGGTAGGGGTACCTTAGTACCCCAACTTGTGCACGGACAGTAGCAGCTTCCCGTGGCAGGACTTACCACGCGCTCGCCAAGGTCCGCTCTGGTCCCTATGAAGCCATTCAAGAACAAAGTATACGAGTTAAGAGACAAGACCCCGGAGAGAGGAGCTTGCCGGGAAGGCCGCACCAGGCTCAAGGTTATCACTCCAACACAAGACCCTGGCAAGAGGGGCTTGCCAGGAAGGCCTAGGGATAAGCATCTCAGGAGACATATCGCGGCGCGGCGCGCGCCCCGACAGGGCCCGGAGAGCGGCAAGCTTCCGGGACTGGCAAGATAGTGGCCCCGGCAAGGTGCTTGCCCGGGGGGACATACACTGGGTGCCTGCGCTCCAGCTCGTCTGCCCACGCGTCGCCCTGGAGCCCTTCCAGGGGCGCGTGGCAGACCGCTGTGCAGCCTGGGGTACACGGTGGCAAGCCGCGGTGACGAAGCCATCGCCGTGGCGAACGGAGACGCATGGACGGACGCTTTTGGGGTCGACGGTGACGGGCATTCAATGCCTTTGTCCCCCACTGTCAAAGTTAGGTGAAGACCACTGTTCATACACTGTTCATGCACTGTTACAACTACCACCAAAATTACATTTTTACCTTTCTCTACGTTGACACCTGTCGGTGTCCCCTTTGAGCTATAAAAGGAGGCCCATGCACAACGTAGAGGGGGTTCGATCCCAGAAACTCACACATTCCCTCGCTCGGTGTAGCTGGTACTGTAGATCTTCAAGCTCCCGAGCCCAAGAACTTAATACAACCAAAGCAGGAGTAGGGTTTTACGCGTCCGCGCGGCCCGAACCTGGGTAAACTGCCCGCATGTGCTCCTCGATCTGCTCTCCGTGCTCCCTCCGCTCCCTTACCGCAACGTAGAAGGGGCTCCGGTCCCATAGGTGTTCGTGGGAGGACAGTTTCCCCCGACATCTTTGGCGCGCCAGGTAGGGGGCGTCGAGGTTGTGCAAACCTGATCCGGCGCTCACGCGGGCGCACTCTTCATCAACTCCTCCAGCTTCATCAACCTCATCGACAACTTCAGTATGCATCCGAAGAAGAAGGCTTCGGAGGTCGGAGGCCCGTCCGCGTCGATCCCACCACCACCGGAACCGACGGTTGGTGGGGAAGACGCTGGCGGAAGGGCGGACGCCGGCGAGGACACTCGCAGCGCCGCCAAGTCCAAGGACAAGACGCACGACCGGGCGAACTCCAAGACCTCGGTGTCCATGCACGCACCACGTCCCTCTCAGGAGGTGCCGGACCAGCAGCGGCGTGGTGCCGGAGGTACCATACGCTTGCTGGGACGGGGACAAGCTGGTGGGTCACGGGATGCTCAAGGCCAGCGCGCTGGTACAAGCAGGGCGCGGTCGCCGGGGCGAGATCCTGCTCCTTCTAACCCTGATAGAAGTCCGAGCATGTCTCGCTCCTCGCACCTCTCGCCGCTGCTTCCCACCTCTCCAGCAGAAGCTCTCGCTAGAGCCCAACTGCTACTCGACTTCCCTCCAGCGGCACACAAGGCCGAAGACTGGAGGGCGACGATCCAGAGCCTCATCGCCTTCGCCAACAACGACACGCTGCAGTAGCCGGCAACATCACGGCCGCGCCAAGCCGACCAAGCGAAGGCCGATGGAGACAAGACCGCCGGGGGTGCAACTACCGTGCACTCCCCGCCGCGGAAGCAGAAATCGCCACCCCGCCGGATCAACGTCGACTACGACTCCACAGCGTCGTCGGATCCGCGGGCTCGCCGCGATCAGCGCCAAGTCCTTGACGACAGGCGACAAGAGGACGCTCGAACCCGCATCGAGCGTCGAAGAGAAGCCCGAAGGCAATCAGACCAGCGCGCTGGGACCGCTGTTGACATGCACGCGCCCGGTGAGCCAGGCGACTTGTCGTACGCGGCAGGTTGCCCTGCGTTCACCCGAGAGCTGCGGCAAGTCCAGTGGCCCAGCATGAAGAACTTCAAGCCCGACGTACCCGAGAAGTACGACGGCAAAACGCACCCCTCAGAGTTCCTCAGCATCTACACCATTGTGGTGCAGGCTGCCGGGGGACGCGACGAGAAGATCCTAGCCAACTACTTCCTGCTTGTGCTTAAGCCAAACGTCAGGTCTTGGCTTATGCACTTGCCGGAGAACTCCATCTCTTCATGGGCGGATTTGTGCCACCAGTTTGTTGGCGCCTTCATGGGCGGCCACAAACCCCACGGCCAGGAGAGCGATCTCCATATCCTCGCCCAAAAGGAGGGAGAGTCCCTGCGCAAATACATCCAAAGGTTCAGCCGCGTGCAACACAACATTCCCGATGTCCACCCTGCCGCGGTTATCAGCGTGTTCCACCAGAACGTGCGTAACCGCCGGATGAGCGAGGAGATGGCCATGACCAAGATCCGGGACGTCAGCGAGCTTTACGCTCTGGCTGATAAATGTGCACGTGCTGAAGAGGGGAGGAGACTCACCGGAGAGGATACCGGCGCAGGAGGAAGCGACAGCGAGGATGCTGCCCCGGCAAGGAAAAACCGGCGTCGGAACAAGAAGAAGAAGAACAAGGAGGTACTGGTTATCGAGAAGTCCGGCAAGGAGGCTCCCGCCAAGAAGACACAGGCTGGTGGCTCCGGCAAGGAGCCCACCCCTATAGCGGTAGCCGACAAGGAGGACGGCTCCGACAAGCAGTACTTCAAGATCCACCGCACCAAGGGCCATGATCTCCAGAACTGCAAGAGGGTAGAGTACCTCGTAGAGCAGCAGAAGGCTGAATACGAGCGTCGTGACAAGGAGAAGGCCCAAGGAGGCGGAGGAGAGCCCAGCAAGAAGCGGCCGTTCAATGGCAGGGGAGGACGCCGCGGCAAGGCCAAGCAGCGGCAAGGTGACAGACCTCCCCGGGGCCGCGACAAGGACGAGGACGAAGACGACGATGAGGACATGGAAGACGGAGATAACAGCGAGCAGGAGTTCCAGAAGGCCACAGAAGTTCTGTGTGTCGACGGAGGGGCTTCTCTGCACACTTCCCACCGCCAACTCAAGCAGTGGGTGCGGGAAGTGAACGCAGCAGAGCCACCCGTCGAATCGCGCAGGCTACTGAAATGGTCCGGCACGCCCATCATCTTCGACCTTGAGGACCACCCTGACCGCACAATTGCGGTCGGGTGTTTGCCGATGTTGGTTTCACCAACTATCCGCAACCTCAAGGTCACCAAGATGTTGGTTGACGGCGGGGCCGGCCTCAACTTGATCTCCTCCGCTGTGATCAAGAAGCTACAGATCCCCGACAGCGAGCTCGAGGAAACCGGGACGTTCCAAGGAATCAACCCGGGAAGGAGCAAGCCGAAGGGGAAGATCACGCTGCTAGTGACCTTTGGCGGAGAACTCAACTTCAGGACGGAGAGGATCACGTTCTACGTTGCCGATATCCCATTGCCATATAATGGGATACTTGGCCGTCTTGCGCTCGCCAAGTTCATGCCAGCTTCCCACTACGCGTACAACATGCTCATGATGCCGGGGCCGATAAGCGTCATCTCTGTCCCCGGCGACAAGAAGGATGCGCTTATCTGCGCCGACAAGATCTACCAGGACGTAGCAGCCGTGGCAGACAGCAAGACACTTGCCGCTGAAGCTCTCGGGGGGAAGACCAAGACCAAGTCCGGCATGAGTTCTGGGGCCCACTCCGGCAAACGCACCTCTTCGGAGTGCTGCGCTGCCGTCGAGGACGCACCATCAAGCTCCACTGGCAAGTGTAAGAGAGGAATGGCAGCTCCACCGACAACCAAGAAGGTGTCCGCCAAGGAGGACGGCACTGGTGGTACCTTCACCATCAGTGCTACGCTCGACCCCAAATAGGAAAGCGTGCTCGTTGCCTTCCTGCGGGCGAATGTCGACGTGTTCGCATGGCAAACGTCTGACATCCCCGGCGTTCCCAGGAAGGTAATTGAGCACAAGCTTGCTGTTTGTCCTCACGCGTGGCCCGTCAAGCAGAAGGTCAGTAAGCAACCTGTGGAGCGCCAAGAGTTCATTGCCGAAGAGATAAAGAAGTTGGAAGCAGCAGGCCTGGTTAGAGGCGTACTTCATCCCACGTGGTTGGCTAATCCAGTTGTCGTGCGAAAGGCTAATGGGAAATGGAGACTTTGTATAGACTTCACGGATGTGAATAAAGCGTGTCCCAAGGATCCTTTTCCCTTGCCGCGCATCAACCAGATTGTTGACTCCACGGCTGGATGTGAGTTGCTTTCATTTCTCGATGCATACTCAGGCTACCACCAGATATTCATGGCTGAGGAAGATGAGGAGAAGACTGCATTCATTACTCCATGTGGCACATACTGCTTCATACGCATGCCCTTTGGATTGAAGAATGCAGGCTCAACATTTGCAAGGGTGGTACACACTGCTTTCGAGCCACAGATACACAGGAATGTAGAAGCCTATATGGATGATATAGTGGTCAAAAGCAAGAGCAAGGATACCCTGATCCAAGACTTAGGAGAAACCTTTGAGAATCTGCGCAAGATACAACTCAAGTTGAACCCCGAGAAGTGCATTTTCGGAGTCCCTTCCGGCAAGATTCTCGGGTTCTTTGTGTCCCAGAGAGGGATTGAAGCCAATCCTGACAAGATAAAAGCCATCGAGCAGATTGAAGCCCCGAAGCGCGTCAAGGACGTAAGGAGACTTGCTGGTTGTGTGGCTGCCCTCAGCAGGTTCATTTCAAAGTCCGCAGAACGCGCCCTGCCTTTCTTCAAAATCTTGAAAAAGGCAGGTCCTATGAAATGGACTCCGGAAGCGGAGGCAGCGCTGCAGGACTTGAAAGGATACCTATCCTCCACTCCAATACTTGTCGCACCTAGGCCACAAGAGAAGTTGTTGCTGGACCTAGCGGCAACCAATCAAGTGGTTAGTGCTGCGTTAGTAGCGGAAAGGGAGGTGGATGAGGAACCCACATCTCCGGCAAGCGCATCCAGCGACAAGCAGGGGGCTTCCCCGACAAGCTCTGGCCCCGACAAGGACAAGTCTACGCAGGAACAAGGAGAAGTGCGAAAGAAGATGGTGCAGCGCCCAGATTATTTTGTAAGCTCCCTCTTGTAGGGGGCTAGATCAATATACTCTAGGGTGCAGAAGTTGCTTTTCGGCCTCCTCATGGCCTCGAGAAAACTACGTCATTACTTCCAAGCACACGAGATAACAGTGGTCACTCGCTTTCCGTTGAAGAGGATATTGCAAAATCCAGAAGCAGCAGGCAGGATCGTCGAGTGGGCACTAGAGCTGTCAAGCTTTGGTCTTAAATTTGAGAGCACTTCGACCATACAGAGCAGAGCTTTGGCAGAATTCATAGCAGAATGGACACCAACACCAGATGAGGAAGTTCCAGAGACAAGCATCCCCGTCCAAGAAGCAAGCAAAGAGTGGATAATGTACTTCGATGGTGCCTTCTCGCTGCAAGGCGCCGGTGCAGGTGTGTTACTCATAGCACCTACCGGAGAACACCTCAAGTACGTTGTTTAGATGCACTTTCCCAAGGAGCAAGCGACGAACAATACTGCCGAGTATGAAGGTCTGCTTGCCGGCCTCAGAATTGCGGCCGAACTTGGGATCAAGAAGTTGATTGTGCGGGGAGATTCACAATTGGTGGTCCGACAAGTAAAGAAGAGTTACCAGAGTCCTCTGATGGAAGCTTATGTTGATGAAGTGAGGAAGCTTGAAGAACACTTTGAAGGTCTACAGATGGAGCACGTCCCAAGGGCTCAGAACGATGTTGCAGATGGCTTGTCAAAGTGTGCCGCCATGAAGTTACCTGTGGAACCAGGGACCTTCGTGCTCAAGCTAACTCAGCCATCCGTTACACCATCAGTTGGGCAAAGCAAGAAGAGGAAGTTGGTCTCCGGCGATTACTTGCCGGCGGATCTTCCCGAAGACGCCGCCAAGGTCCCCAAGATCAGCAACCAAAATGCTGAGGAACAGTCTGCTCCTGCAGACCCAAGGGTCTGTACAGTTGAAGCAGACGTTCCCGACAAGTCTTGCCCTGGCAGGCTTGCCGGGGAACCTTCAGCTCCGGCAGAGCCGCAGGTTCTTGCCGTAGAAGCTGAGGTTCCCGCAGCAGCACTAATGCCTTTAGTCCTTGTTGTTGAGCCTCGGGCTCCAGCATGGGCACATCAAATCGTCCGTTTTCTTCAAATTGGAGAACTTCCCGAAGAATCAGAAGAGCTAGAGAAGATAACCAGACAGTCAAGTATGTACCAGTTCGTTGGCAACGAACTGTACAGAAGAAGACTCAACGGTGTCAGATTGAAGTGTATTTCCCGGGAAGATGGACAGAAGCTGTTGGCAGAGATACATGGAGGCATATGCGGCCACCACATTGGCGCCAGGGCACTTGCCAGGAAGGCGTTCCGGCAAGCGTTCTTTTGGCCAGAAGCCCTCCAAGATGCAACTGCACAAGTAACCAAGTGTGAAGCGTGCCAGTTCCATGCCAAGCAAATTCATCAGCCAGCTCAAGCTCTCCAGACGATCCCTTTGTCCTGGCCCTTCTCGGTCTGGGGGCTCGATATCCTCGGCCCCTTTCCCCGCGCCGTCGGGGGCATTGAGTACTTGTACGTTGCAATCGACAAGTTCACAAAGTGGCCAAAAGTGGAACCAGTGAGAAAGGTGACAGCACAGTCAGCAGTGAAGTTCTTCAGGTCAATTGTTTGCCGTTTCGGAATCCCTAACAGGATTATCACCGACAACAGCACACAGTTCACAAGCCGCACCTTCATGCAGTACGTCCAAGACCTTGGCGCCAAGGTCTGCTTTGCTTATGTTGCTCACCCGAGGAGCAATGGTCAAGCAGAAAGGGCAAATGCTGAAGTGCTGCGCGGGCTCAAGACAAGAACCTTCGACAGGCTGTACAAGTGCGGAAGAAACTGGATAGAGGAGTTGCCGACGGCTCTTTGGTCAATCAGGACGATACCAAGTCGAGCCACCGGACAGACACCCTTTGCTCTTGTCTATGGAGCAGAGGCAGTTGTCCCCACGGAACTCGTATACGGGTCTCCTCGAGTGCTCGCTTACGATGAGGTCGAGCAAGAGCAACTGCGACAAGATGATGCATTGCTCCTCGAGGAGAACCATCTCCAGGCTGCTGTACGAGCTGCTCGATACCAGCAAGCCTTGCGTCGCTATCATAGCCGCAAGGTCAAGGCCAGGAGTCTCGAGGAAGGCGACCTTGTTCTTCGGCGCGTTCAGTCCGCCAAGAATTTCAACAAGTTGACGGCGAAGTGGGAAGGCCCTTATCGGGTGAGACAAGTCACAAGGCCCGGTGCTGTCCGCCTTGAGACCGAAGAAGGCTTACCGGTGAGCAACTCCTGGAACATAGAGCATCTTCGCAAGTTTCACCCATAAGGCGCGGTTGCCGTGATCCGCTCCGGCAACCACCTTTTGTACAAGTCTTGCCGCTGTTGCCTGTAAACCTTTGTACAAAGCTGGGCGCAGACCCCGTGCATCAGTAAAACTTTTGTGCTTCGCAATATTGTCATTTCATGCCTTTCTTTTTACTTGCATGCATCATCTGACACCTTGTGCAGCACACAACCCCGGTAAGCAGTAACAGGCCGCAAGGCTCCATACTTGTGTTTCCTCCTCTCTTCCTTTCTTCCTTAAACAGAAAAAGTGTTCCTCGCGCACAAGTTTGCCGGGGGGGGGAGGAGATGGAGGCATGGACCAAGTACTGCTCAAAAAAGGAAAGCCTTGCCGGGAAGCGAACAACCTATGAAAGCTAAGTTACCAAAGTTTAAGCATTCAAATTTTTAAAATTCTTTAGTTGTATTCCTTGAACAACCACACTTTGTATGGAAAACCTGTGCGCGGAGGAACCTACCCGTGGCTAGCCGCGCCCTTATTTTGTTTCGAGCACGCTCAACGGCTTAAGTGAGCTGCGACAAGTGTCGCGCCCTTACTTCGTTTTCGAGTTCGCTCAGCAACCTAAGTGTGCTGCGACTGGCTGCGGCAAGGTTTCTTGCCGGCAAGGGCATTTGCCAGCAGGCTGCTAAGAGTCCAGCACTCAGCGCTCGCGGCAAGGGTCCCTTTGCCGGCGAGTTCCCTAAAAGCGTAGGGTGGAAGACATACAAAATGAAGGGACTAAAGCAAGGGAGATAACACTTCGTCGATTACCTAAAATAAAAGTGTATATTACAGAGATAACTTGCCGCTGTTCTAACCAACTACTGCCTATAACTTAACTGACAGCGGCGAGGGAAGCAAGGTGCCTAGTCTCTTCGGTCTCCGTCAATCCTCTGGATCTTGCCCACCTTGGCGACGATGTTGGCAACTTGGGCCTTCAACGCCTCCTAATCAGCTTCGGGCGGCAAGGTGCGGAGGACGTTGACGAGGTTGATCCCTGGGTTGCGGTAGACAATCTTCGACAAGACCCGCTCCATGGTACCCATGCAAAGCCGGCGTGCTTCATCGGCCAGCTGCACGGGGATCTTCTCCCGCAGCTGCGCAAGCGCCGGCGCCACTCCCCTGAAGAACAGACTCAGTCTGGCGCTGTGGGGGAGGCTCTCGTCGGGGGAGTACACAAGGTGCTCCGCCCTCAACGCCATCATTTCCATGTCAATGTTGGCGGCGGAGGTGACCAGTTCATCAGTCCACTGCTCCACCGTCCGCTGGAAATTGTTCTGCGAGACGGCAGCGCTCTCCAGCAAGAGCCTCTTGGTGCGGAGCTCGTCCTTCAGCTTGGTCTCACGATCCCGGGCAGCGTCAAGTGAGTCAGTAAGAGTGGAGACCTTCAGCTCTAAATCAACAATGGAGTCCCTGGCGTCAGTGAGCTCTTTGCCCTTCTCGGAGAGGCGGATTTGCAGCTCCGAGTTGGTGTGAGCATCCTTCTCCCGCGCCACATTGAGCGCGGTGACCCTGTCTTCACTCGCCTTCAGGAACAGCTCCATCTGCGCTACCCTGGCCTCCAGATCCTTCTTAGCAGTCTCCGGGGCAGCGGCGGCATCTCTCGCCTCCTGCAGAGCCCCGCCGATGGCGTGCTCCCGGGCGGTGAGGTCGTCCTCGTGGCTGTCGAGGTCGACCTTCCGCTGGTTGAGCGCTTCCTCCCGCCGAGAGAGCTCCTCGGCGGCCAGTCGCTGCTGCTCTTCCACCTCGGCCTTCTCAAGGAGGAAGGCTTGGTGCGCCCCGGCAAGCTCTTCGCGCTCCTCCGCCAAGTTCCGGAGGGCCGCCTGATTCGCGGTGCGGAGCTCCTCGGCGCGCTTCTCCAGGTCGGCACCAACCTTGGCAGCCAGAACCTCCCGAGACACCAACTTCGCCTGCCTGGCCTGGTACAATGCCAGGAGCCGACGAAGGAGTCTCTCCTCTTCGGGCTCGTCGCTGCTGCCGGGCGCATCGATGACCTTCAGCCCGGCGGAGGCGAGAACCTCTCCGTCGAAGGTCTCTCCCTCCGTGGGTAACCTAGACGAGGACGCCCACGAGACTTGAATAAAGACCCCGTTGGCGGCCTCCAGATAGACACCCGACCGGTCCGTGGGGGCGGAGGGGTCGGCGGCCGGTGCAGTGTCCGGCGCTCCTGCGGCCTCCGGGCCAGCAGTGCGGTCGCCGGTCCCTTCCCCAGCCGCGGCGTCGGCGGTCGGGGCGGTCTCCTCAACGGCCGGCTCGTCGGCTCCAGCCATTCCCTCGGCGGAAGTGGCGTTGCCGCCGTCGCCATGCACGCCCTCCTCGGCGGTGGTCTCCGTCTCCATCAGCTCCGGGGCGGGAGGATCTAATAGGAGAAAAAGAAAAGAAAGATCGTCAAGCAAATACCCAAAAAGGCGGATCCAAGAAGAAGAAATTACAAGGTTTACCTTCGCGGGCTTCTTCGACGACGGGGTCCCTCGCCGGGGAATTCTCCCTTGGCGGTGGAGTAGTAGCCTTTGCTGGCGGAGGGCCGCTTGCGCCCTCCCTTGGCGGGGTGCTCACCCTCGTCGGGCTGCTCGCCCTTGGCGGAGTACCCGCCATTGTCGGAGCACTATCCCTCGCCGGGGAGCTCATCCTTGGCGGGGAAGGTGGGACAAGCGGCTCGTCGGGGGCGACCTCCTGGTGCTCCTGCGGCTGCGGCTCCACTTCTGCACAAGACAACAAAATATCAGTAAGGTTAACAACCTCAAGCATGCCCGTTAAACAAAAAAGTGAATACCAGACTTACGCTGGGGGCTGCGCTGGGGGCTGCTCTCCAGAGCAGCAGGCTGGTCCGGCAAGTTTGTCGCTGGCACAACCCCTGTCGCCGCGACGGGCTCATCGTCATCGATGTTGACCACAGGGATCTTGGCCCTCTTCGCCATCCGCTGGGTCAAGGTCCTGGAAACCAAACAAGATCAGAATTAGAACCAATCAAGAAGAACCAAGACAGAATCAAGAAAATCACAAGTACTTACTCTTCCTCCTCTTCATCGGAGCTGAGAGCGGAGAAGTCAAACCCCGCCTCGTGCGCTCCAGCGCGAGGAGCTGGAGGAGAAGGCTCCCTCAGGTGCTTAGCAGGCTCCGGGGCTGCGGGCTGTGAAGACCCAGCCCCGGTCGTCGCCGAGGACCGAGGGGCAGAAGGTGCGCCGGAGCCGCTCCGGGAAGATCCCCCTCCGCTTGTCGCCCGGGCTCGGGGCGCCTCCTTGATGACCTCGCTCGTCGAGGTGGCGCGTGTCGCGCGGCGCTTCGGCTGCTGTCGAGGCGCCTGTGGCCGCGCCGGCTCGGCGGCCTTGCGGAGGCGCTTCTGCCGTTGCTGCGGAGGGCTTGGTGGTGGCGGAGAGTTCTCCGAGGACGAGGAGGCGTCGTCGTCAAGATTCAACGAACCACCGGAGTCTTTGTCAGAATCTACGGACTCAGCGTCCTCCTCCTCCTCGGCGGGCCCGCTGGACTCGGTACCCTACCCGGCGGCCTCGCTCGCCCCAGCAGCCCCGCTCGCCCCGGCAAGCTTCCCGGAAGGCTCCCCGGTGAACTCCTCGGGCGCAATCTTCAGGAGCTTGAGGATTTCTGCTTCCTCAGCTTGGCTCACCACATCCGCCGCTTCTGCTTCATCCACAGTGTATCCAAATTCGCCCGCGGCCGCAGCCGCGGCAGCCTCCTCCATTCTGGAGGCAATGTATGCTACATCCCGGTCAGTAGTATCCCGGGTGAGGCCCTTCTTCTCCTCGGCGTTGCGGGGCTTTTTGACCAAGTTGTCGAAGAAAGCCTGCACGGTCTCCGCCGGGGGCTCCAGCCAAGTGGGAACAACTCCATGCGAGTCGCACTCGGGCATCACCGCGCGGATGGAACTATGGCCGGTGTTGTTGCACAGAGGCACCACTCTCGGGAAGGTTTGAACCACTCCGGGTGATTGGGTCGTGCTTAAACAGTTCCCGGACCATCCCCTTCAGCTCCAATACAGTAAAGTTGTAGTTCAACCCGGGGCGCAGCCTCATGCGATCCGCCGCGTTGCCAAACTCCCAAGCGGGCCTCTTCCTCTCCTGCAGAGGGGCGATGCGGCGGCGGAGGAAATCGGCCCCAACTTCTCCCACAGTCAAGTTGGCGGCCCGGAGACGGAGAATCCTAGTCGAGGCAATCTGAAGCTTGTCGTCCTCCGGGGCCAACTCGCTCCAATCCTTGCCGTGCACTATTGCAGTCTGGCGCGGCGAGGTAAAAGGCTCAGGCTTATCTTCCAGCACCCAGCACCAATCGGCTCTCCACTCCTCCCACTTGCCGCGAAGCTCTCCTTTCAAGTACGCATCCTTCTTGTTCAGCCTAAAGATCCAGGAGATGCCGCCGGAGAGCAGGGATCCGGACTCTACTCTAGGCGTGAAGAAATGGCGGAAAAGAGCTACATTTGGGTGGACCCCAACATAGTTTTCGCACAGATGTGCGAAAACAGCCATCGTAAGGACGGCGTTGGGGGTGAAATCTAGGAGGTGGAGGCCGTAGGTGTTCATTACATCACAGAAGAACTCCGAATATGGGGGACACAGACCACAGATAAAGAATGCGGCAAAGTAAAAGTACCCGCCGGGGAACATGTCGATGGCGACGGCGGGGAGGACTCTGGTGCGGGGATGAGCCTTCGTCTCCCTCGCCCAGAACAACTAATACTTGTCCCGGAGCTCCCTCGCGCCGAGCCTCGGCGGGAAGACCACCCTCTTCCTCCACATGGCTGCTAACTTCGCCGCCTGCTCGGACTTCTCCTTCTTCGCCTTGTCGCCCTTCGCTTTGTCGCTCTTCGGAGCCATGGCGGGGGCGGCAAGGAGGGAGGCTAGGAGGTCGCTGGCGCTGCGGGTGTTGGATGCGGTGGAGGGAGTGGAGCTCGGCTCTCCGTCGACCTTTGTGGAGGAAGAGGGCGACGGGGGTTTCTGGAGATTGAAGACACAATGAAGGCAATGGAGGGAAACTGCCCCTGCTTCCTCTGCTTTTAAGGGGGAAGTGGGGGACGTTCCGCATTTCCCATTAAAGAACAGGCCACGATCTCTCCCACGACGCCGCAATCGACGCGTGCCGTTAGGGAGGGACGCGGCGGATAAGGAGAGGGATACGGCTTGCCGTGGGCCGCGAGTGCCCGTGCACTGTCTTGGGCCTGGCCCAACAGCGCTCGGCACCGTGTGTGGCCCAGGCCCGGGGGCTCCTGTCGGTGTACTAAGGTAGGGGTACCTTAGTACCCCAACTTGTGCACGGACAGTAGCAGGTTCCCGTGGCAGGACTTACCACGCGCTCGCCAAGGTCCGCTCTGGTCCCTATGAAGCCATTCAAGAACAAAGTATACGAGTTAAGAGACAAGACCCCGACAAGAGGAGCTTGCCGGGAAGGCCGCACCAGGCTCAAGGTTATCACTCCAGCACAAGACCCTGGCAAGAGGAGCTTGCCAGGAAGGCCTAGGGATAAGCATCTCAGGAGTCATATCGCGGCGCGGCGCGCGCCCCGACAGGGCCCGGAGAGCGGCAAGCTTCCGGGCCCGGCAAGATAGTGGCCCCGGCAAGGTGCTTGCCGAGGGGGACTTACAATGGGTGCCTGCGCTCCAGCTCGTCTGCCCACGCGTCGCCCTGGAGCCCTTCCAGGGGCGCGTGGCAGACCGCTGTGCAGCCTGGGGTACACGGTGGCAAGCCGCGGTGATGAAGCCATCGCCGTGGCGAACGGAGAAGCATGGACGGACGCTTTTGGGGTCGACGGTGACGGGCATTCAATGCCTTTGTCCCCCACAGTCAAAGTTTGGTGAAGACCACTGTTCATACACTGTTCATGCAATGTTACAACTCCCACCAAAATTACATTTTTACCTTTCTCTACGTTGACACCTGTCGGTGACCCCATTGAGCTATAAAAGGAGGCCCATGCACAACGTAGAGGGGGTTCTATCCCAGAAACTCACACATTCCCTCGCTCGGTGTAGCTGGTACTGTAGATCTTCAAGCTCCCGAGCCCAAGAACTTAATACAACCAAAGCAGGAGTAGGGTTTTACGCGTCTGCGCGGCCCGAACCTGGGTAAACTGCCCGCGTGTGCTCCTCGATCTGCTCTCCGTGCTCCCTCCGCTCCCTTACCGCAACGTAGAAGGGGCTCCGGTCCCATAGGTGTTCGTGGGAGGACAGTTTCCCCCGACAGCGATGTAGAGGGAATTTTCCCTCCCGGCCAACTCTTCGTGTTTGGCGGCTTCGCGCTCCGTGCCAACACTGAAGGCCACCTTGAGCAGCTCGAGAGCTACGCCCCTAGCCATCACGTCAGATTAGGAAGCTTGAACTATGTAGTTGATATCCGCAGAGACTTGATCTTCGCCGGATTCGAGCCAATGGCAGCCTCTCTCTGTCACCACGATGATCATGACCTAACTTTGTCATCGGATCAGGAAATAGCAAATGTGATAGTTCTGGCCCTAGATCCAGAATAGATCACGTCGCCCGAAGATGGGAAGCTCAACCCCACCATGATAACCGCGGACTCTACGGCGTTGGAGCCGCACACGAACCCAACTACGGGCAGGGTCTGTGTTAACGGAACCCCGGACTCAACTCCGGACTTTCATTCCGAATTGCACGTAACTGCGCCCTTCAAACCTGACCAGGCATCTATCGCAAAATTCAGTGCTACGGATATCTTCCAGCACTCCCCCCTTGGCAACATGTTAAAGTCGTTAAGATACCTCTTCCTAGAGGAGGACACCCATCCAAATTATATCCGGTTTGAATTGGAGGCTGTTGGGGAATTTTGTTCCCCACCCACCTCCCACTTGATAGCCACAGTCGAAGATCTAGCCGATCTACTTGACTATGCTTCCGAAGACTTTAAAGGGATGGACCTCAAAACTAAAGCGGATCCAAATCAAGGCCGGCCCATAACCTGGCGGTGGACGGCCACGTCTTCGTACAATGTGTACATAGTGGATACACCCAAAGAGGTGGAGGGCGACAGCGAAAACAATCCCGTAGAGGACAAGCCCGCCGAAGAACCTCCCAAGCGCCGGCGTCCAAAACGCTGAACCAAATCCCGCAAAGGAAAGGACAGCAACACCGTGACTAATGACGGTGACATTCCGGAACAAGCCGAAGACCCCACAGACCCAGTGATAGAGCAGGAGAAGCGAGAGGACGGCGAACGGAGTCCGAAGCCGTAGTCCGACGACAGCGATGCTGAAGACGGTACTTTTAAACCAGTCTCCGAAGAAGAGGATAGCCTTGTCACATCCCTAGTTAGTGCTTACATTAGCACTAGCTAGAGTGTGTATCATGTTTACTTTTTGCAGAAACTTGAAATGGGGATGACAGAAACCCCAGCACCCCTCTTCTAACAACTAGGGTTTAATAAAATCTTTTCCAATGTACCCAAAATGCCCTTCAAAAATGTTCATCATCTTTGCCTTGGTCTCAAACCTCTGACAAAAATGGTGCACCATTTTCTAGGACATCCAAAGGTCACTGTATTAATTCATATTGTATTTGCATTTGGGCATTTAAATGCTATAAAATATTTTAAGTGCCCAAATAATCATAAACTAAAATGTTCCATGCTGTTCATATTATATACAGTGGGCATGAGTAGTTTCATGATTTATGAAAGTGCTTTAGCATTTTTATTAATTCAACAAAGTTGAAAAAGAAACAAAACAGAAAACAAAATAGAAAAGAGAGAGAGAAGGCCACAGCCCACTTACCTGGACCACCCCGGCCCACCTGGCGGCCCAGCACTGTGCTGGCCCGAGCCAACCAGCTGCTTTGTCCCCGCCAGGCAGGCAGGGAGGTGACGCCGATGAGCGCGAGCTCGCCACGGCGCCACCTGCTTGCAGCTTCGCCGCGGGAACAGGCTGGACGACCTCCACGTCGTGCCCTGAAGCCTCTGGACACATCCACTTCCCCCTGCCTCTCTCCCTCGCCCTCTCCTCGCCATGGCCGCAGCGCTCGCGAGCTCGCCGCCGTAACCACCGCAGCTGCCGTGCTCCCCTCACCTTTCCTCTGTGTCTGGAAGCTCCGCCATCGTCTCCTAAGTCACCCCGACGAGCCACGCATCGCAGGAAGCCCCAACGCGTCGTTCCCGAGCTCTTCTTCTTCCTTCGGCCGCCGAGATCGCCGGCGACCTCACGTCGTCTCCAGCTTGTCCCCGACCTCGCCGTCAGCTCCGTCTCAACCACCGTGAGCTTGGCCACCTCCCATCCTCTTCGTTCTCCCTCTCGAGCTTTGTAACGTCTGCACGAAGCTCACCCGCACGCGCCGCCATGGAGCTCGTCGCCGACGAGTCTCCGGCCACCCAACGGCCGCGCCACCCTGTCCACCAGCCCACCGCACCCCCAGGAGCCCAACGCACCTCTCCACGAGCCTCGCCGTGCCACCTAGCGACGAGCTCGAGCTCACCCGAGCTCCGGCAGCCGCCAAGGTCGTCGCCGGCGCCGTTTCCAGCGACCTCGAGGCCAATCACCACCACCACTAGTCGAGGCTCACTCCCCTCATCACGTACATGTGCTCCGCCGCCGTTTTAGTCACCGGAGCACGAATCCCGCACCGCACCGCCGTGTCTGGCCTCGCCGGTGGCTAAACGCCGACCAGTTTGACCCCCTTTGACCATGGGTGGGCCCAGTTTGACCCTCTGGAGTCAATGACTGGTGGGGCCCAGCCGGCTAATTAAGTTAGGATTAGCACTAATTTTAATTAGTTAAGTTAATGACACTGACACGCGGGACCCACTGTCAGGTTTGACCTGGACCAGGTCTGTTAACCTGCTGACGTCAGCATGATGTCATGCTGACGCAGTAAAGGCTTTTCTAGCATTATTTGAATTAAAACAATTCAGGAAATTCCAGAAAATGCTTTAAACTTCTAAAAATCATATAAATTCAACAGTAGCTCAGATGGAAAAGTTTTATATATGAAAATTGATCAAAAAAAATCCAATCTTTCCATTGGTGCTGGTTTCATGCATGTTTAAGCAAGTTAACCTTGCTGTTCACATCAAAACATGATAATACAATTTAAATTTTAATAGTTTGAGTATAAATTTGAATCTTTGATTCAAATGAGCTCAAACCTTTCTGTTTATAGTTGCATTATCCCAAAACACATTCATCTTTCCATGTCATGAGCATGCATCATATTGTTGCATTTGTTTGTATTGATTGTATCGTTGGTGTTCTCCGTGGTAGGTCCTGCTCCCGAGGATACATCTGCGTATCCAATTGAAGAGCAGTACCCGACAACCAATCTGTCACGCAAGCAACCCATTGATCATTCCGATACAAACCTATCTTCTCGCTCCTGCTCTCTTTTACTGCATTAAGGCAATAGCGTGTGAACTGCTACTTCCTGCGGTAGTGTAACACCCCAAAAATTTAGCGACGTTTTATTAAATAAAATTTTGCCAGTAAATTAAAATTTTGCCTTTTTGCTGAATGTTTCTTTATAATTCCAGGACCAGTCTTGTTCTGTTATGTTGGAGTTTTTACCCCTAGTAAAAACTTTCCAGCTAATATTAGATTCTCTTATGCACCCATTAAAACTTTGCTTATATCAGCAGGATTAATTATATATTGGTCTCCCTAATTTTCTTCTCTATATAAATGGTTGCCCTTAGTTTTAAGGCCTCTTTTGAACTACAACCACTTGATAAATTTATTTAAAATTTCAAACAAAAATTGGAAATTTCAAGTAATGCTATTAGTTCACTTTTATGCAAGAATATAATTATTTCATTTAATATTTTGAGCTCCACAACATGTTTGCCAATCTGGTCCAGTAGACCAAATGGCACTACAACCCTATCAAGTATTCCTGTAATGCTCCCACCAAAATTATGGGAAGGTTCATAGCAGTATGTTATCCAACTTTATGCAAAAACCCATCTTGGCCCCTTGGAAAATTTGAGTGAACCAACCTCTATTCCTTTCTGGTTCAGTTTGATGTTTTGCACTGCAACCCTAGTCTATTTTGCTCTAGTGCCTTTGAGCTTCCTCATCCTTATAGTCTCTCTTGCAAAACCCTTAAGTCCAGGAGAGTGGGCCTATTGGGGTAGTTTTTGTTCATGAATCAATGCTCTGCATTTTCTGTCCAAAACTGAAGATTTGCAAAACTTGCACTAACAAGTTTCTGGTTTTGCCCAACTAGCCTTGCCACCATCTCTTTCACCTAAGGAGGCTATGATCTGGAGAGTTTGACCACCAGTGGAGATGCCCCTATGCCCATAGCATTCTATCGAGCACCTTGTGCGCATGACCAGTGCTGGCATAGTTCTTGATTCACACGGTGAACTTGAACCCCTGACCTAGCAGCCATGTCAACTAACCTCCTAGCTCCCTCTAGCCTGAGGCTGCTGAGTTGCTTTGGCATCCACGCAGGTTTGGCCGCCCTGGCATTTCGTCGAGCACCTGCCGTGTGTGCACAGAGCGCGGCGAGAGCGCGCGTTTTGCACAGGCCGCGCTCGAGCCGCCGCGTCCCTGGCATGTCGCCCCCGTTCTTATCCAGACCACTGCAGCCTGCCGCGTCAAGCCAAGCCGCTGCCCGCACTCTCCCCCACCGCAGAGACAGCTCTAGGGCCCCACAATGCCACCGTCAGGTCGGCCGCGGTAGCTAGCGGGCGGCCACAGCAACTCCTGCCATGGGCAGCGCCGCCCAAGCCTCCAGCACTCGCCACCTGCCCCCTAGAGCAGCATCAGATCATCCACAAGTTCGTCCCCTAGTTCCCGTCGTCGCCACGTCACCCTGAGCTACAGAATGGCGGTCGCCGGCGATCTTATCCACGGCCGCCGCGAAACCGCCATAGCTTGCCTATTTAAGGGCGCCCCGAGCCTCTTCGCAACCTCAGACAGCCAATGGCTACCCCGCGGAGCACCCCCGAAGCAGCAAATCGACCAAGGGATGTCTTCTTCCCCAACTCCGGCGAGTACAGCTGCCGCCGCCCTCCAGTCCAATACGTCGCAACCCAAGCCCCTTCCGCCTAGCCAGCACCATCATTCGACTCCCTATGCTCTTGCGGAGCCGCCCTTCATCTCAAACGAGCTCGGGAACCACCATAGGGCGAAACACCCAAACCCACTGAGGCCGCCGTCCACCGCGAGGCTCGTCGTCGTCTCTTTCCTCCACCTCCGTCGAACACACGACCACCAAGAGGACCGCACCAACCCCGCGGATCCATCCCTGCATTCGAACGACCTCCAAGAGCCGCCGTTCGCCGGCGACAATCACCGGGGCTCCGTCCCCGTCGGGCGAAGGAGGAAGAAGGCGGGTAGACCAGTCAAATATGACAGGTGGGCCCGCAGGTCCCACCGTCATCCCCTCACGTCCCCGCCCGCCAGCTTAAGTGGAGGCGCATTCCCCGAAGTACGTCTTCTCTTCTCTGAAAACGTCTTCTGAGCCGATTCGTTTTTCTTTTTCTGGTTTTTATTAAAACCAGAGTTGACTGAACTTTGACTGGCAATATCTTTTAATCTATAAATCCAAATGACTTGATTCCTTTTCTGTTGTTTCCCAAATATTGTCTAATTTATTTTCATATTTATATGAAGATTTTCCAGACAGCTTTTTTTGGGCTCTTCTAAGTCTATGTATTGATTTACTTTTATTTCTTTTAGGATATTTGAAGAGGGGGAAAACTTCCAAAATTCTTGGAATGCTTTTCTCCTCCCCTCTATTTGAAGGAAAGCATCTTGAACCCCGTTATAATATACGTTGTGTATTGTTTGCTAAAGCATGAGAACTCCATTGATATACTCAAATGGAGTAACGTTATTTCATGTGGAAATCATACTCTTGCATATCAACATGTGGTGAATCATCTATTTCTGTTATGTATGTGATATTGGTGACAGCAGCCACTTCTCATGCGACATATGCCTGGTGATAGTTCGGATAGAGTCCGAAGGAAGGTTGTGTTCCGGTGAACCGACCACGTGACTGACATCTCGTTGTGGCGAGGATGTGCAGTAAGGCAGGATGTAGCATGAGGGGTGTGACCCTGCCAGGGAACTGTAGAGAGCAATGTGACATTTACCATACAATAAAGCTGAAACCTCCTGAGACGACCGTAGATCGGGTCTTGTTCCAGTAACCCCCATACTTGTTTCGTGCTACCACGTGTCCCTACTACAGGTAGGGTACGGTTCAGTAAATTGTCGACCCTTGTTCTATCACACACCGTACAGAGAGGCCACAGTGCAAGATACTGGCTGCATCCGGTAGGCAGGCCACCTGGTCCGGGGGCATGGGTGTTTCGGTTGGAGCCGAAGGGGATAGCTTCCCGCAGTTTTCGCGCGCGTTATAAATTGTTGTGATCCCATGCTAGTCGAGGTTGTAGCCTCCCCACTTAAAGTTTGGCTTAACTAGTGTCGTGGGTGATTCCGGACACCGGTAAGTTAGGCTGGTGTGTGCAGTCAGGTGCGTCTTCAAATTAAAAGACCGTAGGCGGAATTAGTCCAGAGGGGCTATAGAAAATCCGTTATTCATGGGTAAAGAGTACACCCTCTACAGAGATATAAAACCTATTCGAATAGCCGTGTCCATGGTCAAGGACTACAGTCTGGGATGGGTTGAGTGTCGGTCTTAGTGTCGGTCTTCGGAGGAGAAACATTTAAGCCAGAACTTTATTTATGACCTGTGACAGGCGGTGATTGTGAATTGTTATTATTACGGACTAACCATTGGTATTCTTTGGAACGATGAGTATCCTTGGGACGGTTCTACCTCCTGGATATTTACCGTTATTTTCCTTCCATTATAAGCCCTTTATGTGATGTCGCTCAGACGTCCGACTGTGGCATCCTTTTTATTTATAAGCCCTTTATGTGATGTCGCTCAGACGTCCGACTGTGGCATTCTTTTTATTTATAAGCCCTTTATGTGATGTCGCTCAGACGTCCGACTGTGGCATTCTTTTTATTTATAAGCCCTTTATGTGATGTCGCTCAGACATCCGACTGTGGCATTCTTGTCTTTTATCTCTCCTAAGCCCT
>LR738711.1:583123562-583160954 GCA_902687465.1 Secale cereale | reverse complement strand
TCTTTTATAAGCCCTTTATGAGATGTCGCTCAGACGTCCGACTGTGGCATTATTTTCTTTTATAAGCCCTTTATGTGATGTCGCTCAGACTTCCGACTGTGGCATTATTTTCTGTTATAAGCCCTTTATGTGATGTCGCTCAGACGTCCGACTGTGGCATTATTCTCTTTTATAAGCCCTTTATGTGGTGTCGCTCAGACACCCGACTGTGGCCTGTTATCATTTATTATTTTCCTATGAGGCGTCACCCAGACCCTCGTTTGGTCCCGTTATTTTACCTTTTGGATCGGGAGGATTACCGCCCGACTTCCAGTCTTACCATCAGTGCATTCATATTTTGTTCCGGTTGCATTTTGCTAGAATACTCGTATGCATTCATGTTGGCATTTGTTATATCTTAAGTCCGAACTGTGTTGCGAGTACATTCAAAGTACTCACCTGGCTTGTTGATTTGGCCAGATGTGGACAAAGGCGATCTCATGGATGAAGAGTTTGATAGCGAGTCCGACGCTTAGAGGAGTCCCAGTCAGTCTCTTGCTGTCACACCCTGCATTTTGTAACATGTTAATTGCAACAATGAAGCATGAAAATTTGGACCAACAAATTTTTTTAGCATCATTTGGCTTTTATTTGGAATTGAGTTTTTCTTCATGAGCTTTTTCATGTGCTCATTAAAGTCAACTATTAACTCTTGTAGAATTCATCTCCATACCCAAAACTTCTGCCCAATGATCATGCCAAGTGTTATATAACAATATAGTATTTTCTTACAAAATTAATTTGGCCAAAATGTATTTTATAAATTTAGTTTTCCAAAAACCCCTGAATTAAGGTTTGCACTGCAAGTGCTTGATTTAGGGTGAGAAAATTATTTCAAAAGGTATATTTGAGACCTAGTAGTCATAGGACTCCCAGAAACCACAAGAGTATAATTTTAAAAGTTATTTTCCTATATTATTTAAAAGCTTTTTCTTAAGGCCAGAAATGGTCTTTAATAGGGAAAAATTATTTATGTATTTCAAAAATATTTGCCAAAATTCAGGGAGACTCATAGGACATATATTGTCCATATATAAGAGTTTCAGCACTTGGTCATGTTCAAAATAATGGGCTAATCCCTCTAAAACCCTTTCTGGAAATTTCAAGCTTTTGAAATATTTACAAAGGAAATATTCTCCAAAAATTCCAGGGAAATTCTATCATGTCATATATGACACATTTGATGATCTTGCCAAGTCCCATGCATTGGGAAGCAAGAAAACATCATCAAAACCCTTCATAACCATTCTGTCCATATTTGAAGTTTGAGCAACTTTACATTGCCAAACTTGTCCAAATGCTCTCAAATTTGGTGCACATGCTAGAATGGCCTAATAAGGCAACTAGACCAAATGGCATAAGATTTGGAGTAGAGCAACTTGATTAGAACACCCCAAAACCCTTTCTGTTCAAATGCAAAATTGAACAACTTTACATTACCAACTTTTTACCTGGAGCTTCAAACTTTGTGGGCATGATCAATACCCTAAATGATGAAACTACACCAAGTGGTGCATCAAGGGGATATGATTAGCTTGACTCAAACAAGATGAAGCCATTTCTGTTGATTTCTAGGGTTCACCAAAGTTACATTGGCTAGTTTCTTCAAATAAGCCCAAATTTGGTGAAACACCCTATTTTCACATGTCATTCAGTCCTGTTAAGTGTCATGGCAAGTGGAGATCATTTGCTTGACCAAACACTGATCAAACACCTTCTGCAAAATTACGAAAACCCTCTTCTTGATCACTTTTACCTTTTACCTTGGCCTCAACTTTCTACCACACGTTCATCCAGTTACTAGCTACCTCCAGTAACTTCCCCAGGACCCCAGCTCCATGATTGAGGGGTAAAAGCCCTAGTTCAGCCTGCTATACAGCCATTTTCTACCAGGTCACCAGCTCCTCTTCTCTCTCACAGCATCCCCAGAGCATCCAAAGCCTCAACCGTAGTGCTTGCATCACCCTGGACCCCCCCAGACACGGTGGACGCGTCCAGAGGGCCAATGGCATGGCATTGCATTCGATAAGGGCGCTCCAGAGCGCGCTACAGTGCGCCCACGCACTATAGCTTCGCCCAATCGCCTGCCCCCGACACCCTCGGGCTCCCCCCTCGCGCCACTCAACGCGCCTCGACGTCCGCCGCCTCCACCGGTGCTGTCCCCCTCCTCCTGCGCCCTCCAGTGGCCGTCGCCACATGCGCACCGGCCACCCGCGACGTCCACTCCTCGGCTTCACATGCGCGCGTCGTCTGGAAGACTCCCCGCTCCTCCTCTCTCCTCTAATGGACGTAGGGCTCGTCCAGCAACGCCGCAGACACACTCCCGTCGCCTGCCGTGCGCTCTAGCGACGAGCAGCAGCTCGCCGGCGCACAGGTCCACGGGACCTCGCCGTTCCCCTATATATAGGACCCCCCGAGCCCTCCACTCAGCACCAACGGCCTCTCCTCATCCCCAGCAACACTCCAGCACCACCCGTTCTTCCCCAGAGAGCCCCAGTGCTCGGGATCAACCGGAGCTCCGCCGCGTCGGGCCGCCGGCGATCTCGCAGTACGGGCCTCCTCTGCCCCTCCTTTGGCTCGATCTAGAACTGCCATGCATCACTGATGCGTTCCCCTTCTTTTTCCGCTTCTGCAGCTGCCGGAAACGAGCCAGCCAGCAGGTTCCCGACGACCCTCCGCCGTCCCACCTCACCGCTGACGTACCCGACCTCCCCGGCGTGCCGCACCACCACCACTACCTCCGCAACTCGTCGCTGAACCCGTCCCTGCCCTCTGTTGTCGTCGCCGTGGCCGGAATCGATGCCGGTGAGCTCGTCGTTGCCGTGGCCGTGAGGTTGAAGATGACAGGCGGGCCCCGCCTGTCATCCTCACCCCTCTCTCCTTCCCCTCACAACCGCTGACCGCCGGGCCCCGCCCGTCAGGTTTGAAAACCTGACGTGCGCGCGCTGGCGCCCGAGCGGCTGGGCTGGATGCCCTGGGCCGTGCACTGTGGCCACTCTAGCCCAGTTGCACAGGGCTTTTTCTCCTTTTTTTCTGTAAAACTTCAAATATTTTTACAGAAATGAATATTGGTCCAAATGAAATAATTCCAACTCCTAAAATCTTGTAATATTCCAACCTATTTAATGGTGTCACTTTCACACACATCTATGAAACTTTTCTGTTCTGTTCAAATTTGAGCATTAAAACTCATGTTCAAAAATCCCTAGATTCCATTCTGTTACTCCAAAACTCCAACTAAGTATTTTCTCCATCTTAGAATTCCCTCTAGTATTTTACAAAAATAAGTTGACATTTTTCTGAGCACTTTGATTTTTCTGTTTTATTTGTGGTCTTATTTTTCCGTTGTTATTATGCGACGTATAGATACCGTATTTGACGAAGTTGCTGAAGAAGGAGAAGGAGAAGGATTTGAAGACTTTGAAGACCAAGCCAATCCAGGCAAGCAGCCCTTTGACCATGATACACTTGTTCTTCGGAACCCGTTTGTTTCCGATGCATGATGATAGCATTACAATGGTGACCTAGTTGAACCACCACATGATGCATTCCTTGATCTTAGTCTTGCTATGTGCTATATGACATGCAAATGGTAGTAGTGATGCTTAGTGATGCATGTGTGACATGAACCTTCATGGTTGAAATCTTTGCATAAAACCCCGTTGGGTGCCATTCATGCCCGAGGGAGATGATGAGTTGGGTAACCACTTGATGACGAAGTGGTGTACCGAGCCAAGTGTGTGTTTTTCAAACGGATTGGTTTAAGTTGCGACCGTTATTCCAACCATACATGTGCAACCACACTACCCCTTATGGGACGGGGCGTTATTGATTACTTAGGCCGATACTAGCATGGTGCCCGCATTACTAGTGACGGGAAGACTTGAGGTCTTTCCCGGGACGGGGTCGTGCTTGGATAGACGACCATGACTGTTTTCACAGGGCACCGGACACATCGTTGGTCCCTTCGGGTACGCGTGACATTGAAATTAGGGCAAGTCCCGTGATCTATTGTTTGTACTCGAGGGCCGTGTACCAACGAGTGGACTCTATGTTAGTGTCGTCTAAGGAAAGATAATGACCGGGTGCTTCCCCCGAGTACTTGAGGTACTGCGGGATCGTGGGTGACACGAAAGCTTCCCGGATCTTGTGGGTAAAGTGTACAACCTCTGCAGAGTGTAAAACTGTTCGAATAGCCGTGTCCACGGTCAAGGACAGTTGGGTAACCGCTCTTGGGCTACGTCCAATGTTTGCGAAACCATGTGTGTGTATGAGAGTCAAGGTGGTGACTTGACTCGATGAGTGGAATCATATTCATGTTGATATCGGTAACCTGTTTTCAAGGTTACATGTACTCGTTGATGCATACACTTGATGGTAGAATATTTATTCTAGCCCATTGCTAGATTGTTCATTATTGTTTAGTTTGCATTGCTACTTTGAACCACATCATGGGTTGCTTGCGAGTACATTCAAAGTACTCATTGGCTTGCCACTGGTTATTTAATTGGCCAGGCATGGAAGAACAGGAATTTGAGGAAGAGTTCTTTGGAGACGATCATGCGAACTAGGACGCTATCCCAGTCAGAATGCCTGTAGGGTTAAGGCAGATGGCATGGGTTCTACCTATCATCGAAGACTTCCTCTATTTGAGTTATTTCCTATTCAGCCCCTGAGGCTTTATCTATGTAAGACTTGGCCATAATGGCCTTAATTTGTGTAAGACGGTATGTATGGATGTAAGACTCTTGTTATTCAGCTTCTGTGTGTTCAGTGAGCATTGATCTCTGGGATCACTGTACACGTGCATTCGGTGATCTCGACTCTTAAGTCGGGGTCCCCACAGAGCTGGTATCAGAGCCATCCTGACTGTAGGAAGCCTTAGTTAGCATGGGCGTTAGTTAGATGAGACCCTTTTTCAAAAACCTTCTGAACCTCTCTTCTTTTCTAAACCTGAGATTTCATCAGCTTATTAACCCCTCCTATTCCACCTTTGTAGATGGCCGCTGTACCCGAAGAGCACCTGACCACTTGGTTTCCCTTGCTTCTCGAGGATAGCTTCCAGGAGTGTCAGTTCCACCGAGCGCTCATCCTCACATACCTTGAGCATTGGGTTAGCGACACTGAGGTGGAATACAATGTGGAGGTGATCGTGAAGGCAAACGATCCTCCCACAAGTTGGTTCTTCGAGGGACCCCAGATGGCAACACTACCACTCGCTGTCGAGGCTGCTGCACTCAAGGCAATAACCCGTCTCCTCGAGCTTCTTCCGGAGATGGCAGCCAAGATGACTACTCGCTTCTTACCTTACCGGAAGGAAGGTGAAGAAGAAAGCAGCGCACTAGCCCCTCCACTAAAGGAAGGACTCTCGCTTCGGTTCCAGACCTACTTCAGTCTATGTGCCGACAGCTTGGAACAAGACTTGGCCTCGGAATCGGTAAAGCTTCGAGAAGAACTTCACAAGACCAAGGCACTTCTTCGTCGAGCTCAAGAGAAGACAAATAGGATCAAGAAAGAAGGAGCACCTTCTGGCTAGTCCGCTATCGCATATCGAGGCGGAAGGCCCTCCGAGGATGTATCTTCCAAGAATGAAGAACTGTCGGGACCCCGATCCTAAGCCACACCGATCTAGCATGTAACACACCATATCACTTTGCGGCCTCACGCACGGTATCCCCACGGGTGCCACCTTACCTGGCCCGGGACCGTTTGCGCATTTTGGCTCACGTATATGATAGTGTCGCTAGTATCCATATGACAGAGAACCCGGGCTGACATGACCAGTTATAAACCAAACCAAAAGTGGCACTAAATTACAGAGACAGGCATCCATGACCCAGCAATGAACGTGTCGGTCATCAACGTATGAACACAAGTCGTAGCAAGCTACAAGGACTTAAAGGAACAACGCGTGACATTTCCCCTAAGGGACAGACACAGGAACGAAGAAGGACACATGCCGGTCAGCGTAAGTGATCCGGAGCAGTAGCAAGCTACCAAGGCTTAGTGGAAGCACTAGGAGACATTTCCCTGTAAGATAGGCTACCAAGGGAAAACAACTAGGTGTCGGATCCCACACATACCAAGCATTTCAATAACATACACACAATATGCTCAATATGTGCAAATACAACATGGCATCACAACAAGACTCTAATAAACAAAGTATTTATTCATTAGGCTCCGAAGAGCCAGATATTACAAACATGGGTCTCATGACCCAACATTTAGAGCATACAAGCAACAAGCGGAAGCACTACATGTCTGAGTACAGACATCTACAAATGAAAAAGGCTGAAGAGCCTGACTAACTACAACACTCGTCCAAGAACGTAGCTGAGGTAACAAGCTACTTGTCGAAGTCCAAGCGGAACTACTAGTGAGACATCAATTCTATCTACAAAACATAAATTAAGCAAACATGAGTACAAAGCAGGCAAGACTTACATCAGATCCTATCATACATGCACTTGTATCAAGAAGGCAAAGTGGGGTTTAGTTGCAGCAAGCCAGCTTTGACTCAGTGGCTATCCTATTCTACGATTGCTGGTAACTCTTTTGAGGTGGCGCACACGAGCCCACTAAGCACCACACAATACACCACTATGGATTCATTCCCGTCTCCCTACGAGAAGGCCATCCATAGCACTCACACTTGTCTTGAGTATTTTAGAGTATCCACTTCAAGTTGTCTATGTACCATGTAAGCATCCAAGAATTCCATATCCGCGGACCCAGCTATTCGAATAGATCATGTTAACCCTGCAGGGGTGTACTTCTTCACACACACTCTCGCCACTTACCGCCATGTACATCTCGTGTATCTCGGCAACCTTCAAGCGGAAGCCTGGCGAGGGTGTCGGCCATGACCTGACTAACCACACAAGTCTATCGTCCAGGTTTATCGCCTATTCGGGTTCCATCCGTGGGGAGATCCGGCCGGGGTGTCGCTCACGGCCCCAAATGATGTGCGCAGGGTTCCCAAGCCCACTTCGCCGAGTGGATCTACGCTTGGTACACCGTGCCACGGTGCCTAGTCTGTCCCAAGCCCACTGGCCGAGTGCCACTTGGTAGACTACTAACACTACCTACAAACACCAGGAACTAGTTGCAACTCCTGGACAGAGATCATGTTGATTAATAAGTCGAGTGGGGTTGAGTTACCGGAACCCAATGTGTGGTAGTAGCTAGTCATTGGACAAGATACTCGGAACTCAGTTCTTAGGGACGGTTCCAGTGAGACAACCCACCATGTACTCCTACATGGCCTCTCACCGCTACCTTTACCAAATCGTGTTCACACGCTTAACCCTCAACATCAGAACATATCATTTCACTCCAATTCATTCCCGATGAATCAGACCTGACAAACTCTAAGAAATAGCAAGCAAGGCATGGTAAGATCACAACACGGCTTCAATCAACTCCTACACATGCTAGTGGGTTTCAACTATTTACTGTGGAAAGACAGGTCATGCAGAGGAATGGGTTCAACTACCGCAGCATAAAGTAGCAGTTGAAGTCGTTGTTGTCCTAATGCAATAACAAGGAGCAGGAGTGAGAAAGGGGTTGTATCGGAATGAACAAGGGGATTGCTTGCCTGGTAAAACAACGTGCAGAGCACTGCTCCTCTGACAGGTACTCTGGATAGGTCTCCGGAGCTAGACCTATCGAGAAGAACGGTGCCGATGGTCAAACACAAGCATATGCAACAATATGATGCATGATCATGGCATGAGGATATGATGTTGTTGAGTTAATGCAACTAGCATTCAATTGAAGAGAAGTCCTTTTGAACCAAGGGTTCAAATGCAACTCTAAAATAAGTATTTCTAAAGCCATATATGTGTTTTCATATAAACAGTAGGTTTAACTTCATTTGTCATGCATGAAAATGGTACAGATGGATAGATTGAATTTTTCTGATAATTTTTCATATATAAATTATTTCATTCTGAGCTACGGTTGAATTTCTGTGATTTTTTGAAGTTTAAGCCAAATTCTGGAATAAATAAATCATTTAAGATTTATTTAAAAACCAGAACTGATTTACTGCATCAGCATGACACAGGCATGACGTCAGCAGGTCAAAGGGGTTGTTCCAGAGTCAAACCTGACAGTGGGGTCCACTGGTCAGTGACTCAGTTAATTAACTGAGTTAATTAACTCTAAACTAATTCTAACAGAAATGTCAGCAGGGCTGGGCCCACATGTCAGTGGCTAAACTAATTAACCAAAACTAATTAATTTAACAAAACAGACAACTAATTAAAAAAGGGTGGGGCCCGCCTGTCATTGACACAGGGGGTCAAAGCACGCCGGTCGGTGGTCAAAACCCACCGGCGGCTCGACGCCGGCGACCACAGACGCGGCGGAGGGGCACAGAAATGCCGCTCCGGCGGTCATTTGGGCAGCGGAGGCTATGGGCGAGATGCTGGAGCTCGTCCGCGTCCATTCCCGCAAGCGGTAGCAGCTGGGGCGGCCAGAGCTCGCCGAAAACGAGCTCGCGGCGGCGCCGGAATTCGGGCCTCGTCGGGGTTGGAGCTACGGAGCACGGAGAGACCAACGGAGGGGCGCTACAGGCTCCTGGTGAAGCTGCGGATGCAGTGACGTGCTCAGCTTGGAGTTTGGGTGGCTGTGGCCACGGCGACGGCATCGCCGGTGGCGGTGAGGTCGGGCAACTGCGGTGGTAGGGGCTAGAGGCCGCAGACGACGGCGAGGACAGGGGGAAAAGAACCGGGGGCTCACCGCGGTTCTACTGGGGGGTCAGTGGCTCGGGGAGACTTCTACTGCGGCGAAATCGTCGGCGGCGATCGTCGGGGCAGAGGAAGAAGACGACGGCATTTGCGGTGTTCCAGGGCACCCGGCGTCTTGTGGCTTGACGGAGAGGATGAGGGTGAAGTGGCGGAGCTCTCGGGCTACTCGGATGGGCGAGGGAAGGGCAGTGGCTACGGCTACGGCGATCGACGGCGACGGCGGCGTTCGGGAGTTGCGAGAGAGGGCGAGGGAGTGGAGGGGAGAGGACCAGGAGAGTGCGAGAGGGTCGGGGGAGGTGCGTGGCTCGTCCAGAGACCACCAGGCGGCGAGGGGAGGTGAAGCAGGCAGCTCGCGTGGCACTCCCGCCGCGAGCACGCGCCGGCCACACGCTCGGCCTCCTGTCGTCGCCAGGAGGACGACGACTGGCAACTGGGCTGGGCCAGTGCCAGGCCAGCAAGTGGCCCAGGTAAGGCTCTATCCTTTTTATTTCCTTTTCTAATTTTTTTCTGACATTTGTTTTGATTTAATTTCTAAATTAAATCATTTGTTTTCCTTCTGACATTTTATTTTGCAGGGACCTAGGAATTAACCCAAACCCCTCAAAATAAAGAACCAGAATTTTGGACATATATAAAATATAATATATATATATATATACAAGCAAATAGCTATTGCATTAATTCCAAATGCCCAAAATAAATTCTTATGAGCTCCTAAAATTATTGGCTTGATTTTTATCTCTGACCAATATTTTTAGAGGGCCACATGAACATTTTCTTGGACCCTTTTGGAGCAACTTTTATTTGGGTCATTTTCAATAGGGTTTCTGAGGGTTTCACAAGTCCTCATTTCAATTTCATTTGAAATTTAACCATGATGCAAACAACAAGGCTAACCTAGTGCATATCAGAACTAGGGTTGTGACAACTCGCCTCCACTCGAAAGAATCTCGTCCCGAGATTCAGGAGTAGGCGGAAAGAAGGTGGGGTACTCCAGTCGGAGACGATTTTCTCGCTCCCAAATAGCTTCTCTCTCGGAATGATGAGACCACTGAACTTTGAGAAACTTGATGTTATGACGTCGAGTGACACGCTCTGCTTGATCCAAAATGCGAACGGGATACTCTCGATATGTGAGGTTATCTTGGAGATCAAGCGTTTCGTGGTCCACTCCGCGGATGGGATCCGAGAAGCAACGCCTGAGTTGAGAGACGTGGAAGACATCATGAACTCGAGAAAGATGTGGGGGTAGTTCCAATTGGTAGGCAACCTCTCCTCGTTTAGCAAGAATACGAAAGGACCAATGTAACGAGGAGCCAACTTTCCCTTGATACCAAAACGATGGGTACCCTTCAAAGGAGTAACCCGAAGATAAGCTTTGTCACCAACTTCATAAGCCACTTCCTTATGATGACGATCATAGTGGCTCTTTTGACGAGACTGGGCTGTTTTCAAATTCTCACGAATGATGCGAACTTGCTATTCTGCTTCCTGGATCATATCCGGTCCAAAGAATTGTCTCTCACTGGTTTCTGACCAGTTCAAAGGTGTTTGACATCTTCGTCCATAAAGAATCTCAAAAGGAGCTTGCTTGAGATTGGATTGATAGCTATTGTTATAAGCAAACTCGGCGAAAGGAAGACATTTCTCCCAATCCATACCGAATGAGATAACACAAGCTCTAAGCATGTCTTCGAGAATTTGGTTAACCCGTTCCACTTGACCACTTGACTGGGGGTGGAAAGCGGTACTAAAGGAAAGATGGGTGCCCATGGCAGTCTGGAAACTCTCCCAGAAATGAGAAGTGAATAGACTACCACGGTCTGAATTGATCTCTAGTGGGACACCATGAAGTGACACTATTCGAGAAATATACAAGTCAGCAAGCTGACTAGCGGTGATACTCTCTCGAACAGGTAGGAAGTGAGCCACTTTGGAGAGATGATCAATGACTACGAAGATAGCATTATTCCCTCTCTTGGTCCTGGGACAGCCGGTGATGAAATCCATACCAACTTTATCCCATTTCCAGTCAGGAATAGCTAAAGGTTGAAGGGTGCCAGCAGGTCTTTGATGTTCTGCCTTAACGCGACGACAAACGTCACATTTAGCAATGAACTCAGCAATTTCTCTCTTCATCCTAGTCCACCAGAACCTCTGGCATAGGTCCTGATACATCTTAGTACTACCGCGATGAATTGTGAGAGGAGATTCATGAGCCTCTTTAAGAATCAATTGCCGAAGATGTTACTTCTTGGGAACCACCAGCCGGTTTTGGAAGAGAACAACACCTCGATCATCTATGGAGAAACTACAAGCAATACCCTTGGCAATGTTTCTCTTTATCCGGGTAATTCCGGTATCATGCTTTTGGGCTTCTATGATATGATCCACAAGAGTAGGTTTCGCCACCAAAGTTGAAAGGGATCCATGAGGAGCAATGTGAAGATTAAGCTTACATAATTCCTCATGGAGAAGTGGTTGGCCCTACTGCAACATGAGATTGTTGCAATAGGACTTACGACTTAGCGCATCAGCCATGACATTGCCCTTGCCCGGGGTGTAGGTAATCCCTAAGTCGTAATCGGAGATCAACTCCAACCAACGTCTTTGCCTAAGGTTCAAATCTGGTTGGGTGAAGATATACTTGAGACTCTGGTGATCGGTGTAGATCTCGCAATGATTACCAAGGAGATAATGTCGCCAGGTCTTAAGTGCATAGACTACGGCTGCAAGCTCTAGATCATGTGTAGGATAATTCTCCTCATGTGGATGCAACTGTCGAGATGCATAGGCAATCACACGACGATCCTGCATAAGGATGCAACCTAGTCCCTGTCGTGAGGCATCGCAGTAGATAACAAAGTCCTTAGTGAAATCCGGTGGCACAAGTATGGGAGCAGAAGTCAGGCGTCTTTTCAGTTCCTGAAAACTGTGCTCACACTGTGGGGACCACTCAAACTTTTTATCCTTCTTAAGAAGTTCCGTGAGAGGTTTGGCCACTTTAGAGAAGTTCTCAACAAAGCGGCGACAATAACTGGCTAGACCAAGGAAACTCCTAACTTGTTTAACTGTTTCAGGCGGAGTCCAATCAAGAACGGCCTAAACTCTCTCGGGGTTGACAGCAATGCCCTTACCAGAGATTACGTGGCCGAGATAGGTCACTTCTGGCAACCAAAATTCGCATTTGGAGAACTTGGCATAAAGGCGGTGCTCTCTGAGTTTTTCTAGAACAAGTCTAAGATGTTCGGCATGCTCTTCCTCGTTTTTCGAGTAAATAAGAATATCATCAAGGTAAACCACGACGAACTTATCTAAGTACTCCATGAAGATCGAGTTCATCAAGCGGGAGAAGGTGGTTGGAGCATTTGTTAAACCGAGGGACATGACGGTGTACTCGTACTGACCATAACGAGTGGCGAAAGCCATCTTGGGGATGTCCCCATTTCTAATCTTGATTTGATGGTATCCTAGCCTCAAATCCATCTTGGAGAAGACTAAGGATCCAGCGAGCTGATCATATAGGTCGTTGATCCTGGGAAGCGGATACTTGTTCTTTACCATGACCAAATTAACGGGACGATAATCTACAACCATCCGATCCATACCATCCTTCTTCTTAACGAAGAGGACGGGGCAAGCCCAGGGAGAAGAACTAGGACGGATGAAACCCTTTTGCAAGGACTCATCAAGTTGTTTCTTAAGCTCAGCTAGTTCTAGGGGTGCCATTTTGTAGGGTCTCCTAGAGATTGGAGCGGTTCCTGGGATAAGCTCTATAACAAACTCTACATCTCGGTCGGGTGGAACACCTGGCAGTTCCTCTGGAAAGACATCCGGAAAGTCACGGACTACCGGAACATCTTCAAGATCTGGAAGAGGGCTGGCATTAAGAGAATAGAGTTGACGCTTTGCAACTCTAGTGGTGACGGTGACTATCTTATCAGATGGATGTGTAAGCTGAACAGACCTAGTGAAGCAATCAATCTTGGCATGATGAGCTGTCATCCAGTCCATACCAAAGATGATATTAATATCTGAAGACTTGAGGGCTACAAGTGATGCAAGGAACACAAGTCTGTCGACAAGGATTTCATTACCATGGCTTACACTAGAAGTTTGCCATTAGGATCTAGGAGTTTGAATGAGTAGTGGGGAGGGCATATCACAAAATGACATGTCGTGCAAGCGGGCATAACTTTCAGAAATGAAAGAATGAGATGCTCCAGTATCGAATAGAACCGATGCCGGATGACAATTAACAAGGAGTGTACCAAGAACGACATCTGGATCATCATGTGCGTCATTGGCTGAGACGTGATGCACACGTCCATGTTCGATGGGAGCTGACTTAACACTGATCATCTTGCGTGATGATTTATCATGTCTAACAGATTTTGCGGACTGGGATGGAGCAACACGGTTCTGAGTGCAAATACGGGCAATGTGTCCCGGTTCTCCGCACTTGTAACAAATCCTGGAGGTAGGACGTGGACCCGTATTGACAAACGGTCCATCAATAGACCTGGGTGGAACATACTGCTGAACTGGAAGAGGTACCACACGAGATAGCCTCGGAGGGTAAATGGGTGGAAGAACAGAGTTCGGAACCCAAATCCGGCGCTTCTGAGAACTAGAACCGGAGGAAGATACCAAATCAAGGATGTGCTTACGAGACTCATCGTAAGTGAGCTGAGATGTCTCTGCATTGATGGCCATGTTCACAAGAGCATGGAATGTGTTGCAATGATGCAAGTGGAGATCACGACGCAGTTTGGGGTTGAGACCCTTTCGGAACCTAGCCTGCTTCTTGGCGTCCGTGGACACTTCTTCTGTAGCATAGCGGGCGAGGTTCTCAAACTCTCGACTATAAGCATCAACAGCCATCTTAGCCTGTGTAAGATTACAGAACTCTTCTCTCTTATGATCGATAAGGGCTTGAGGGACATGATGCTCACGAAAAGCCTCGGTGAAATCTCTCCAGGTAGGAATCTGGCCAGCTGGAATCATGGCCTCATAGTTCTGCCACCAAAGACTAGCAGGACCTTCCAGGTGATAAGTGGCATAGATGACCTTGTCATCTTCAGCTACGTTTGCAGAACGCAGCTTGTGGGTGATACTACGGAGCCAGTCATCTGCATCGAGTGGCTCAATGGAATGATGAAAGGTGGGTGGTTTCAGACCAATGAAGTCATGGATGGTTGTTGATTCCTTGCACTGATGTGCGGTGTTCTCCTCAATACGTACCAACAAACGGTTAGACTCACGCTTGTTTCTCTCCATCTCTAACATTAACTCTGCCAACGAAGGCTGGTCGGGAGGATCCACCTCATCCCTACCATCTCCGTGGTTCTGTCTACGAGCAGCTGAGCTTCGCTTAACTGAAGACATCCTGAGAAGCGAAACCGAAGACGGAAACATCAACAACTATAGAATGCATAAGGTAGAACAAGAAATTAGTATCTCTCGAACTACTTGGATAATTCCGGCAACATAACGGCAGTAAAATGCTCAGAATGAGACATCCTGCTAACAAAGGGTAGTTCAACATCTCAACATCATCACTCAAGGTTCTATGATAGTACTAAAACAACTTCACCGGAAGAACTTGAAAACAGGAGTAGGACTCTAATCAACCAATCTTAAGGGACTACGGAGTAGTAACTCGTGATCCCGATAGATGGAAGAGAAAGCCTAGTTCCTTAACCCCGTAGGAAAAGTAAGATGACTCAGATCAGAAGACATGAGGTATAAGGAGTAAAAAGAGCCTTACGTTCCCTTCCACAATCAATTCCCTTATATAACTAAAGAATTTCTAGACTCAACTTCGACCATTTTGGCTTGGTAATCCTACAGGCAGTCAGGCTCTGATACCAACGCTGTCGGGACCCCGATCCTAAGCCACACCGATCTAGCATGTAACACACCATATCACTTTGCGGCCTCACACACGGTATCCCCACGGGTGCCACCTTACCTGGCCCAGGACTGTTTGCGCATTTTGGCTCACGTATATGATAGTGTCGCTAGCATCCATATGACAGAGAACCCGGGCCGACATGACCAGTTATAAACCAAAAGTGGCACTAAATTACAGAGACATGCATCCATGACCCAGCAACGAACGTGTCGGTCATCAACGTATGAACCCAAGTCGTAGCAAGCTACAAGGACTTAAAGGAACAACGAGTGACATTTCCCCTAAGTTACAGACACAGGAACGAAGAAGGACACATGCCGGTCAGCCTAAGTGATCCGGAGCAGTAGCAAGCTACCAAGGCTCAGTGGAAGCACTAGGAGACATTTCCCTGTAAGATAGGCTACCAAGGGTAAACAACTAGGTGTCAGATCCCACACATACCAAGCATTTCAATAACATACACACAATATGCTCAATATGTGCAAATACAACATGGCATCACAACAAGACTCTAATAAACAAAGTATTTATTCATTAGGCTCCGAAGAGCCAGATATTACAAACATGGGTCTCATGACCCAACATTCAGAGCGTACAAGCAACAAGCGGAAGCACTACATGTTTGAGTACATACATCTACAAATGAAAAAGGCTGAAGAGCCTGACTAACTACAACACTCGTCCAAGAACGTAGCTGAGGTAACAAACTACTTGTCGAAGTCCAAGCGGAACTACTAGTGAGACATCAATTCTATCTGCAAAACATAAATTAAGCAAACATGAGTACAAAGGTACTCAGCAAGACTTACATCAGATCCTATCATACATGCACTTGTATCAAGAAGGCAAAGTGGGGTTTAGTTGCAGCAAGCCAGCTTTGACTCAGTGGCTATCCTATTCTACGATTGCTGGTAACTATTTTGAGGTGGCGCACACGAGTCCACTAAGCACCACACAATACACCAGTATGGATTCATTCCCGTCTCCCTACGAGAAGGCCATCCATAGCACTCACACTTGTCTTGAGTATTTTAGAGTATCCACTTCAAGTTGTCTATGTACCATGTAAGCATCCAAGAAGTCCATATCCGCGGACCCGGCTATTCGAATAGATCATGTTAACCCTGCAGGGGTGTACTTCTTCACACACGCTCTCGCCACTTACCGCCATGTACATCTCGTGTATCTCGGCAACCTTCAAGCGGAAGCCTGGCGATGGTGTCGGCCACGACCTGACTAACCACACAAGTCTCTCATCCAGGTTTATCGCCTATTCAGGTTCCATCCGTCTGGAGATCGGGCCGGGGTGTCGCTCACGGCCCCAAATGATGTGCGCAGGGTTCCCAAGCCCACTTCGCCGAGTTGATCTACGCTTGGTACACCGTGCCACGGCGCCTAGTCTGTCCCAAGCCCACTGGCCGAGTGCCACTTGGTAGACTACTAACACTACCTACAAACACCAGGAACTAGTTGCAACTCCTGGACAGAGATCATGTTGATTAATAAGTCGAGAGGGGTCGAGTTACCGGAACCCAATGTGTGGTAGTAGCTAGTCATTGGACAACATACTCGGAACTCAGTTCTTAGGGACGGTTCCAGTGAGACAACCCACCATGTACTCCTACATGGCCTCTCACCGCTACCTTTACCAAATCGTGTTCACACGCTTAACCCTCAACATCAGAACATATCATTTCACTCCAATTCATTCCCGATGAATCAGACCTAACACACTCTAAGCAATAGCAAGCAAGGCATGGTAAGATAACAACATGGCTTCAATCAAGTCCTACACATGCTAGTGGGTTTCAACTATTTACTGTGGAAAGACAGGTCATGCAGAGGAATGGGTTCAACTACCACAGCATAAAGTAGCAGTTGAAGTCGTTGTTGTCCTAATGCAATAACAGGGAGCAGGAGCGAGAAAGGGGTTGTATCGGAATGAACAAGGGGGTTGCTTGCCTGGTAAAACAACGTGCAGAGCACTGCTCCTCTGACAGGTACTCTGGATAGGTCTCCGGAGCTGGACCTATCGAGAAGAACGGTGCCGATGGTCAAACACAAGCATATGCAACAATATGATGCATGATCATGGCATGAGGATATGATGTTGTTGAGTTAATGCAACTAGCATTCAATTGAATAGAAGTCCTTTTGAACCAAGGGTTCAAATGCAACTCTAAAATAAGTATTTCTAAAGCCATATATGTGTTTTCATATAAGCAGTACGTTTAACTTCATTTGTCATGCATGAAAATGGTACAGATGGATAAATTGAATTTTTCTGATAATTTTTCTTATATAAATTATTTCATTCTGAGCTACGGTTGAATTTCTGTGATTTTTTGAAGTTTAAGCCAAATTCTAGAATAAATAAATCATTTAAGATTTATTTAAAAACTAGAACTGATTTACTGCATCAGCATGACACAGGCATGACGTCAGCAGGTCAAAGGGGCTGTTCCAGAGTCAAACCTGACAGTGGGGTCCACTGGTCAGTGACTCAGTTAATTAACTGAGTTAATTAACTCTAAACTAATCCTAACAGAAATGTCAGCAGGGCTGGGCCCACATGTCAGTGGCTAAACTAATTAACAAAAACTAATTAATTTAACTAAACAGACAACTAATTAAAAAATGGTGGGGCCCACCTGTCATTGACATAGGGGGTCAAAGCACGCCGGTCGGTGGTCATAACCCACCGGCGGCTCGACGCCCGTGACCACAGACGCAGCGGAGGGGCACGGAAATGCCGCTCCAGCGGTCATTTGGGCAGCGGAGGCTACGGGCGAGATGCTGGAGCTCGTCCGCGTCCATTCCCGCAAGCGGTAGCAGCTGGGGCGGCCGGAGCTCGCTGGAAACGAGATCGCGACGGCGCCGGAGTTCGGGCCTCGTCGGGGTTGGAGCTACGGAGCACGGGGAGACCAACGGAGGGGCGCTACGGGCTCCTGGTGAAGCGGCGGATGCAGTGACGTGCTCAGCTTGGAGTTTGGGTGGCTGTGGCTACGGCGACGGCATCGCCGGCGGCGGTGAGGTCGGGCAACTGCGGTGGTAGGGGCTAGAGGCCGCAGACGACGGGGAGGACAGGGGGAAAAGAACCGGGGGCTCACCGCGGTTCTGCTGGGGGGGTCAGTGGCTCGGGGAGACTTCTGCTGCGGCGAAATCGTCGGCGGCGATCGTCGGGGCAGAGGAAGAAGACGACGGCATTTGCGGTGTTCCAGGGCACCCGGCGTCTTTTGGCTTGACGGAGAGGACGAGGGTGAAGTGGCGGAGCTCTCGGGCTACTCGGAGGGGCGAGGGAAGGGCAGTGGCTACGGCTACGGCGATCGACGGCGACGGCGGCGTTCGGGAGTTGCGAGAGAGAGCGAGGGAGAGGAGGGGAGAGGACCAGGGGAGTGCGAGAGGGTCGGGGGAGGTGCGTGGCTCGTCCAGAGACCACCAGGCGGCGAGGGCAGGTGAAGCAGGCAGCTCGCGTGGCGCTCCCGCCGCGAGCGCGCGCCGGCCACACGCTCGGCCTCCTGTCGTCGCCGGGAGGACGACGACTGGCAACTGGGCCGGCCCAGTGCCAGGCCAGCAAGTGGCCCAGGTAAGGCTCTATCCTTTTTATTTCCTTTTCTAATTTTTTTCTGACATTTGTTTTGATTTAATTTCTAAATTAAATCATTTGTTTTCCTTCTGACATTTTATTTTGCAGGGACCTAGGAATTAACCCAAACCCCTCAAAATAAAGAACCAGAATTTTGGACATATATAAAATATATAATATATATATATCCAAGCAAATAGCTATTGCATTAATTCCAAATGCCCAAAATAAATTCTTATGAGCTCCTAAAATTATTGGCTTGATTTTTATCTCTGACCAATATTTTTAGAGGGCCACATGAACATTTTCTTGGACCCTTTTGTACAACTTTTATTTGGGTCATTTTCAACCATGATGCAAACAACAAGGCTAACCTAGTGCATATCAGAACTAGGGTTGTGACAAGAACCACCTCGGCGACGCCGGATGACGGCAAGGGAATATCGCAAGCTTTTCCCTGCACCACCGACGAAGCACCGTCGTATCCAACTCCTCCACTCCCGCACACCCTCGAGTGACAAGGGGGCCCAGACGGATAAAGACAAGGAGGAAGACCCAGAAGAGCCGGAATACGCGACCGAGCATTCCGCCGCTTAGGCATTATTCGCTACTCGGATATGCCAGTTGTGACCTCTACGGTAGGATAGGTCATGTAACCCCTATGCGCAGTTGAGTCCTTGTATGGTTCATATGAAACCATCTAGTATTTTCTTTTGTTGTGTCTGGATGTATGTCGTATTCTTCCTTCGGGAATGTGTAAACGACTACATCACCCATTTGGATTTTAGTGAATGTGTTTGGCCTTTCGGCCCTTGCATGATTTGATTAGTGTCACACCCACCCCCTTACTAGGCACCCATCTATCTTGCTTTCCCTCTTCCGAGTCATGAGACCTTTTACCGCTCCAACAGGATGCCTGTTGTAACTCGTACTGGTACCTCTACCCAGCAGCCTGAAGCCGGAGCATCCGCTCAGTCAGAGGCAGGCCACGACCAAACCAACGACCAAGCTCCACCACCACCACCTCCTCCGAACATGGACATGGCTCAGCTTCTCCAAGCCTTCCTAGAGGAACGCCAAGCCAACACTGCAGCCCTTCAGCTGATTGCTCAAGCTGTCACCAACAACCGCCAGCCGCCGGGGAATGGCAATGGACGTTCCACGTTGGCAGAGTTCAAGAAGCATGCACCGCCAACTTTCATCGAGACTGCTGAACCCCTGGATGCTGACGACTGGGTACGCTCCATTGAGGAAATACTGGAACTAGTCGGATGCACCGAAGACCGCGAGAAGGTGGCTTATGCAGCCCACTACCTCGGGGGGACTGCTAGAGCTTGGTGGGATGGATTCAAGGTCATGCATGCTGAACAAGACATCACTTGGGTCAACTTCAAGGCAGAATTCCGCAAGGCCCACATTCCTTCCGGAATCATGGCTATCAAAAAGAGTGAGTTCCGAGCCCTGAAGCAAGGAAGTGGCACTGTCAAGGAGTACATGCAGAAGTTCAGTGTTCTGTCAAGGTATGCCCCTGAAGATGTCAGCACTGATGCTGCAAATAGGGAGCGCTTCATGGAAGGCCTCAATCAGACTCTGCAATACTCGCTTGTCGTGTGCGACTGCCCAACCTTCCCTGACCTGGTGAACAAAGCACTTATGCTTGAAGACAAGCGGCGTGCTTTGGAAGACACTCGCAAGCGCAAGATGGTCAGCAAGGGAAGTTCCAGTAACCAGAAGCCTCGTCCGTGGCAGTCAGCCCCGGCCAAGCCAACCTATCAGCAACCAAGAGCTCCTGCACCTCGCACCAACTATCAACCTCAGCAGTATGCCAACCCAAGGCCAGCTTTCAACCCCAATACCAGTGGTGGCAACAAGATCAACAATCCAAACCAAGTCACTTGCTTTGGATGTGGTCAGTCCGGACACATCTCAAGGGTGTGCCGCAAGAAGAAGCCTGATGCCCCGCGCCCCAATGCGTAGAACCAAGGGCAAGGCCGCGGGATGCCACCAAGGAACCCAGCTCCTCGCAATCCACCTAACCATGGGAAGGGGCGTGTGAATCACGTCACTGATGAAGAAGCCGAGCAAGACCCGGACGTCGTGCTGGGTACGTTCCTTGTCAACTCAGCACCTGCAACTGTCTTGTTTGATTCTGGAGCAACGCATTCATTTGTCACTCAAAGATTTGCATTAAAAAGTGGCATGACCCCTACACCCCTGAATAACCGTATGGTGGTACAAACCCCCGGAGCGGAAATGAGAGCCAAGATAGGCTGTAAAGGAGTAAGTATTACCATTAACGGTGTAGACTTCCTAGCAGACCTTATCATCCTAAGATCGCAAGGCTTGAATGTGATCTTAGGGATGGATTGGCTCAGTAAGCACCAAGGCTTGTTAGACTGTGCCAATCGGGCAGTCACTGTGACCAATGACCAAGGAGTCGAAGTCAAGTTTGCTTCCAACTCCTCTTCCGCTCAAGCCATTCAAGTCAACTGACTGTCTAAAGTTGGGCTAGAGCAAGTACCGGTGGTATGTGAGTATCCTGATGTCTTTCCGGATGAACTACCGGGAATGCCCCCTGACCGTGACATTGAGTTCATCATCGAGCTCGTGCCCGGAGCAGGACCCATCTATAAGAAGCCTCATAGAATGGGGACAGAAGAATTAGCTGAGTTGAAGAAGCAGCTAGAAGAGCAGCTGAGGAAGGGATTTATCCGCCCGAGTGCCTCCCCTTGGGGATCTCCTGCTCTGTTTGTGGCAAAGAGGGACGGTACCATCCGCTTATGCATTGACTATCGTTCCCTCAATGAAGTTACAATCAAGAACAAATATCCACTTCCCAAGATCGAAGATCCGTTTGATCAGCTCAGCGGAGCCAAGGTGTTCTCCAAGATCGACCTCAGATCTGGGTACTACCAGCTGAAGATCAGACCCCAAGATATTCCGAAGACGGCATTCGTAACCAGATATGGCCTGTATGAGTGCACGGTCATGTCCTTTGGGTTAACCAATGCTCCAGCTTACTTCATGTATCTCATGAATAAAGTCTTCATGGAATATTTGGACAAGTTCGTTGTTGTCTTTATCGACAACATTCTTTTCTTCTCGAAGTCGGAGGAAGAGCACGAGCAACATCTGAGGATGGTCCTATACAAGCTTCGGGAGCACCAACTGTATGCCAAATTCAGTAAGTCTGAGTTCTGGCTGCATAAAGTTGGATTCTTAGGTCACGTCTTGACCGAAGAAGGATTGTCAGTAGACCCCATAAAGATCGAAGCTGTGACCCAATGGCAATCTCCAACGACCGTCAAGGAAGTTAGAAGCTTCCTCGGACTTGCGGGCTATTACCGCAAATTCGTGGAAGGATTCTCTACCATTGCACGGCCAATGACTCAGCTCCTCAAGAAGGATAAGAAGTTCGAGTGGACGCCAAAATGCGAAGAGAGCTTCCAAGAGCTCAAGAAGAGATTGACCACCGCCCCAGTTCTGGCAACACCTGATATTCACAAGGAGTTCGTGATATATTGTGATGCCCCTCGAACCGGATTGGGAAATGTTTTGATGCAAGAAGGCCAAGTCATAGCATACCTCTCCAGGCAGCTACGACCTCATGAGGAGAACTACGCTACTCACGATCTTGAGTTAGTGGCAGTAGTTCATGCCTTGAAGACATGGCGGCATTACCTCCTAAGGAAACGGTGTGAGATCTACACAGACCACAAAAGTCTGAAGTACATTTTCACCCAAAAGGAATTGAACATGAGGCAGCGAAGATGGTTGGAACTCATCAAAGACTATGACCTCAGTGTTCAATATCACCCTGGGAAGGCTAACGTGGTGGCCGATGCCTTAAGCAGGAAGGCTTGCTCTTTGAATACCGCTATTCAAGAAAGGAAGCCAGCCTTGTTTAAGGAGTTCGAACAATTCAGTTTGGAATTGGTCACCCCTGGATTTCTGGATCATTTGGAAGTCAGACCGACCCTGATGGACGAAGTCAAGAAGGCACAAGATGGACACACAAGCATTGAAGGCATCAAGAAGAAGATGAAGCTAGGCAAGGCCCCAGGATTCTCTGAAGGCGAGCACGGGATTGTTTGGTACAAAGGCCGCATCTGCATACCAAACAACACAGAGATGAAGAACCTGATTCTGCAAGAAGCCCATGACACTCCGTATTCCATCCACCTCGGAGGAACCAAGATGTATCAAGACTTGAAGGCACGATTCTGGTGGCACGGGATGAAAAGAGAGATTGCAACCTATGTTGCAAAGTGTGACGTGTGCCAAAGGGTCAAGGCTGAATATCAGCGACCTACTGGATTGCTCCAACCACTCAATGTTCCTAAGTGGAAGTGGGATAAAGTCGGAATGGACTTCATCACTGGATTACCAAGGTCAAATAGGGGACATGACTCTATCTGGGTCATAGTCGATCATTTGACCAAGGTGGCCCATTTCATTCCTGTCAAGACCACCTATTCCGGCAACCAGTTGGCAACTCTCTATATCAACCGAATCATGAGCCTCCACGGCATTCCCAAGGAGATTGTGTCAGATCGAGGCACCCAGTTTACTTCAAGGTTCTGGAGAAGATTCCAAGAAGCCTTGGGAACCAAGTTATCTTTCAGCACAGCTTTCCACCCACAGACCGGAGGTCAAACAGAACGAGTAAATCAGATTCTCGAAGATATGCTCCAAGCCTGTGTCTTGGCATATGGAGCCAAGTGGGAAGATTGTCTCCCTTTTGCCGAGTTCTCCTATAACAACAGCTATTAGTCGAGCCTTCAGATGGCACCATTTGAGGTGTTGTACGGACGAAGATGTCGCACACCCCTCAACTGGTCAGAGACTGGAGAAGGACTAGTCTTTGGACCGGATATTCTCCGCGCAGCAGAAGAGCAAGTCCAACTAGTCAGAGAACGTTTGAAGGCAGCCAAGTCAAGGCAGAAGAGTTATGCTGACACTCGACGCCGAGACATGAGTTTCCGTGTCGGAGATCATGTGTACCTGCGGGTAACTCCTCTGAAAGGAACCAAGCGTTTCCACGTTAAGGGGAAACTTGCGCCGAGATTCATTGGCCCTTTCAAGATCACCGACCGACGAGGAGAAGTGGCTTACCAGTTGGAACTACCACCCGAGCTATCCGATGTGCACAACGTATTCCATGTGTCACAACTCCGGAAATGTCTCCAAGTTCCAGACAAGCCTAATCTCTACAAGGATGTTGATCACCAAGCCATTAATCTGCAGCCTGATTTGACCTACCGCGAGAAGCCCATTCGCATTCTGGACAAAGCAGAACGACGGACGTGAAGCCACACCATCAAGTACTTCAAGGTCCAGTGGAGCAACCACACCGAAGCAAAAGCAACCTGGGAACGTGAAGACTATCTTAGATCCGAGTTTCCCGATCTCTTTTAAGGGGGGTAGGTCTGTCACACCCTGCATTTTGTAACATGTTAATTGCATCAATGAAGCATGAAAATTTGGACCAACAAATTTTTTTAGCATCATTTGGCTTTTATTTGGAATTGACTTTTTCTTCATGTGCTTTTTCATGTGCTCATTAAAGTCAACTATTACCTATTGTAGAATTCATCTCCATACCCAAAACTTCTGCTCAATGATCATGCCAAGTGTTATATAACAGTATAGTATTTTCTTACAAAATTAATTTTGCCAAAATGTATTTTATAAATTTAGTTTCCCAAAAACCCCTGAATTAAGGTTTGCACTGCAAGTGCTTGATTTAGGGTGAGAAAATTATTTCAAAAGGTATATTTGAGACCTAGTAGTCATAGGACTCCCAGAAACCACAAGAGTATAATTTTAAAAGTTATTTTCCTATTTTATTTAAAAGCTTTTTCTTAAGGCCAGAAATGGTCTTTAATAGGGAAAAATTATTTATGTATTTCAAAAATATTTGCCAAAATTCAGGGAGACTCATAGGACATATATTGTCCATATATAAGAGTTTCAGCACTTGGTCATGTTCAAAATAATGGGCTAATCCCTCTAAAACCCTTTTTGGATATTTCAAGCTTTTGAAATATTTAAAAAGGAAATATTCTCCAAAAATTCCAGGGAAATTCTATCATGTCATATATGACACATTTGATGATCTTGCAAAGTCCCATGCATTGGGAAGCAAGAAAACATCATCAAAACCCTTCATAACCATTCTGTCCATATTTGAAGTTTGAGCAACTTTACAATGCCAAACTTGTCCAAATGCTCTCAAATTTGGTGCACATGCTAGTATGGCCTAATAAGGCATCTAGACCAAATGGCATAAGATTTGGAGTAGAGCAACTTGATCAGAACACCCCAAAACCCTTTCTGTTCAAATGCAAATTTGAACAACTTTACATTACCAACTTTTTACCTGGAGCTTCAAACTTTGTGGGCATGATCAATACCCTAAATGATGAAACTACACCAAGTGGTGCATAGGGGGGAGATGATTAGCTTGACTCAAACAAGATGAAGCCATTTCTGTTGATTTCTAGGGTTCACCAAAGTTACATTGGCTAGTTTCTTCAAATAAGCCCAAATTTGGTGAAACACCCTATTTTCACATGTCATTCAGTCCTGTTAAGTGTCATGGCAATTGGAGATCATTTTCTTGACCAAACAAACACCTTCTGCAAAATTACCAAAACCCTCTTCTTGATCACTTTTACCTTTTACCTTGGCCTCAACTTTCTACCACACGTTCATCCAGTTACTAGCTACCTCCAGTAACTTCCCCAGGACCCCAGCTCCATGATTGAGGGGTAAAAACCCTAGTTCACCCTGCTGGACAGCCATTTTCTACCAAGTCACTAGCTCCTCTTCTCTCTCACAGCATCCCCAGAGCATCCAAAGCCTCAACCGTAGTGCTTGCATCACCCTGGACCCCCCAGACACGGTGGACGCGTCCAGAGGGCCAATGGCATGCCATGGCATGCGATAAGGGCGCTCCAGAGAGCGCTACAGTGCGCCCACTCACTGTAGCTTCGCCCAATCGCCTGCCCCCGACAGCCTCGGGCTCCCCCCTCGCGCCACTCAACGCGCCTCGACGTCCGCAGCCTCCACCGGTGCTGTCCCCCTCCTCATGCGCCCTCCAGTGGCCGTCTCCACACGCGCACTGGCCGCCCGCGACGTCCACTCCTCGGCTTCACACACGCGCGTCGTCTGGAAGCCTCCCCGCTCCTCCTCTCTCCTCTAATGGACGTAGGGCTCGTCCAGCAACGCCGCAGATACACTCCCGTCACCTCCCGTGCATTGTAGCGTCGAGCAGCAGCTCGCCAGCGCACAGGTCCACGGGTCCTCGCCGTTCCCCTATATATAGGAATCCCCGAGCCCTCCACTCACCACCAACGGCCTCTCCTCATCCCCAGCAACACTCCAGCACCACCCGTTCTTCCCCAGAGAGCCCCAGTGCTCGGGATCGACCGGAGCTCCGCCGCGTCGGGCCGCCGGCGATCTCGTAGTACGGGCCTCCTCCGCCCCTCCTTTGGCTTGATCTAGAACCGCCATGCATCACTGATGCGTTCCCCTTCTTTTTCCCCTTCTGCAGTTGCCGGAAACGAGCCAGCCAGCTGGTTCCCGACGACCCTCCGCCGTCCCACCTCGCCGCCGATGAACCCGACCTCCCCGGCGTGCCGCACCACCACCACTACCTCCGCAACTCGTCGCTGAACCCGTCCCTGCCCTCTGTTGCCGTCGCCGTGGCCGGAATCGACGCCGGTGAGCTCGCCGTCGCCGTGGCCGTGAGGTTGAAGATGACAGGCGGGCCCCGCCTGTCATCCTCACCCCTCTCTCCCTCCCCTCACAGCCGCTGACCGCCGGGCCCCGCCCGTCAGGTTTGAAAACCTGACGTGCGCGCGCTGGCCCCCGAGCGGCTGGCCTGGATGCCCTGGGCCGTGCACTGTGGCCACTCTGGCCCAGTTGCATAGGGCTTTTTCTCCTTTTTTCTGTAAAACTTCAAATATTTTTACAGAAATGAATATTGGTCCAAATGAAATAATTCCAACTCCTAAAATCTTGTAATATTCCAACCTATTTAATGGTGTCACTTTCACACACATCTATGAAACTTTTCTGTTCTGTTCAAATTTAAATTCAAATTTGAGCATTAAAACTCATGTTAATAAATCCCTAGATTCCATTCTATTACTCCAAAACTCCAACTAAGAATTTTCTCCATCTTAGAATTCCCTCTAGTATTTTACAAAAATAAGTTGGCATTTTTCTGAGCACTTTGATTTTTCTGTTTTATTTGTGGTCTTATTTTTCCGTTGTTATTATGCGACGTATAGATATCGTATTTGACGAAGTTGCTGAAGAAGGAGAAGGAGAAGGATTTGAAGACTTTGAAGACCAAGCCAATCCAGGCAAGTAGCCCTTTGACCATGATACACTTGTTCTTCGGAACCCGTTTGTTTCCGATGCATGATGATAGCATTACAATGGTGACCTAGTTGAACCACCACATGATGCATGCCTTGATCTTAGTCTTGCTATGTGCTAGATGACATGCAAATGGTAGTAGTGATGCTTAGTGATGCATGTGTGACATGAACTATCGTGGTTGAAATCTTTGCATAAAACCCCGTCGGGTGCCATTCATGCCTGAGGGAGATGATGAGTTGGGTAACCACTTGATGACGAAGTGGTGTACCGAGGCAAGTGTGTGTTTTTCAATCGGATTGCTTTAAGTTGCGACCGTTATTCCAACCATACATGTGCAACCACACTACCCCTTATGGGACGGGGCGTTATTGATTACTTAGGCCGATACTAGCATGGTGCCCGCATTACTAGTGACGGGAAGACTTGAGGTCTTTCCCGGGACGGGGTCGTGCTTGGATAGACGACCATGACTGTTTTCACAGGGCACCGGACACACCGTTGGTCCCTTCGGGTACGCGTGACATTGAATTAGGGCAAGTCCCGTGATCTATTGTTTGTACTCGAGGGCCGTGTACCAACGAGTGGACTCTATGTTAGTGTCGTCTAAGGAAAGATAATGACCGGGTGCTTCCCCCGAGTACTTGAGGTACTGCGGGATCGTGGGTGACACGAAAGCTTCCCGGATCTTGTGGGTAAAGTGTAGAACCTCTGCCGAGTGTAAAACTATTCGAATAGCCGTGTCCACGGTCAAGGACAGTTGGGTAACCGCTCTTGGGCTACGTCCAATGTTTGCGAAACCATGTGTGTGTACGAGAGTAAAGGTGGTGACTTGACTCGATGAGTGGAATCATATTCATGTTGATATCGGTAACCTGTTTTCAAGGTTACATGAACTCGTTGATGCATACACTTGATGGTAGAATATTTATTCTAGCCCATTGCTAGATTGTTCATTATTGTTCAGTTTGCATTGCTACTTTGAACAACATCATGGGTTGCTTGCGAGTACATTCAAAGTACTCATTGGCTTGCCACTGGTTATTTAATTGGCCAGGCATGGAAGAACAGGAATTTGAGGAAGAGTTCTTTGGAGACGATCATGTGAACTAGGATGCTATCCTAGTCAGAATGCCTGTAGGGTTAAGGCAAATGGCATGGGTTCTACCTATCATCAAAGACTTCCGCTATTTGAGTTATTTGCTATTCAGCCCCTGAGGCTTTATCTATGTAAGACTTGGCCATAATGGCCTTAATTTGTGTAAGACGGTATGTATGGATGTAAGACTCTTGTTATTCAGCTTCTGTGTGTTCAGTGAGCATTGATCTCTGGGATCACTGTACACGTGCATTCGGTGATCTCGACTCTTAAGTCGGGGTCCCCACACTTGCGATCCTGGAATTGATCACTATTTCATACCGCTTCCGCCTACCACCAAATAAATTCATCGGGTCTCACTCCGACACTCGATGAACTGTAAAATATTGGAGTCACACCACCCACTACACTGTGACATATTCCATCGCCTTTTATTACGAGTCAGTAGTATGCCACCCTACCTTGTGCCATATCCGCCTCTATGTAATATATTGGCGCGCTTGTAATAAAACATGTGGAGCCATCCTTGGCCCAACCTTGTGTAACATTCAGTGTACTGGAAATTCTGCATCAAGGAATTGTCTACTAGCAGGAATATTATTCCTCGCTGGTTTAATAAAGCGACCGGTCTTCCGGTAATTATTTTACTGAAAGACCGGTGGCGACAACCTTGGTACCAGAGCCAGGCTGACTATAGGAAGCCACTAGGTGCGCTCGCTAATCAGTTATTAGCGTAAAATCTGCTTTTCAGCATTTTTTTCCATCTGTAGCAATTTTTCTGTTGGTCAGCATAAATTTATGGCCTGACTATTCGGAATTTTTGTCTACTTTTGTAGATGGCCAGCAACGACTGTGACGTACAGGTGTTCGCCAACATTCCTGAGGGGTTTGTAAAGCTCCTCATCGCCATCACCAAAGTCGCAATCGGGCCATTCACACATCCCGAATTCACACTCTACTGTCACAAGCTCAACGACAGCGTGTCTATGCATCAGGCTGTGGTACACTTCAAAGGTGGGCGTTCTGAAGCGCGCCGCCTTCGATTTGTGGGCAGAGCCATGCCTACGGAGAGGCATGCTATGCAGATGGCTGCCTGTGAGGCGATAGCTCGTCTCTGGGACATTCTGCCTTCGATGAAGACTCATCGCTTCCGTTACATCCCATGCCACGTGCCTTCTACGTGCCACTATGCATTTGCATGTGCAAATGGGGAGCGTGACGAAGCCATTAAATCAATGGTTGAATACCTCAAGGCACTTGAGGAAGCCTTTGATAATCTGGTGGACGACCTGGTGGTCACCCGTATGGAGATGATCCAGAGTGGCTCCGCCAACAGGAGGGAGCTACTCCATACTGCACCACCAATGACATTTGTCTCGTCCGCCGCCTCCTATACACCTTCCATCATGGCCACCGCTCGCCGTATGCGTACCACTGAGGAGTTTGACCAAGTCATTGCTCCTACTCCAGTCAGAGCTGCACCGCCTGCTGCACCTGCTTCAACACCTCGTACTCATACTCCGCGCCTGGAACCCATCAGTGAGGAGGAAGTTGAGTCTCCAGCACCGCTGGGCCTTACCCTCGGAAGGCCGAGGGAAATCTTCAACGTCTCCGACTAGCGCGTCATCGCGCGACGCGCCGCACTCGCTTGTAATATTTGTGCGATATGTAAAATAGGTTGATGGGAGTAGTCTGTTTGCGCGTCATGTAGGACCTTGGAGGAGTGCACTAGTTCTAATAACATGTCAGGATGTGTACGCACACCCTGATTGACGTATGTATAATCAGGATCCGCGTGTAACATATGTACTAGCAGCCTTCTCCATGCGCAATCGACCAGTTATTTCAAAAATATTTTTTTGAGCTCGTGTTTGACCGCTTTTGCAAAATCTTGGTTTATTTTGCTGCTCGGTTCTTCTCAGGTTTTCTGCCTTGTTACCCCAGAGTAAGAAATGACTCGTCCCTGGACACGTTCCATGCCAAGTCCGCCGGAGGAAAATTATGGCACGCAGACAAACAACAATTTCTCACAGGGGCAGTCAAGTCAGCAGGGCAGTGAGACAGCATTTTCTCAAGTATGTCACCTTTACGAGAAAAGTCAGCAAGAACACCAAGAAATGATGAACCATGTCATTAACATGGGAAATCACCGCGAGCCATACCAGCAGCACTCAAAATTGTCTGAATTCCAGAAGACGCGTCCAAAAACATTTTCACACACAGACAAGCCTCTTGAGGCCGATGACTAGCTTCGAGATATTGAGAGGAAGTTAATTGTGGCACAATGCTCAGACCGCGAGAAAGTGTTGTACGCACCGCATTATCTCACAGGAGCAGCCGCGTCATGGTGGGAAAATTTTCTGCTTATGCATCCCGACATGAATAATATCACTTGGGAAGATTTCAAGGAAGGCTTTCGTGGAGCACACATCCCTAAGAGTATCATGAAAATCAAGAAAAGAGAATTTGATGATCTCAAGCAAAGAGGCATGACAGTACAGGAGTACAACAATCAATTTGCGCAGTTATCACGATATGCCAACGAAGAGCGAATGATAGAAAATAAAAAGATGGAGAAATTCCTGGACGGGCTGGCACCAGCACTAAAATGCCAATTAGTCGTACACACTTTTCCAGATTTCAAGATGCTGGTAGACAAAGCCATTACACTAGAAAATGAATGTCGCAGTCTGGAGGATATTCGCAAGAGAAAAAGGGATCAGACCAACCACCCCCGCAACAACAAGAATAAAATGAATTTCCAGCGGAACGTTGTGAACAGACCCCCGACCAACGACACACGTCCAAATAAGAATTTTCACGCAAGAGACAAGGATTTCACCTATCGCCCGGGTGTTACCTGCTATGCATGTGGAGAAGAAGGACACTATGCTAAACAGTGCCCTAAGCCAAGAAACTCAGCACCAAAGCCGAACAGCAACGGGAACAATTCCGCGCCCAAGCGTAACAATTTCAACCCCAATAACAATCACAGGAAAGACCACCTGAACCATGTGACAAAGGAGCAGGCACATGATGCACCGGATATCGTACTCGGTACGTTCCCTGTCAACACAATACCTGTCATGGTTTTTTTTTATTCTGGAGCTTCTCATTCGTTCATTTCGAAGAGTTTTGCTTTGCAACATGGTTTTTCAATGCTTCCCTTGGTAAAATCAATGACCATCAAGTCCCCCAGAAGTAAACAGATCACTCAAAATTACTGCCGAGATTTGACCATTGAGATTGAGGGATTGAAATTCCACGCAAACCTCATCGTGTTGGAAAACAAAGGACTGGATGTTATCCTGGGTATGGACTGGCTAACCACCAATAAAGGATTTATCGACTGCTTCAACAGAATAGTGATACTTACTCATCATCATGGGAAAACAATAACAGTCGTAGCTCAGGAGAGACCAGTATCTCGGCAACCAAAATTGAACAAAGTTGATACATCTGAGTTAAGCAAGGTTCCAGTTGTATGCGAATTTCCAGACGTATTTCCCGAGGAATTACCAGGCATGCCGCCAGACAGAGAAATATAGTTAATTATTGAGCTAGCACCAGGAACCACACCCATATATAAGAAACCATACAGAATGGCGCCATCCGAGTTGGTTGAATTAAAGAAGCAAATAAATGAATTGCTGGACAAGGGATTTATACGGGCTAGCTCCTCACCTTGGGGCTCGCCGGTATTATTTGCCCAAAAGAAGGATGGGACCATGAGGCTGTGTATAGACTACCGAGCACTCAACATGGTCACAATCAAAAATAAATATCCGATGCCACGGATAAATGATTTATTTGACCAGCTCGCACAAGCCAAGGTTTTCTCAAAAGTTGAATTAAGGTCAGGTTATCATCAGCTGAAAGTACACACAGAAGATATCCCGAAAACAACATTCACCTCAAGATACGGACTTTATGAATTTACAGTGATGCAGTTCGGACTGACCAACGCCCCCACATATTTCGCCCACCTCATGAATAAGGTATTTATGAAATTCATGGACAAATTTGTGGTGGTATTTATTGATGATATTTTGGTATATTCCAAAACACCGGAAGAACATGCTGAGCACCTCCGCATTGTACTGGGAGAATTAAGGAAACACCAACTTTACGCCAAATTCAGCAAGTGTGAATTTTGGTTGAGACAAGTAGGTTTCCTAGGACACGTATTAACGCAAGAAGGAATTGTTGTGGACCCAGATAAAGTCAAGGCTGTACTTGGCTGGAAGTCGCCAGCCAGTGTGATGGATATACGCAGTTTCCTCGGTATGGCCCGATATTATAGAATGTTTATTGAAGGATTTTCCACCATAGCCAAACCAATGACCCAGCTACTCAAGAAGGATAAGAAATTCGAGTGGACCGAAGCATGTGAGAAAAGCATCCAAGAGCTCAAAAAGAAGTTAACGACAACCCTAGTATTAATTGTGCCAGACATACACAAGAGCTTTGAAGTATATTGCGACGCATCCCGGAAGGGCCTCGGATGCGTACTAATGCAAGAAGGCAAAGTAGTCGCCTACGCATCCCGGCAACTGCGAAAGCATGAAGAAAATTATCCTACTCACGATTTGGAGTTGGCAGGAGTCATTCATGCGCTCAAGGAATGGAGGCACTTCTTACTTGGAAATAGTTGTGAAATATATACGGACCATAAGAGCCTCAACTATATTTTCACATAGCCAGATCTAAATTTACGACAACGACGTTGGTTGGAACTGGTAAAAGATTACGACGTTGGTATCCACTATCACCCCGGGAAAGCAAACGTGGTAGCCGATGCTCTCAGCCGTTACCCCAGCCCGGACAGCGGCAGCATACAGAACCTGAGACCTGAATTTCAGCGAGAATTCACCAGACTCAACCTCATGACGGTCACGGAGGGCGAAGTATCCAAGCTAGAAATACAGCCTACACTGATAGAGCAGATAAAGAAGGCTCAACTCGGACACCCTAGCATCGAAGGAATAAAAAGAAAAGTAAGTCAAGGCAAGGCTTCAGAATTCACCATAGACAGTGAAGGAATATTATGGTTCGGAGACAGACTTTGCGTACCCAACAGCAGCGACCTCAAACAGCAAATTATAGCGGAAAGTCATACCGCTCCATACTCAATCCACCCTGGAGGTATGAAAATGTACAAGGATATTCAGGAAAGATTTTGGTGCACGACATGAAGAGGGATATAGCCACATTTATTGCATGCTGCGATTCATGTCAACACATTAAAGCCGAGCACCAAAAACCCACAGGGCTATTACAGCCAAATAAGATACCAGAGTGGAAATGGGATGATATCGGAATGGACTTTATTGTTGGACTACCACGATCACAACACCGTAACGATGCCATATGGGTCATCACAGATAGACTGACCAAGGTGGCACATTTCATACCCGTCAAGACAACACACACCACTCAAAAGCTTGCCAAGCTTTACCTCGCCCGGATAGTATGCCTACATGGTGTGCCCAAGACTATAATATCCGACAAGGGCACTCAGTTCGTCTCGAAATTTTGGGACCAGTTGCAACAAGCCCTCAGAACGCAACTAACATTCATTACGGCTTACCACCCCCAGACTGGAGGACAGACGGAACGAGTAAATCAAATACTCGAAGACATGCTGAGGGCATGTGTCCTCACCTATGGGGCCAGCTGGGAGGAAAGCCTACCATATGCCGAGTTCGCATATAACAATAGTTACCAAGCTAGCCTGCAGATGGCACCTTTCGAAGCATTGTACGGACGAAGATGCCGTACTCCACTAAATTGGTCGGAAACAGGGGACAGCCGCATATTCGGCCCCGATATGTTAAAGTAAGCCGAGGAGAGAGTAAAAATGATATGGGATCGACTCAAGACCGCCCAAAGCCGACAAAAGAGCTATTACTAGCATCGGGAAACAAGTTTTGAGCCCGGTGACGACGTATACCTGCGCGTGTCACCGATGAGAGGATTACAATGATTCAAAGTCAAAGGGAAACTAGCACCACGATTCATCGGACCCTTCCGTATAATTGCACGAAAAGGCACAGTAGCTTACCAACTGGACCTCCCCAAGGAATTGTCCGACGTTCACGACGTGTTCCACGTCTCACAACTACGGAAGTGTGTAAGCAACCCCGAGAAACATGTGTCACATGAAAATCTTGACGTGCAACCAGATCTTACATACCGAGAACACCCAGTGAAGATTTTGGAGGAGTCTATAAGGAGGACCCGTTTGAAAACTATTAAATTTCTCAAGGTTCAGTGGAGTAACCACACAAAGGATGAGGCGACATGGGAAAGGGAAGATTTCCTTTGGACAGAACATCCGCACCTATTTGAGGATCAGCTGAAATCTCGGGGACGAGATTTTTCCTAAGGGGGTAGGTGTTGTAACACCCCAAATTTTTGATTTGGTTTTTCTTGCAAACTTTTGGCCTTTTTGAAAGGGAATTGTTTGATCTTTTCTTTTGACCTTCTAAAACCCCTTCTGCAAAGTTTGTGTGTCTTCTCAAGCTTGGGATTTGGCCTTGAAGTTCTCCTCTTGTGATTGGCTCAAGCACAAGTTGAGATTCAAATGGAGTTGTTTGAGTTCACCTCTTCTTGTTTTTAAATTCTCAAGTTTTATCTTGACTCCTCTCCCCTCCAACTTTCATCTTGCCATGATCCCAACATAAGCAATCCTCTCCAAGACTATCTTCACATCATGGGACAAGCATTTCTTCAATTCCAGCAAGTTTGAACCTCATTGGGATTTTTCTCCTATTTATTTCACTTCAAAACAAATTCTGTCTTTTATAGTGGACCTTGGTAATTTACAAAGGAACCACCTTTTTCATCTACCTATTTGACTCCAAACCAACTCTCCTAGATAGACCTTAATACCGACTGCTTAGGTCCATCTTGTTTCACTAGTCCACAGTTCAAAATTTTCAAATTTCACCTGCTGCAAGTTTGGACTAGATTTGCTAAATTTGGTGAAATTCATATTTATCTTCTTCCAAAAATTCTGTGAAAAATCATGCAGCCTCTAGATACATCAAGAGGCCACTCCACCAAAAATCAGCTCCAGAGACATTGCACAAATACCAAAATCATTTCATCAAACACCTAGCCTACACTGAACTGTTAGCTGTTAACTGAAACTGTCGACAGTTAACACTTCGTCAGTTGCGTCAGTTTCGACAGTCGTCGGGCGCGGCGACAAAAACGCGTCCGTATCTCTCTTGGCTCGACGCTGCACTGCAGCTCCTTCTTATCCTCGCACCGCAAGGTAACTTGGCAGCTTCTGGGCATCGGTGGCGCCCTGGCCCGACCGCGCCGGCGGTTGCCACGGCCAGAGCACAGCCCGTGGCGCCTGACAGACGCAACGCCGCAGCTCCACGCCGTTTCGCGCCGCCCAGACCACCCCAGCGCCCCGCGTGTCCTTCTCCTCAGCCAGCGCACGCCTGGCACGCCGTTGCCACGGCCTGGCACGCGCAGAGCGCCGTTTCTGCCGCCGACGTGCCGCACGGCCGCTCCGTCGGTGACAGGCCGTAACACCACCTCTCCTGCTAGGTTAGGCGCGTGAATGGAACTGCAACAACTCCTGGATGATGCTCAAGCCCCTAACCCCGCCGTCCGACCACTGCAGCACCGCAATCAGCTCGCCGGACTTATTCGTTCGCGGCATCCACCTCGAGCCGCCTATAAAAGGCACCCCAGAGCTTGTGCTCGATCACACTCGCCTCCACTACTCCCCTAGACCACGCCCAACTTCTGGAAGAGCCCCGAAAGGCTTTTCTTCCCCGGCTCCGGCCAACTGCCTCCGCCTCGGGCTCCAGCTCCATTCACTCCGGTGACGGCTCCTCCGCCGCCGTGAGCTTGAACGTAGTACCCTGGCATCCCCCTAGTCCTAACCCCCATCCCAATTTCTCTCCAGGAACCCTCCCCGACGAGCTCCACAAACAACCAAGCCACCGTCCGCCGGAGATAAGCTCGGCGTCGACGTGGGACTCGCCGGCACCCAACTTCACCACCATTTGACGCAGAAGACCACCGTGAAGCTAGAGGTACCCCTCCCCTCCCATATCTCACCGTGGATCCACCCCGGCGATCACCGCAGCACCGTCGCCGGCGCGGCTCTGCTCCATTTTTCAAACCTGACACGAGGGGCCCTCTGTCAGTCTCTCATCTCTCTCCCTTCGAAACGTTTTCTGTTAGCGCAATCGGCAAAATACGTCTTCCCTCTGCGGCTGGCGTACCGCGTACCGGTTCACCTTGTCCTTTTCTGTTCTAGCCCCTAGATCTTTTCTGTTTCATTACAGATAGCTCCCTAGACAGAAACCTTAATATCTTTTAATCTAAAAGTGATTTTGAGTTGATTCTTTTTTTGTCCATCTTGGTTTTCTGTCTAGTTTTTTGTCATATTTTTGTGGAAGTATTTTTAGGAACTTTATTTGCACACGCAGTATTTATGTTAGTATGTATTTGTTTGAATACCTAGATACCATAGGCCATGACGGAGACGCGTATCACGCCGAGTTAGACTCCAACTTTTCAGAACCAGGCAATCATGTTTGAACTCTTGATATGATGAGTGTGTTGCATGTTTGCTCGAGTAGTTTGTTCATAAGCATGTTTATATGAGCATATGTGTATGGCATATTTTCATGCAAGTAATGCTACGGGTGAGTCCCGAAGGAGAATGTTGCACCAGCTCGATCATATGGTGATATGATGGGGTGGAATACTGGTATTGTTGGAGCATGCCAGTAGTTGGTCAACTCAGTATCAACGGAGATCACACCTCGATCTTTTCAGTACTATCATAGGCCGTCCATTGGGATTACGGTCTAGTCGGTTGTAAACCACTTTCCGAGTACACACCAAGTAGAGGGGCCGGGATGAGGGTTCCATGGCCCTGGATTAAAGCCCGTCATCCGGTCAGGGGGCATGGGTGTTTCCGGTTGGGACCGAGAGGGCGGCACCCCTTAGAGCGCGCATATATAAATTTGATCCCATGCTATTCAAGGTTGTAGCCTCCCCGTCTTAAAGTTTTCCGTGAATGTCGTCGCGGGTGATTCCGGACGACAGGATGTTAAATGGGTGTGTACTGGTTAGTTGAGTTTCTGCTAAAACACCGTAGACGGGGCTAGCCTACGTGGCTAGTAGAACCCGTTGGCTATGAGTTAATGGTACAAGCTCTGCAGAGTTAAATTCCTTCAGTAGCCATGTTTATGGCCTAGGGTCAATCTTCGTATCAACCCGGTGACCGTCTCTAGTATATTCTCGGAAGTAACCTGAGTAATATTTTTAAGTTCATTTGGTAGATGAACTCACCAACCATCTCAGTATTTATTCTCAGAAGTATCCCATCAATGATCTCCTGCTATTTATAGCCCTTTATGTGATGTCGCTCAGACGTCCGACTATGGCATTATTTTCTTCTATAAGCCCTTTATGTGATGTCGCTCAGACGTCCGATTGTGGCATTATTTTCTTTCATCAGCCCTTTATGTGATGTCGCTCAGACGTCCGACTGTGGCATTATTTCCTTTTATAAGCCCTTTATGTGATGTCGCTCAGATGCCCGACTGTGGCATTATTTCCTTTC